>JAOWLH010000015.1:5635000-6235000 GCA_027405865.1 Salix purpurea | reverse complement strand
CTGTAGAAATAGACATAACATATCTGAAGTGAACATGATCCAGTTACCTGAAATGTGTTCGTCGAACATTGTGCGAATGTGGTTGTAAATGGATTGACCAGCTCCGGATCATAAACCTGGTGATTAACACACATCAGAAAAAAAAAAAAAAAAAAAAAAAGAGGTAAGATGATCAGATTGTTTCTGAGTTAGTTTTCTGGATCTATTCTTGATCTCTCCGAGAGAAAAAACAAATTCACGAAATTAATTCCTTTTCCGGCCATGCAAAGCCATGAACAGTCACTGACATTCGTGGAGATCGAGGTGATCACCTTCATCATGGCCTTTACAAGATAACATGGCCATACATATTATTGGATATACTATTAAATTTTGATATATTTCTTTTCTAAAAAAATTGAAAACAAAGCAAAGAACAGAACATATATACATCTGCTTGCAGAAACCTAGCTCAGTACCCATACATATATGATAAGAAAAAAAGATTTTTTTTCTGAGAATCAAACGTAGCATAAGAAAATCTGCTTTTTAAATACAAGTTTAAAACAGATTACCTGGTTGCCAAAAGCATCGCCAAAAGTAATACTGATCCGATCAGTTGTATATTTGGGTGATAAACAGCTTGTGGAAATAACAACCGTGTAAGAACAGGCCCCGACAGTCTTCAGAGAAAGAAAAACAAATACAGAGAGAGAATTTTATAAGTTACATAGAAATCAAAATATAACGAAAATACTACAGACATTATTTACAGGGGGGTAATATTTGCCTGCTGGATTAAACCGGGACTGAAAGAGTCATAAACATGAGGTTGGAACTTGTTGATTCGCTCATCAGCTTTTGACACAGCAACAAAAATGAAGGCGGAGAGAAGCAGAAAAGTGCAATGAGCTCTCCTCATTTTTTCTTCAAACCAAGAAGACAGAAAGATAGATGAATGGGGTTACAGTACCCAAAACCTTAGCCTAGTATTTATAAAGAGATTTTTGTAGGGTTTTTGGTGGAATGGTAGTTGCATAAGTGACAAGCTGCCTCTGATTTTTTTTTAAAAAAAAAAACACTTTTTTTTGTTTGTACTTACGATCATGCAAAGATATGAAAGATTTTCTTGCACAGGACTAAGATGGTATATCATGGTCAGGTTCCCATAAGCAGGGATTAGTGAACTAGTCGTGAAGGAGAATATATAATCTTTTTAATATTATTATTGTTAGGTAGAGGTGTTTGAAAATATTTTCAGTAGTACTCGTAACTCTCTAGCTACTTCATTCATGTAAATTAAACCACATATATATATTGATTGATAATCATATATTAAAGTTCATATAATTTTTATTTGTATTTGTATATATTATTTAAAAAAAAAAACATATCAGATGTGATTGTCGCCAACATATGTGACTCAATTTAATTAAATAAGATATAATATTTTCTAGTTTAAAATTCTATGATCATTTAAAATGGAGCAAAAAAGAAAGTAATTTATTGTTTTTCTTTTTTATTTGCGCACATTATTTTTTCTCCTGCAATCACTAAATCAACATGAAGCTTGTATCTCGCATGAAAAACTAAACCCAGGAAAAATACTATATTCGAGACCAGAAACCTTGAGCACAAAAAACTAACAAATTAACCTCTAGCTTGATGAGTCAATATTTTTTACTCAATATTTTTGTGTCTTAAAAAAGCTCAAACTCATAGTAGGGTGATAAACCAGTCGAACATGAGTCTGGAAAAAACTTTCAGACCTAGCTAGTACGATTGAGGTAATGAGAAATAATTGCAATTTAAGAATGATCATTCTTCTTCAACATTTGAAAAGTCTTATACCCTTTCACCCTAGCTATAGCTACCATGATTTTAGAATTTTTCACTTTGACTGGCAGGTTTGGTAACAGCACTTCAGGGCAACATCTTTCACCAAGCAGTCACGTAAAAAATACTAGCAAGTATGATCAAATTGACTCTATACATCTCTCTCTCTCTCTCTCTCTCTGTGACTCTGTGTGTGTGTGTGACTCTCTCTCTCTCTGTGTCACAAGGAGTCTCCTTGCTTGCCTGGCATTGCATATGCTGTGTAAGGCTTGACTATTGCAGACAGTAATAGCTTTTAAGACAGAATAAGTTCTACCACCGGCAGCTGCTTAATTTTCCAGCATTGGTCAAATATGTTTCTTGTATTGTTTCCTTTTTACTAAAAATACAAAAACAAAGTGAGATTTCTTCAGCTAAGTAAGCCTTTTACACCCTGCAAGGAAGCGTTTCTTTTTATGAGTGATCATAAATCCAGTACCCGGCCGATGGAAGAATGGCGAGTCCCTTTGGGGAAATCTGGTAAAACTCGAAAGGATGGAAATTAAAATTAATTTACTGGGCACTCTGCATAACAATGCTGCTCAAAAGTTCTATTTTGCAGTCACATATTCATAGCAAGATTGATTTAAAATGAACATCAGGAATTTCCACTCAAAACAATTTGTGTAACTGGAACATGAGTGGCATTGATGATTTCAAAAAGAAAAACAGCAGTAGGGATACATAAGAACATGAGTGGCAATGTCATTGGTTTCAGAAAGAAAAACAATATCAGGAAGACATATGATAAGAACATGAATGGAACTGGAATTTTCGCTGAGGATAAAAACTTGGAATCCCCAGATATTGGCATGGTTTCTTGATCAAGCGCATCTCTTGGTAAGCTTAACTTTCATGCCATGCTTCATGTGAAGAATAATGGACTGGCTCGGGGTTATAGTGTGTTCATCCACTACTTGAACCTGATAGTTGTAGATTATAGCAACCACGACTGCCTTCATCTGAGTGAAAGCCACGTCCTTTCCGAGACAAGTTCTAGGCCCTGCATTGAAAGAAAAAAACTTGTAAGATGGCTCGTGCTTCATCCCTCCTTTATCTGTAATCCATCTTTCGGGCTTAAACTCCAAGTAATCATCTCCCCATATTGAGCTCATCCTTCCCATTGCATATAAAGAAAATATGATTTTCGTCTTTGATTTGACATGGTGGCCGCTTGGAAGGACGTCTGGTCTTACAGGGGACTTGAACTCACAATGAATCGGCGGGTAGAGCCTGAGAGATTCACACAGAGCCCCATGCAGATAAACCAGCTTTTTTATCTCTTCTATGTCAAATCGCCTCCGTTTGTCGGCTTCTTTTTCCGGCAGAGTTGTTTTCAGCTCTTCTCTAATCTTGGCCTCCACTCCTGGGTTCTTGGAGACAAGCCAGAAAAACCAGGACAGGCCTGAACTCACAGTGTCTCGTCCAGCAAGCATGAAAGTCACGATGGTGTCTCTTAGAAACTTATCATCTGATTTGAATCCCACGTCATAATCTTCTTTCATGTATGAAGTTAGCAAATCAATACCTTCTCCATCCTCTTCCGTTAACCTGTTTCCTCTGCCCAATTCTTCTCTCTTCATCGATATAATTCCGGCTATGATGCTATCGAGTGTTTCCCAAGCTTTCTTAAGCTTCTTCTCTTTTCCAACTCCTAGCCATCTTTGCAACTTCCAGGCGCTCTCTGGCAAAATATATCGATAAAACACTTTTTTTTGTTTGTTCTTACGATCATGCAAAGAAATGAAAGATTTTATTGCACAGGACTAAGATGTTATCATGGTCAGGTTCCCATAAGCAGGGAGTAGTGACCTAGTCGTGAAGGAGAATATATAATCTTTTTAATATTATTATTGTTAGGTAGAGGTGTTTGAAAATATTTTCAGTAGTACTCGTAACTCTCTACTGTTAAGGAATCATCTCATCTAAAAGCTTAAGCTTGTAAGTGAGGCCCCATAATATGATTTATATTATTCTCTAACACACCCCCTCAAGTGAAAGCCCTTTGGGCTTGAAACTTGCACAGGCCCACATCACCTTGTGCTTAATTTTTATTAAATAAAATAGGGGTGGTGAGATTCGAACTCGTGACCGCTGGGTCAACAAGGCTCTGATACCATGTTAAGAAACCATCTCACCTAAAAGCTTAAGCTGATAGGTGAGGCCCCATAATATGATTTATATTATTCTCTAACATCTACTTCATTCATGTAAATTAAACCACATATATATATTGATTGATAATCATATATTAAAGTTCATATAATTTTTATTTGTATTAATTTGTATATATTATTTAAAAAAAAAAACATATCAGATGTGATTGTCGCCAACATATGTGACTCAATTTAATTAAATAAGATATAATATTTTCTAGTTTAAAATTCTATGATCATTTAAAATGGAGCAAAAAAGAAAGTAATTTATTGTTTTTCTTTTTTATTTGCGCACATTATTTTTTCTCCTGCAATCACTAAATCAACATGAAGCTTGTATCTCGCATGAAAAACTAAACCCAGGAACAAAAACTATATTCGAGACCAGAAACCTTGAGCGCAAAAAACTAACAAATTAACCTCTAGCTTGATGAGTCAATATTTTTTACTCAATATTTTTGTGTCTTAAAAAAGCTCAAACTCATAGTAGGGTGATAAACCAGTCGAACATGAGTCTGGAAAAAACTTTCAGACCTAGCTAGTACGATTGAGGTAATGAGAAATAATTGCAATTTAAGAATGATCATTCTTCTTCAACATTTGAAAAGTCTTATACCCTTTCACCCTAGCTAGCTACCATGATTTTAGAATTTTTCACTTTGACTAGCTGGTTTGGTAACAGCACTTCAGGGCAACATCTTTCACCAAGCAGTCACGTAAAAAATACTAGCAAGTATGATCAAATTGACTCTATACATCTCTCTCTCTGTGACTCTCTCTCTCTCTCTCTCTCTCTCTCTCTCTCTCTCTCTCTCTCTCTCTCTCTCTCTCTGTGACTCTCTCTCTCTCTCTCTCTCTCTCTCTCTCTCTCTCTCTCTGTGACTCTCTCTCTCTCTCTCTCTCTCTCTCTCTCTCTCTCTCTCTCTGTGACTCTGTGTGTGTGTGTGACTCTGTGTGTGTGTGTGTGTGTGTGTGTGTGTGTGTGTGTGTGACTCTCTATCTATCTATCTCTCTGTGTATGTGTGTGTGTGAGGGAGTAGGGTGATAAACCAATCGAACATGAGTCTGGAAAAAACTTTCAGACCTAGCTAGTATGATTGAGGTAATGAGAAAATTGCAATTTAAGAATGATCATTCTTCTTAAACATTTGAAAAGTCTTATACCCTTTCACCCTAGCTATAGCTACCATGATTTTAAAATTTTTCACTTTGACTAGCTGGTATGGTAACAGCACTTCAGGGCAACATCTTTCACCAAGCAGTCACGTAAAAAATACTAGCAAGTATCAAATTGACTCTCCCTCTCTCTCTCTCTCTGTGTGACTCTGTGTGTGTGTGTGTGTGTGTGTGTGTGACTCTCTCTCTCTCTCTGTGTATGTGTGTGTGTGAGGGAGGGAGTTGACCTAATGAAAACATTGAACCAATTGCGATATTCTATCAACTACAAACTCTCAATTAAGTCCCTAAACTACTTTTGTTCTCAATTGAGCCTCTACAGCATCAAACATTATTCAAATATTGCATCCTGTCATCCATGTTTCTTAGTGTTTGATGCTACTTTTGCAATGAAATGACCCCGGTTGTTTTATGAAATCCCAACAAATTTTTTAATAAAAGATTTCGTTGAACAAAAACAGCTCAAATTGTGCGCGCGCGTATGTATACATAATTACATACAAAGATAAAATGACTGTGTATTTGATGTTTTAATTAACATCAAACCCAGCTGAAAAATAGATCATGAAAAAATTGATAAAACCAATTAATTTTGGATGAAATGATAATTTTGTAATATTTTAGGGACCAGAATGATAAATCTTCCTTTTCTTTAATTTTTTACTATTATTATTATTATACTTGGATTTTCTTACTTTTGGCACGGGCATCGTTTTGCGAGACCATTCCCCTTGTCAGGATTTGACTCATCGCTAAGGCTTTGAATTTCAAGTAGCATTTTTGGAGGTATATTCGAGAATTTGTACAGTAAACGAACTTTGTATACAGATTAAATAACATGCCTATATGTTAATTGTCCTGGTGTTCAATTATTTCTTGACCAAGACAAAAGAAGAGAAGTTTTTATTATTAATTTATTTTCAATCATGATTATATGATATGTTTAAAAATAAATTAAAAACTAATTGTATATTAATCTCCAACAAATATATTTTAATAAGAAATATTAACTTAACTAAAACAAATTATAATTAAATAAATAATTAATTAATTTAACATGTTTTATAAACTCAAAAATTATTAATTTTATATTGAAAGATCGCATGATGATTCTCTAGTAACTTATATAATAATAAAAAATTAAGGAATTAAAAATAAACTTGTAGCACCAAACTTTTAAATGAGATAGGCTTTCAGCTTTGGGCTTAAGCCACATCCATGCTCTCTCTCTCAACCTCGGGCTTGCATCTAGGTTTGCTACAAATTATGTTTAGCTAATAAAGAATTAATTTTTATAATCTATTTTTGATTTAGATTTACGTATGCTGTAAAAAATAACAATGAGGTTTTAAAAACCTCAACTCTCTATCTGTACTACCGTGATATCTATTTCTTACACACAAAAAATATTATTATATGTAATATATATTATCCTAATTTGAATCATATAAAATAATGAAAATACTATATATAAGCCCAACTTATGGCATAAAGCTTAATTAAGGTCTCCATCTATAGAAATTTCTATCGCCGAATCTGGCCTCCAAGAACGATAAAGCTTACTAGTTCCAGGACTAGCTGATTATGACTTCCTTTTCCAGCTCAAACAGGTTGTGTATACACAAATCGCCATCCCTGTGATCTGAACATATAAATTACAATTAACTCGGTAATTCAAGCGCGCGCACCTTGAACATGGCAGCAAATATGGTGTCAGGATTCGACACGATGGAAGCACAGCACCCCTCTTTTCTGGTCTGGCCGTCCAGGCAATCAACATTTGGCTAAGTCCTTGGCGATCAGCAAGAGAGATATCTTTTTTGCCTTGGCATGCAATTGACAGCTCTGCTTCATTCTCCATGCATGTTCTGCTGCCTGTACAAAAACACAGAGTTCCCGAAAGCTTTCCGCCATGCATGAAGATTTTGAGGCTCGTTTGAGCTTTATCACGTACCAAAGTCTAAATAAAAGCGCGAAATTAACACTTGCGATTGAACACAAAACTCAAGCCATGATTCCTTGGTGAAGAATCGATCGAGGAAATTTGGTCTGTCAACCATGAGAAAGAGCATGCTTATCTTCTAGATTTTGTAGAAAAAATCAGGCTTAAATTCAATCCGAATAATTTATATGATGATTCATGCTTCATCCCTCCTGTATCGGTAATCCATCATTCAGGCTTAAATTGAATGCATTAATCTCCCCTTACTGAAGTCATCCTTCCCATTGAATGCAAAGAAAACAAGATTTTTGTACTTGGATAGACCTGACGACAGCTGGGAACGATGTCTTGTCTTCTCGGAGACTTGGGTTCTGTAGGAAGTGGTGGATAGAGCCTTAAAGATACACAGAATGCCCCATACGTGTCGATAAACCAGCTTCTATGTCAAATGGCTTCCGTTTTTCAGCTTCTGATACAGTTGCTTCCGGCTCTTCCCCATTAATGTGAAGGCTGGCAAGCATGACATGCAGTTATTATTACGGGTGTATCTCATACTCCTCATGATCTGATTTTGGTTCCATGCTATAATCTTCACTCATGAATATATGGTGTTAACAGATCAATACCCTACGCTGCTTCTTCAATAAACCTTGTTTTTTAGTCTTACAGGGAATAATATAAATTATATTTTTGATTCTTACCTGTTTAAGTTCTTAGATGAGATAATTTCTTAGCAAAATTACAATCTATAATGGTTTTACATGGAGCATATCAACAAACTTATTTAGGCAACTCTATTAACGTGAGAACTATAAGAATATTTTGGTTTCCACCACTCTCATTTAACTTTAAAAATCTCACAGCTCTTGAAATTTAATCTGCGATTTTGTAGTTGTCATGATTGTTGATGACGTGTCATCTTCCTGGATATTCGCTATTTTCCATCTTGTATGTATAGTTTTCTATTCTCCTATTCATGTGTGATTCTTAGCTTGCACTCAAACTTTCTTGTTATAAGCTTTTTTTTATTATTATTTATTTCTTGATATCGATCCACTCTCTCTTGAGATTTCTTCTTACTAAACAAACATGCTCTAATTCCTCAAAAGCCCAATAATTAGTTCGAACCACTCTTTCTTGGGATTTTTCACTCACTAAGTGACTTAGTTGGAAGTGTATTTAAGGTTGATTGACATGAAAATGATCTAAGAACACTAATTTTATTTAAAATTTAGAGTAAAAAATAAAAATAAAAAATTTCAATTCTTTTCAGAAATGTTTTTAAAACACAATGTCAAACACTCTCTAAACACACACACGCTGTAAATCTTCAAGTGCCCTACTAGCTCTAATACCATGTTAATAATAATTAAGGGAGGAATTAATGTAGGAAGACATGTCACACTCTTATCAAGAGAGAAAATCTCGTGGATTACAATACTATTAACACATATATCTACAGTACACTAGTGATAATTCAAGACACTCAAATAATAAACAAATCTTTAATGATTATACAAGGACAAAAAGAACTGAAAAAAGAACTCGGTGTTCAAAATTAATTCCAACACCAATTTCATTAACATCGCATACCTACTGAGCGGCTTTAATTAATGGTTTGATGGCTTTTTATTTATGACTCATAATGAAATTACTGTGCGTGATTGAAGAAGGATGGTAAGATGACAATTCAAGACAGAAATACGGATCAGCTGCCTGAAAAAATGACATCTGATCCGTGTCACAAGGAGTCTCCTTGCTTGGCTGGCATTGCATATGCTGTGTAAGGCTTGACTATTGCAGACAGTAATAGCTTTTAAAACAGAATAAGTTCTACCACCGGCAGCTGCTTAATTTTCCAGCATTGGTCAAATATGTTTCTTGTATTGTTTCCTTTTTACTAAAAATACAAAAACAAAGTGAGATTTCTTCAGCTAAGTAAGCCTTTTACACCCTGCAAGGAAGCGTTTCTTTTTATGAGTGATCATAAATCCAGTACCCGGCCGATGGAAGAATGGCGAGTCCCTTTGGGGAAATCTGGTCAAACTCGAAAGGATGGAAATTAAAATTAATTTACTGGGCACTCTGCATACCAATGCTGCTCAAAAGTTCTATTTTGGAGTCACATATTCATAGCAAGATTGATTTAAAATGAACATCAGGAATTTCCACTCAAAACAATTTGTGTAACTGGAACATGAGTGGCATTGATTTCAAAAAGAAAAACAACAGTAGGGATACATGAGAACATGAGCGGCAATGTCATTGGTTTCAGAAAGAAAAACAATATCAGGAAGACATATGATAAGAACATGAGTGGAACTGGAATTGTCGCTGAGGATAAAAACTTGGAATCCCCAGATATTGGCATGGTTTCTTGATCAAGCGCATCTCTTGGTAAGCTTAACTTTCATGCCATGCTTCATGTGAAGAATAATGGACTGGCTCGGGGTTATAGTGTGTTCATCCACTACTTGAACCTGATAGTTGTAGATTATAGCAGCCACGACTGCCTTCATCTGAGTGAAAGCCACGTCCTTTCCGAGACAAGTTCTAGGCCCTGCATTGAAAGAAAGAAACTTGTAAGATGGCTCGTGCTTCATCCCTCCTTTATCTGTAATCCATCTCTCGGGCTTAAATTCCAAGTAATCATCTCCCCATATTGAGCTCATCCTTCCCATTGCGTATAAAGAAAATATGATTTTCGTCTTTGATTTGACATGGTGGCCGCTTGGAAGGACGTCTGGTCTTACAGGGGACTTGAACTCACAATGAATCGGCGGGTAGAGCCTGAGAGATTCACACAGAGCCCCATGCAGATAAACCAGCTTTTTTATCTCTTCTATGTCAAATCGCCTCCGTTTGTCGGCTTCTTTTTCCGGCAGAGTTGTTTTCAGCTCTTCTCTAATCTTGGCCTCCACTGCTGGGTTCTTCGAGACAAGCCAGAAAAACCAGGACAGGCATGAACTCACAGTGTCTCGTCCAGCAAGCATGAAAGTTACGATGGTGTCTCTTAGAAACTTATCATCTGATTTGAATCCCACGTCATAATCTTCTTTCATGTATGAAGTTAGCAAATCAATACCTTCTCCATCCTCTTCCGTTAACCTGTTTCCTCTGCCCAATTCTTCTCTCTTCATCGATATAATTCCGGCTATAATGCTATCGAGTGTTTCCCAAGCTTTCTTAAGCTTCTTCTCTTTTCCAACTCCTAGCCATCTTTGCAACTTCCAGGCGCTCTCTGGCAAAATATATCGATAAAATATTGCTTCCATGGCACTATCCATGGCTTTCGAGAAAGCGACTTCTGGTAAATCAATAGAGAGGCATCCGGGGTCGAAGCCGGTCACCGCCACGCATGTAGCGTCAAAGGTGAATCTTTGGAACAAATCCTGCAGGTCCAGCACCAGGCTCTGTTTGGACACCTGCTCAAGGACTGGAATTAGGCCCTTTTCCACCTTGTCTTGGACAGTCTTAACCAGGCACTGGTAGAACAACCGATGATTGACCATTGCTTGAGCAACTTTCCTCTGGTTTCTCCACAGATCCCTGTCGGAATTGATTATCCCATCTCCCAGAATATCGAATCTTTTCTTGAAATCGGGCCCTTTTTCAAAGTTGGAAAAATTCGAGCTCATGATGTAGTGTATGTTGGCTGGATCAGCGGTGGCCAAAACATCCATGTCAGCAAACCAAGGGCCTTTGAACTGGAAAGTGCCCTTGTGTTTCTTCAAAACATCTGTGACCAGGTCATGAAACCGGTGGACTTGGAAGAGGAGGCTAGGCAGCATTCCGATGAGCGGCCATTTCTTTGGAAGACAATCGCCTTTTATTAAGCAAAAGATGAGGCTGAGAAAGCAAATCACAGCAAAGAAGATTTCAAAGAGGCCTACTGCAGCCATTTGTGTTATGCTATGCATGCTAAGTATACGGTCTATATGAATTTATAGGTTAAAATATAATATTTTTTTTTGTTAGATAAAATCATAGTGCATTTAGAAATTTGAAGCTGGCAGAAACTAAAGATACCAAACAAACAAAGGACACATAAATTTAATGAGCGTACTTTAATGAGGCTACAAACTACCTCAACTAGAAAATAAAATAAAAATAACCCAGAAGATAATCATAAAACACAAAACAGTGTATGGAATCCAGAAGAAAAAAAAAAAAGAATAACAAACCTGACCAAAATCAGGCCCCGGGTGGGATTTTTATATTTAAATATTTGACGGTCCATGAGGCATCGTAGGGCTATTATAAGGAAAAACAACATTTGGAAACTCCTATAAGAATTTGAGCTTGATACAACAATCGGATAAAAAATTATGGCCTTTTTAAGCTATGATTTGGAATGATCAAATCTCCTCTTAGATCTATACATGTCTCACTAGTTCATAAATACAGGTCACGCATGTAATTTCTTCCCGGGTTGGAGGGAAATCACCCTCGAGAATCACGTTGCAACTAGGTAAGATCAAAATCAGGATAAATTTTTTTATTCCAAACATTAAAATTTACTAACATATAATTCATTTGTATCTTATAGGTTATGTGATTTCTAGTACAAAATGTAAAACAAATCCAAAAACTTTACAAAAAAAAGAGGCTAGATTCCACTCTAGAATGTTACAGCAATTTGGAAGGGTTATAGACCACCATGCATCTTGGAGGTTGTATAAGGTGTGGAATACAATCAGAACATGACATTTGAGTGTTTCATGTGACGTTCATAGTCCAACATTAAAAAACAAGATTGATGTGTTCATGATTTTAGTATCATACCTACCACGACTTTGTTCCATTCATTTCGCATGTAAAGTGGATGGGAAGATTTTTTTCATTACATTTTTTTTGTTTTTTAATAAATATATTGAACTTACAATACTTTTATCTTGCAACCTATGATTCCTGGACGTGAGCCAAGTCCAATGGAGTTTTTGTTGAAACACTTAATGGAGTGATGACCACCTACAAAAGATGTAGTGGATCATGTATAGTCGAGCTTTGCACTTTGTGATATTTTGGTTTGCGAGCATTTTTTCTAAGTTATTATTTCACTGAATTTGATGAGTTTTTTTTAGAATACATATAATAAATGGTTGAAGGAGAGGTGCATGGATGAATTTATATTCTTTCAAAAACTTGATTTTGCAACTTTAGGCTTTCCATTAGCTTGGACAGCAATTTCTCCACTGGAATAAATGGATGATGGGATCATTCTGACGAGAGGAGTAAATGGACTGAGACACCACATGGGAGAAGAAAGATGTTAGGTTTTGTATTTTGCGTTTTTTCAAGTGTTGGACTAAAAATAGGAGGGGAAAGCTGGCTCGGCCGTATTATTATAATGTGATTCATAAGCACCCATAAAGACAGCAATGGGTTAAGAACACGATCTGACAGCTACACAGTCCCTGGATGGTTATTGTTCTTAAACCAATGGGAATCCACTCAAAATGATAGTAATCAGCTAATTACAACTTCACACCATATTAGAACTATTGGAATGGTTTACAACATTTCAATTGCTGATATTTTGCCTGGCCTTCTGCAGCATGCTGGTGAGGATAGGTTGCTAGCGAAATTCCCAGCAACCACCAAAATACTTCTTGAACTCGTATTGTATTTAGAATATGAAACTGGCAAGAACTGCAAGAATCACGTACATGAACCATTTTGGAGTTCTTTGCTGGAGTGCAGAAGAGGTATTCTGGCACAAATTAAAGCCATACCAAACATCTCTGGGGATGAAGGTATTGTAGGTAAATGTAACAGTCCTCGAATTATAACCAGAAATCTGCACGGTGTCAGGCTTCCAGCCATCTCGTCCGCTTCTGTAGAGATAGACGTAACATATCTGATATGCACATGGTCCAGATATCTGAAATGTATCGGAGGAACACCGTTCAAATGTTCCTGCCGATGGATCATCCAGCCTTGGTGTATAAATCTGAAAAATAAATTAAAAAATGTGACCTTATAAATCAAATAATTTGGAACCGTTCTCGAACTTCTTGCTATCAAGCAGTAGCAATGGTTTTTCACCGAAAATATACCAAAAGTTCAACAGACACCACGAAACCAAAATGCAACGCACGCCACTTATGATGCTGTGGATAGGAATGTCCCGAGGGGAAAGAAAGAAAAATAAGAATGAACCTTTCAGTTCATTTAGAATCGGAGGGTACTGGGGGATATATCATAACTCTCAATAACTCTATCCCCACTACAAAGAAAAAATCTCCAAAACCGAAAATGGATAGGCAAAGAGGAAGATAATTAAATGGGCGTTATTTTCACATACTTATACAATATCACCTTGATAATCCCCCCCATCCTCAAGTATTATGAACAAATACAATCATGTCTTTGAGCAAATACAATCATCAAATAATCAATTCTAATTAAATCTTCCTTTTCACTCTCCTCTGCTCTCGTATGCATACACATACCCAACACTTCTCTCCCATTCCATGTCTTTAAAGACACTTCCCTTTCCTTTCCTCCCCTTCAAAGACATTGTTTGCCGTGTTATTCTATTTGTAAATATACTTACAAACGGCGATATTGTACAGGAACACAGTTGTCCTACTATTCATTCTCAATCCTGCTGCTAATATTCTTAATTTCTCAAGAAACCATTTAGCTGGTAGTAGTCTTAACAAGTGAAACTCCTCTTAAAAACAAGAGGTTAGTTCCCACTCCATTACACTTTCAAGGCTCGGCCACTGACAGGTCATTACCACATGCGTTCTTCATCAAAAGGTCAACTTGATCATAAATTCTAGGTTTTATAAGATAAATTAACAAAAACCAGTATTGATGATCATCACAGGCAACATCCCACTACATTAAACAAAAATATCTAGAAATAAGAATTAATCGACAATATTGAAGGGTTTGTCTTGAATCCTACAAAAAACAAAATTTAAAAACCTCGACCTTGTAAAATCAGTTCAAGACCAAACCTGATTGCCATAAGCATCACCAAAAGAAATACTGATCTGATCACGAGTATATCTTGGAGAGGAACAGCTTGTTGAGATAGCCACCGTGTAGTAACAGCTCCCTACATTCTTTAAGCAAAAAAAAAAGGGAATTATAACCTGTCAAACTCTAGAAAGAAATGGAAATTACTCCAAGCAATAGTGAATATAGAAATCAAGAATCAATTAGTGGGGAACATATTAATTACCTGGACTAAACTGAGATTGAAAGACTCAAGCGGTTGAGGCTGGAGGTGGCTGATTATTGATTGATCTGCTTGTGATAGGCCAAGAACAAAAAAGAAGGCAAAGCAAGAGCGGAGAAAATAATGGGAGTTTCTCATTTTGGCTAAGAAAGCGCTCGGTGGGGGAGGGGGAGGGGGAGGCGGAGAGACGTGGGGTCAGAAGAGAAAACGCAGGCTAGAATTTATCTATTATGTTTTTTGGTGTTTGCATAAGAAGACAAAACGATAGGAGATGTCTTTTATTTCACAACATCGACAAAGCTTTCTGTCCGATGATAGGATTTACTGCTACAGATTTCTTGCATACGAAGGATTCGTAGGGGGAGTGTTCATCAGCGCAAACAAATGGTGAATTTAAAATAAAAAAATAAAAAAATTGTAGCTGATTTGGAGTGAATTTCACATAGATGCATTAACCATGTCTCTTTTATTTTATGCTATCTTAGATTTTTATTTCAAGGAAATAATTAAAATAGTGATAGAAACATTGAATAAAGACAATGAAACATGTTCCCGTGTATTTTGTCTTAAAAATATATAAATTCATTCCATAAATATTATAGAAATATTCATTTTATGTAGTTATCTTTTTAAATAAACATGCTTTTGTCTCTTGTAAAAATCCATTCCATAACTAAAATGATCTATTATAAAAAAAATGATATTAAAATTATAAATAAGTAAATTTGTTGCATATACTATTTATTTTATAATCTACAATACATTATTCAGAATTAATTATATATTTCTTATTTATAAATTAAATTGTTTATTCTTAAGATTTCAAAAATGTTAAGAAAGATATTTAGATAGAATCTGCCAAATAAATAATAGAAAAAAATTAATGCGCAGGCAATTGGGCCTAGCTACCATCTTATTGGGCTGTACTTTTATTTTATTTGCAATCTTGTAATGAATTTTTATCTGATAGACTTTAAAGCACCCGCCAAGCCCTACTTCTGTATAAAAGTGCCTTAAAAGTAAAGACAATACAAAGCTACTGGTGTAAATTTTACATCCAACTATTTTTTTTTTCTTTCCATACTATTAGTGTTTGAAGCTCTATTTTATTTACATTATAATGCTATGTGTAGCTAATTAACATGCACGATCTCATTAAAAAATCTTAAAATTCTCAATTCTTTTCTATCTAAAAATTGTATTTTTCAAATCATAATTGTAAAGTCACTATAATATCAAACACACACTGACACTAAACTTTATAATAGCATACCGAGTTTTGATTATAATTAAACATATATTTCAAATTATAATCATAAATTTACTATAATTTAAAATTTATACCTTTCAGGTCTCCGATAGACATGATGTAATGACTGATAACTTGCAATTTACATAACACGTCTTAAATTCGAGTCAGAATATATATTTATTGTAAAAATTTGAATCAAACCGAGATTTTATCCACCAAATACACTTTGAAGAAGTTAAGGAATGCAAAAACAAGTTAGCAACATGACTGCAGTCAATAATGTCTGAGCTAGTTATTTTTATACATTATCTTCACTCCTTTATTTCTAGATTCACGGGCTCAGATCATAATTCACCGTTTCCTATTTTCTTACATCATAATGCTTGGCACCCAGCTAGCAAGCTAGCCAGCCAGATTCATTGCAGCCACCAAAAAGGGACCTTGGACCACCATCCCACCACCCCACCACCACCAAGTGGTGATCAATCTGGTGGGAGGCTTCAGTTTAACTAGCTGACAAAATTACAGCCCAATTACACACAGCATATATTTCTGAAAATTCCCAGTACTGGGACTCAAACGAATTACAAATGTAGTATACAACATCATTATTATTATAAAGAATATATATATGGTGACAAACAACTTGTAATGACTGACTGTGTTTATATAAAATTCCTTGTAAAAAAATATTTTTTAAAACCTGGGTATATGATCATCTTCCCATACTGGATCCCAAGTACCCAAATCACCATCTTAATTTCCTCCGATTAATTACCACCTGAAACCAGGTTGCCCTTGCTCTCTGAATCTCCTCAAAACCCCATCCATGGCAACATCAAATGCATCTTTTATAGTCTCTAAACCTCCTTGAGGTCTAGCGTACACAAACTTGGGTATGTATTCGATAACCTTCTCCCTCATCCTCTTAATCTTTTCTTCACTGTAGCTCTCCAGCACTTTCCGAATCGAGGTAGTCCCGTTCTTCACCTCATTTCGATCTATGAACACCGAGTAACTCTCCGGTTCGCCCGGCAAGAACCACTCATACTGATAATAAGCAGATCTCTTCCAGAACAAGACCGGGATGGAACCGGCGATCATGCAATCAAAAATCGACCTCCTTGTGAAACTATCACCTCGAGGCTGCAAACAAAATGAAGAATCCAAAAAAGTTTCAAGAATCAAGGACGTTCCGTTGGAGCATTTAGAACCAGCACAATCCACAACTCGGCATGAATCGGACGCGTTCCTGCAATGATTCAATAGCAACCCTCGAAAATCATTCTTGACTAGGCTACGTTTTGCGCCAGCAAAACAGAAGAGATTTTTCCTGTAACGGTTTCGGACAAAATCCTGCCATTGGACAACATCATCGTCCCGTCGAGGGTGGAATCCGGTAGGGTATGGGACACCAACATCGAAATAATCCCACGGATTACGCTCAATCAAAAGGCGAGTGATGTTTCTCATACCTTGCTTGTAGATGCAACTCGAGCCCCAATCCTTGTCCTTGGACCGTCGAAAATCCCAGGAAATCCTTCCCATTGTCATGAAATGATCCCACCCGTCATTTCTTTGAAAATACGGCTGGTCTTGAACCCACTTCAGCATCATCTCGCAATGAGAGTCGCGCTCTTTAGCTGACGAGTAATTGAAAAATAAAAATTTCCCGACAGCAAGTCCAGCGTAAAACGGAATGTAAAAGGCTGACGCATTGTTGGGGTCTTGAGTTCTGCACTTGTGATTCAAAATCCTGTTGTGGACAAGAATTTCACTCACGAACTGGTCAGTCCAGTACCAGGCAGGAGAAAGATTTTCCGGTACAACACTGGAAATTCCGGTCGCTACAGGGCCAAATCCGTCGTTCGACAACGCAGCACAGCTTGAACTCCACGGGTTCAATTCATCACAGTTGCTGACCAGCTCCTTGTTCAAAGCACCCGGAAGCTCGTAGACAAAGATTTTACCAAACTCGCAGGAACCTTCCTCTTTCACTATGCTGGGAGCAGTGGCGATGGTGGCGACGGTTTGGTTGAGGTGTTGGTGGTGTCTGGTGCTGAATGGAGAAGGGAAGTGCTGGCGGCGGCGGTGTAAGGATAGAGGAAGGGAGCGGAAAGCGACGAGGAGGAGGATTTGAATGAAGAAAATGGAAAGGAAAAGACATATTCGAGGCTGGTTAAAGGAAGGGTAATGAGCAGCAAGAAATGCTTTAAGTGACTTGAATGGGTCATTTCTTTTGAAATCAGGTGGACCTTTTGGTTTCTTGATTTGAGGCTCAGGAGAAGGTGAGGCATTTGAGAGTGGAAGCAGCATGAGATTTCGCTTTTCCGGCTTGCCGGAAAAAATGGTGGTGAGAGATAGCTAGCGTGTCAAGTGGAGATTGTTTGTTGATGTCTGTGGAGTTCCTGGGGCTGATTAGGGGCTTTTTGTCTACTACGAGGTTAGGGTGATGAGCACGTGTACGGTAAGATTTCGGGCTGAAGAAGGAAGGTAACCGACAGGAAATTGAGAATTTATTGACTGGCATGTGGCAATGCTGAAGAGGTTTATAAGCGAAAACTGAAAACAAAGCAGCATAAATCGATTTTATAAAAATTATAGCACAGATTTTTAAAAATATTAGTAAAATAACATAATTATTTTTTTAAAAAAGGTAAATAAAAATAGTTTGATACCCATTGTTAATAATTAAAATACGACAAGTCAACGGGAACGTTGTAACTTAAAAAAACTGCCATGTACAAGTTACAATAAAATATAAAACAAAAATACATCGAAACCTAGAATATATTGTTTATATAATAATAGTTAATTTAAATTAACTTAATTTAATAATCCAGTTATTCGAATCATTTCCCTTGATAGGCTCAAATACAATTTTGGACAACAGTTAAAGGCATAGTCTAGTTAAAAATATTCAAGTCAACATATATTTTTTAAAATTGAGACTAGAATATTTTGGACCAACTCATGCCAATCTAAATTAATATATCAAATCTAAATCTTAGATTATAAAATCATAATAATTTTATATAAAAGATATTGAAACAAATCATGAAATATAGTTCTTAATCAACTCAATATTGAACAATAATTTAAAACAAAAATACTCGAGTCAACTCAGGTTAATATATCAAGTCTGCAACTCGAGTCATGTGATTGGAATAATCTGGTAGAAAAAATAATAATTTATAAAGTTCAATTCTTAATTAACTTGATGTTGTAAGGTGAAATTAATAAAAACTCAATTAAAATAACAAAAAAAATCTAATTCAACCATGATTAACCCGCTAAACTCATCACTAGGTAACTAGATTAGGATAATCATGTAAAAACGAACTAAAAATATATTATGAAATATAATTTTAAATCAATTAAATATTAAAAAATGAAAAAAAAATTAATATGTCAAACTCATAACTTAGATTTTAAAAATATGATAAACAAACTCAATATTAAATGAATTAAACTGGAAAAAAAATTGATGGAGTGAACAGTAATTTGAAAGGAAGTAAACAATAAACTTCTCTCCTCAATTAGCTATTATTAATTTTATAAACACATATATGGTTATATTATGATTTCAAAACAAGGTTTAATTACAGACTACAGAAAATAAAAAATGATAGAATGAAAATTATTTAATTAGGGGGAATTAATTAGGGCTCATTTATAGATTTAATCGAATCAAGTCAATATACACAGAAATGGTAACCAGTAGTGGATTATCTGGCACCATTAAACTCTTCATTTCATGAACTGTTTTATTTTGGCAAGTTAAATGTTCCCATAAGCTCTCCAAAATTTGCCCGTAGGCCGTGGCTAACAACACATTTAAAGTCAAAAAATCACACGGCCTGTATTAAATATAGATTGATGGTGCCATATTTACCCTTTTCGTTATTCTTGTGACAAATAATCACACTACTTCTTAAATTCAAATTGAAATAAATAAAAAATAAATAAAAAATTAGAAAGATATTAAACGAAAAAGGTTTGTTTTTATATACGGCGCAGATAATGTTTAAGGAGAGAGGAAAAAACATATTTTTTTATTAAATTTTCAAGATGTCAATTTTTTCTCCAAGAGTAAAACTACAAAAAATAAAGTATCTGTACTATTTTTACCCCAAAACAAATAAAAAAAACTTATTAATTAATTGCTAATATAAAACCTATTTATCAATAAAAAAAAATTAAACTAAATAAAAATAATATATAATACGTAGAAAAAACAGGTTCTCCTGAATCCCACATCACTTCTGTAATTTACTATTACTAAACAAGACTATATATTTTCACAAAATAAAAATAAAATAACTTGGACGCACCGCAGCTATCCATGTTAAAAATGTTGACCGATGACGTAGTTGAGCCAGGTGTATACAGAAAGGGCACTCGAAGGAACGACCTGTTGGATTTGTCGCCATTGACCCAACGATACCGTTTAATATAATGAAAAGGGGCATCAAGGACATCATCGACGTCATATATAAACGAAAAAAATTATCTGGAATTTTAAAATAAAACAAACTCTTTTTTTGCAAAAGCAGACGACCCAATGATAACAAATAGCTTTATTATTACTGGAGGAAGATAGCTGGACTGGAGTGCTCATTTTATTGGGGGGGCTTTCCACTTTCCAGGGCAAAACGACTTGTAGCCTCATTTCATTGCCGACAATTTTTTATTTTATTTTATTTTTGTAGTGGTGTGACTTCTGGCCTGCGTGTAGATCGACGCTTGGCACCTCAGCTATGGTGAATGAATTTAAAGTCTGGACCCCTTTTCGACACAAGCTAATTATTGACCTTGTTTTCCACGTGTTTAGAAGGTCCACGTATGCATAATTTGCCAGAAGATTTCCTTGCATTTATACGGCAATTTTTTGTTTTTTTTTCAAAGAATAAAATAACACCCTCGAGTCAATACAATAATTTCTATAAAGATCATACCATTGTCTATCATTTCTCATATATGATCCATGGAGATAACCAATACTTTTTTCTGGATTTTTTTGCATCCTAAACCAACTTCTAATTCCTTGATATTAGAGTTGTTAGATTGGGTCCGACACTAATTAAGAAAAGAAAATTGAATTATAGAGTAATTAATCGGGTCCCGGCATATAAATTATTTTTACTAAACCAATATTGTTTTATTTTCTTAAAAAGATTTTTAGTATTTGATTTAATCTAGTTTACTTAGTAGATTAACAACTTATATAATCTGTACTACGAGTTAGTTTTGTGAGCAATCTAAATATTAGAGGTATTGTGCTAGAGCATTGGGTGCGGGGACACGCTAATGACTACACACTGTCCATAATTTGACAACAATGAACAACGACAACATGATTTACTTACACAATGATGAACTCGGTAAGCAATGGGCAATGATTCATATGAGTTTTTGATTTAGCCACTAAAATCATGAAAATACGAGGGAGAAACTTCCCAAAATTTGCTGGAAAATAGACCACCAATCTTATAAGAAATACGAGAGAGAAAATGTCTCGTTATATCCTAAAAAATAAGGATGAGAATTATACTTTGTAACTCACTTATTTTAATCTATAAATATAAAAAGCCATAAAAACTTTGTGGACAATACATGCACTTGTATATGGTGTACGTATCTTATCTACGCCAGCAGTGTATTAGTCTAGTAGTCAAGAAAAGTTTCTCCTTTCCTCTCATTCCAAGTTCATGCCTTGCCAGACATGTCTGTCACCCTCACGGTGCCTTACATGTTTATTAGGCTTGCAGGATATTCAATGGATTCGGGGATTAGTTGTGGTGCGCGCGAGCTGACCCGGACATCCCGGTTATAAAAAAACTTAATTTAAACAAAGTTGAATTTCAGGTGGAGAATTTAACCGCGTGACACCTTGCATCATGAAGAGAGAATATTTTGATTTCTTGCAAGTTAATGAAAAGGTTTAAGAAACTTGAAGATCCGGTAAGCACGGGTGAATGTCTTCAGAATCGACTGAAGGGAGAGAGGTTGATAATTCATGGAAAGTACGATCCACCGACAAAAATAAAATGGCGCATGGGAATAGGAAAAGTATCCATCCCGGTGGATGCCCGTCGATGAGACGAATAAGTGGAGGATTAACACGCTTCATTAATTATGTGCGTGCTTTTTTATGTTATAGTTGGATAATTGAGTTTGGTTAATATCCCGAGATTAATAGAAAATGTATTTAGTTAGATGATAAAGTTTAAAAATAAAAAAAAATTGAAATTTTAAAAAATAAAAAATTTGTATGCATGTACATCGGTGTGCTTAGTTAATAAAACATATAATAAAATAAATACATTTTTATAACAGTTTTAGCATTAATTTATATATTTTTTTGTTAAATATTAAATATAAATGTTTCCTTTGCCTTCGTTTTTTTTTTTTCATATATTTTAATACTTTAGAATGAGGAGGTTAAATCAGAGGCTGTGTTTTTAGCTATTACACTAATCAAATATGTACTTTTTACTTGGAATAATTCCAAGTCGACCAACCAACCTAGCTTTGGAATTATTAATTAGTGGTGGGTTATAATTAACGTTTTAGAGCACTAGCACTATCTCAAATAGGTCCACCAAGACAAGTTTTGTTACCTTTTTCTAACATTTTTTTGAATAAAATTATACACAAATCTATCATCTTTATTGGTTACTTCATGTTATGTCAAAAGAATTTAGTGATTGCAGATTCCTTGTCCATTCTTTTGAATCCATTTTTTTAAGATATAAGCAAACTTCACCTTTTTAATAGCATATTTTATGGGTTTAGATAAACGAGTAAAATTTTAATTATTTTAGATTTTTATCTTAAATATATATTCTAATTCGAACTCAAAATCTATTATATAAATTATAAATCCTCTATTATCAAGTCATGTTTTCGGAGAATTTTACATCCAATCGATCACGTTTTTTTTTTAATTATTATTATCAAAGAAAGAATCGCTTGAATTGTCAATGGATGCAGCGTATTTTTAAACATAGACTCGAGATTTAAAAAAAAAAAAAAAAATGAAGCTATTCAGGTGTTAGATCTCAGATCGAGATTCATTAATTTTAATGCTTTTAAGTTTTAAGTGTCTATGGATCAACAAATAAATGATCAAGCTCATTAACCTCAACTTACAAACACTTTTCTCACTGGATAAAATTATTAAATCTTTAGAAAAACAAAATTAAGGTTAATTAAATGATTTTGTTGATTAAATTTGAAGTCCAATCACCGCTAGAACCTACTCTACTCCGTCATCTTCTATGTGCAATCACAAGAACCTCCAAGCTCTCTCACTTGTGCGAAATGAACTACAGAGCTCACTCCAATCCAGAGGTTTCAAATTCAACATGACAAACACAAACCAAAACCACCATGGCAAATTCAAACATTGTCTCCGGTAGCTTTGTTGTGCTTCGCATGGCTTCCATCACACAGAGGGAAATTCCCAGACCTCCAGCATCTAAGATTAACCAATACAAGTTATCATCAAGAATTTGGAAAAGAAAATAAAGAAACTCTAAATAGAATCCATTATCAAGGGGTGCCATAGCTCGAAGCATTTAGCAGATCGTAAATATTCACGGCGGAGACAAACCTGCAGTAAGCGGTGAGTGGCTTGGAGAGTTCAGCAGCCGCAACAGAGTCCACCACCTTCTCTTCATTCTTTCTAATTTCAGGGTTGATAGCTTGAGCTTCTGCTCTCACCACCACCAAAGCTCTTGACCTCGCAGCTGCAATGTTTGGCTTGACCCCTCCAGTTCTTGATTTGCTGCAACAAAACTAGCAATCACAGTGCTTGCTACTGTTTCCATCGACGTGATTGATAAACGTGTAGCCTCTCTCTCCCACAAGATTTCTTGAGAATTAATTCTCTGGTTCCAATTCGTGGTTAGTGGTTAGGTGACTTCTTGGTGATTTTTTATGCGTGGTGTTTGGAAAGTAGCGGTGACACGCTCCAGTGAAAAGTGTGGACGTCGGGTGGTTAATGCGCCTGACAGGTCGTTTTACGGTATGGGCATCTTTTTTCCATCAACGCAACCAACCGGCCAATTATTTTTAGAACAGTTGGTTTTGGCCTGGTTGCTATAAAGCAGTTGTTTTCGCGAAGTAAAGTGTTATTAGTTTTTTTTTTATATATATATATATATATATATATATTTGATATATTAATATCAAAAATATATTTTTTAAATAAAAATTATATTGAAAAACAACCGCTACTACAAATATGGACTCTTCATCTAAACAACTATACCGTTTGTTTTTACATTATAAACTTTTTAAATTATTTTTTATGTAAAAAAATATTAGTTTTCTAATGAGTTTTTTTTTTATGATTTTAATAGGTTTATGTTTAAAAAAAACATCATTTTAATAAAACATCAATTAAAAACAAGTTTTTAAAAGCATATAGTATCGTAATATCAAACACTCATTTTAAGTAATTATTTCGATCAAACTCAGTTTATCTGATTAGAACTCAATCAATCTAGTTATAAATTTATAAAATACTCAGGTATTGTTTTATTGAAAAAAATCAAACTTATGAATAAAAATAAATGATATTCATATTTATTTAATAGTTGGGGGGAGTATTTCCACTAAACATATACCTCCCCAACTATATATAAAACAATCAAAATGATACTCTAATGTTAATCTGAACAAACAATAAAAGATTTTGCATCTATATACACATTATTATATCATGGGATTGAAGAATAACATCCGCAAGTTGTCCGAGTGCTTGTTTAAAAGTGTGATTGAAGTTGTTTTTCAAAATATTTTTCATTCAAAAATACATCAAAATAATTATTTTTTCCTTCTAAAAATCATTTTTATCACCAGAACATCAAAATAAAAAAAAAACCACTATTTTTTTTTATTTAAAGTTGTAAATAAAAATAAAAAAATTAAATTTCTTCAAAAATATTTTTGAAACGCAGTATTACCCAACACCACTGACTTTAAGATAAAAAAGGGGACTCTCTCGGCATATCTCCACTTCAATTCATAGTCAACCCTTGAGGTTTCCCCACCACTCCACTATCATTTTCAAGGTGAAGATTGGTTGCTGTGATGTTGCTATCCTCCTCCCTCCCTCCATAATTACAATAATTTTCTGTTCAATCACTCTACTAAATCATAATTTCATTGCAATATCCTTAATTAGTTACAATGTTCTTGTCATATATATATATATATATAGTTATATATATAAAGTTAGTTTCAATGTTGCTATCTATCTTGATTCCTCGATCCAAATTTATTTTATATCAAATTCATATTCTCAGAAACTCCAACTATTTCAACTACCTTCACATGATTAATAACTATAACTATGCATTCATTTTCAATACAGTCCCAAGATAAAAGGAAGCCCCCCACTTATTAAAATTCCCCACTTCCTCTCCCTTATTTTTTTATGCATTTAGCTTATAGTTGACCAGATTAAAAAAAAAATCACATTTGGACTGTATTTGATTAGATAAATAAATAAATAAATAAATAAAATATGTTTAGTTGAAGAAACATATATAGCAACGTAACATGGTATCTTTATAATAGTTTTTTTAGTGAGATTGAAGCACATACATGCATGTCCTCTCCATCTAACCTTAGTTTTGATATATGAAAATTGACTTTAATTTACCTTGATCACGAAAAAGAAAAAAAATAATTATCAAATGGATTCTCTTTATAAATTGTCATAAGCGTGTTTTTAAATCAAACCCTCACAAAATGATATAATCTTGCTACATAATATTCAAATATAAACATCAACAAATACCTGATAAATAAGCGTGCAAACATTAGGGATTTGGCTATAAATAGTTAAAGTTTAGACACAGATTTAATACTTTGGAAATATTTAGGCACTCATTTTAATACATGATACTCAAATGAAAACATCAACAAATACTTGATGAAAGCCCTAGAAAAAGAAGTAGGGATTCGATTATAAATAATTGACGTTTAGACACCTATTTGATGCTTTTGAAATATTTAGGGACCAGCTTTAATATTTCTATAACATTCAAATAGATCCTCAACACCTAGAGCAAAAGGACACAGGCTCTCGTGAAAGCATTTGTTCCTTCAAATACAATAGTCTCCCTCTCCCTCTCTCTGTGTTTCGATCTTATAACAATGAAAAGAGGAGATTTTGGGTATGGGTTTCGATTCAGCAAGTGTTTCTGTGTGCTCTTGATTTTGATATGTGTAAATGGGAGATCTGATAAGGAAGTAAGAGAGAGGTTTTATGGGAATTTGGTGAACTCATCAGCACCGGATAATGGAGAAGGAAGTATTGCTAAAATGTTTGATCGTGTTCTTGAAAAAGAGTTCTCTGAAAATGATCAGCCTGAAGGTGAAAACTTTTTCTTTTTGTCTTGATTTAATTCCATTCTCTCGCGTTTAATTAAAGTTTTTGGCTTATTTTTGGTGATTAATGTGAATGGAAGACTAGAGATGGTAGAGTGAAACAGATTTTTAGCAATATGGAATGTTTATGGAAAAGGAATTTGTTTTAAAGTGCTTTAAAGTGTTTATGGAAAAGGGACTTGAAATTGTGGTGTTTTGTAATATATTAAATTAATTTGTAGGTTGCAGCAAGTTTTTTCTTTGAATAGGGAATTGGGTTATAATCACATGATACTGTTGTTCAGGAGAAGGCGGGGTTTGATCTTGAGACGACATGAGACACGTTCGAGATAATTTGAGAAAGGCCTTAATGTATGAGAATCTGAAATATGTTTTTCCCCCCAATAAAAGGATCCCTTTTTGTACAGATAATTAGTGAAAAGGTGCCTGGGGGAATATGAATCTGGTTTAAGTTTGTATGCCAGGCTAAGGGACTTGGTTAGTTACCTTTATATTCATAAGGAAATTGGCAGTGGGAAGGTGTGTTTAGGCAAGTCTGAAATTTGAGATCAAGTGGATACTGATGAACATGGAAAATGGTGCTTTTGTTAAGAAGGTAATGTGAAGCTTATAAATAGTTTTGAAAGCTTTAAGGTGACAGGGAGTTAGTTGTCAGTTAATAATGACTTAAACTCAATCTTCAGTAAGATTTAGCTGAATAAGAACTACTTCACATTTTGCAGAAAACATTTACTGTCAGTCCAAGGAATTAACCTAAGTGTATACAAAGCCAAGTTTGCAATGGCAGAAACATCTATCAAATTGAACAGTATATCCTTCGACAACCGCATTGAGATGATAATGACCTCAATAATTTTGGCTTCTTTCCTTATGATTTGAAGAGAATAAAGTTTCCAGGCCGCATATAAATTGCTTTACTAGATGCTATGACACTTGCTAGGCTGGAGTGTTTAATAAATCTAGCCAGTCCCGCACTTGGAAGTTGACAACTCGTGTGATCTTTATGTTTGTTATTTTGACTCCAGCCTAATGATTTTTGACATTCCCTGTGGATCATAGGAGTTTCTGTTATTGAATTGGGATGATAATTAGCTACTGCATTTTATCTATTGGAAGTTGTTTGGTTTCAATGATTTTTGGATGGTATTTAAGTTTGGTTCGTATTTTTATTGCTAGGTATTGATGGAAGCAACTTCAACAACAGTGTAGCTGACCAACAAGTAGGTTTATTTTTCTATTAATTAGCTAAATTTACTGATGTGGCTTGAGCTTTAGTTTTGCTTTGCTGCACAAGTGTCCCTGTGAAGCAACTTTGGAAACTTTGACCTTCCTGGATTTTGTTTCTGAACACAAGAAATAAATAGGAAGAAGAAGAAAAGAATCTTGCCAGGGTTCTAGCTTAAGCAAGATCCAGACTGTTAATATGCAGTGTGGCTGCAATCCTCATCATCTATATTAATGAGAAAACTTATCTTTTTTCAACATGTCATTTTTTTTCTGCACCCCAAAAACATGTGGTCTTTTCATACGCCAACAATATTTAACATAAATTCTGTCTAGGTATCATTATCTCCAGCATTTCACCTCGTCAAGTCATTTGTCTGTTGCTACTATTTATTTCTTTGTGTTAATGTTAAAGAGGACTTCTGATTATGTTTTTGCAGGCTGTATTGGAGACTGTAGCAAAAATCACTCACGAGAAGGGCAAGAAAAATGATACACAAGTGGCTAAGTATGGGATCTGTAAAATATTTTTGGGTGCAAATAATTGCATTTTTACCATATATTTTGAGATATGGTTTCATTTGCCTTGCTTTCTGTACAAAAGTCAGATTCTGATTTCCTATATATCTTACTGTCCTCTTTGTTTTCAGTGGAACTAGACCTTTTCAACTTCAAGACGTATTTTCTCTAGAAAATGAAGAATCCGAGGATACGGAAACCTTGATTGACAAAAAGGTGCACATAATTTCAATGATTAGTTCTGTGTGAAGTTTTTAGATAGATTCTTGGATCCAACTTTTGGTTTCTGTGGTCATTCCTTCTAACATGCTTATCTTGTTAATTGCAGGATAATGTATTTGTCATGTCAAATAAGAAATCCAAGTACCCGATACTTCAAGTAGATTTGAGGTGAATGACTCGTATTTTTTTCTCCAATTTGTTTTGACTGTTTAGAGGAGCAAATATTACTCTTGAGAACTTGCTGTATGATAAGCTGTTGATTTCTTATCTGCACAATTCTTGTATCTATATTTTTGACTTGACTTAACTGCTATCATTTAAGGTTCCAAGTTTTGAATGTTCTGTTAATGCAGTGCTATTAATTTCACATACCTACAGATTAATTTCAGATCTAGTTGTTGCTATAGTTTCTGCTGCCATCGGAGGAATTGTCTCTTCTTGTTTGGGTCAACCGGTTAGTATCTGTATATTGTAGTTTCATTTGTCTTCAATTGCTACTAACTGCTGTCTCTAATGTTCAGCTATATCATGTGATTTATGTAATGGAGTAATATTTAAGCCAGTATTTTTTTTTTTTGACATATAATACATATGGCAGGTTATTGTTGGCTATCTTCTAGCAGGTTCCATTATTGGACCAGGTGGTCTAAATTTCATAAGTGAGATGGTACAGGTACGTGATTCTTAATTTTTCCCATATGTGTACCTTTTCTTTTTGCCCTGCTTCACTTATTATAACCTCATCGATGACACTGTATGGGAAATGCAAGTTTTATGAGCTACCAAATGTTTTGCAACCTTTTAATGTCCTATTCATATTGATTTTTAAAATAAAATCCCAGAAGGCAATAAAACTGGGTGGGGCAATAATGGTTGTCAGTCAGGCTGTTTCAACTTTGACTTTGTTGGTGCATAGAGTTTAGCAACAAATAATTGTAGCCATATGCTCCAACCCTGTTAGGTGCTTATTATGTGAGAAATCCACATGCAAAGCATTTATATGTTTTAATGTTGATAAAAACAGTGGTGACATGTTCTCTTGTTTTCATCACAGGTTGAAACTGTCGCACAGTTTGGTGTTGTGTTTCTTCTTTTTGCTTTAGGACTGGAGTTTTCTTTGACTAAGGTAAATTTTATTTGATCTAGGGAAGTTATTGTCTTGAAATTTCCTTAATGTATTGTAAGAAAAGAGCTTGTTTTCCTTGATTTAGAAAAGCTGTTCTGACTTATCATCAATGCAGTTAAAAGTGGTGGGCCCTGTCGCTATTCTTGGAGGGATGCTTCAAATTGTAATATTTATTTGCTTGTGTGGCATAATATCTGTGGTACGATGCTTAATTCTTGTAACTCAGTTATGCTAGAAATCTGTATGATTGGTCAAAATGGATGCTAAGCTTGCACCACTGTTAACTTTGCAGCTGTGTGGAGCAAAGCTATCTGAGGGTGTATTTGTGGGTTCCTTCCTGTCAATGTCATCGACAGCAGTGGTCTAGACTTGTTTCTGACACTATTCTCTCTCCTTTCTGTTTGAATCCTCCTTGTCAGTTGCAAATATGATTTGTGCAATTTTTTTATTAGGTGGTGAAATTTTTGATGGAACGTAACAGTGGTAATTCTCTTCATGGTCAAGTGACGATTGGGACACTGATCTTTCAGGTTGACTTTATTTTCTCACTTGGTTTACATTCATGCACAAGCATGTCGTTGATGATACGTTGAATTTGAAATTGGTTTGCCGATACACAACCACTTGTCTGATCTTGTGAATTGTTTCAGGATTGTGCTGTTGGTTTATTATTCGCTTTGATTCCAGTTTTGGGTGGCAACAGTGGTGCTATACAAGGAATGATTTCAATGGGGAAGTTGTAAGTTTGTTTTTACCACATATTTTTTTTGTTTATAAATGATTACTTTCTTTTTAAAAATAATGTGAGTCATTTACTGTTTTTGAATGAATGCCAACCCCCCCACCCCCTTTTTTTTAAGGGCCTTTTCTGACTTTTCTCCTTCCCGGATTTTTTTCTATCATAAGAATGACCCCATGTTAATGATCCTTATTGAATCTAACCTCTATTGCTCATTTACTTCAGGTTGTTGGTCTTGTTCTTGTACCTCATGGCTGCATCTTTCTTGTCTTGGTCATTTGTTCCTCGATTTCTGAAGTTAATGATACAGCTATCGTCTCAAGTGAGTTTTCGATAGTCTTTTTGTATGTGCCACATATCTTATTTATCTTTGCATGAGCGCCTTCCGGTTGAGTAGGATCTCTTTCTAAGCACTCTGTTCCATCTTGTGATCCAGACAAGTGAACTTTACCAGCTTGCTACTGTGGCTTTCTGCTTGTTGTCTGCTTGGGTAAGTGAAAATTATATGCACCTTTCTTGTCTAGGAAAAGTAGTTTTTTAACGTTGCTGCAATAAATTTTATCCTTTCCATGACATGGCAGATATCAACTTGTATAAAATTTATTTTGTCATTCATGGAGTGATATGGATTACAATGTCATATGAGATATTTTCTATTAAGAACATATAAATTGGCAATAGCATGTGTACATTCCATGTTTTTGCTTTCTTAATCACAGACTATTTAACCAACATGCTGATTTGCTTCATTTGAAATTATTGGACTTGTCTAAGTTTGATGGGTTGTTGAAGCTCTGACATTGTAAGGCTGTCCATCCATCAATTACTTGCTCTAAAGATCAATTCAATTTCTTAGCAGGTTTTTAAATTGTTAATTTCTCCGCAAGGGTTTGATAACCATCAAGGCCATTATTCTGACAAGGGAAAATGCTTGCATCATGTTGCCTTTTGCATCTGAAAAATAATCATTTGTATCTTGAATCCAAATTCCACTAATACAAACACGCAGAGTGGAACAGCAATATATTTTTAAGGCAGAGGATGTAAGCAAGCCTATATTGAAATTTGACAAATTTATAGACATCGTCTAAGCTCTGCTTGAACAGTGATGATTGACATATGGTATAAAGCTCCTAATATGTGGTTAGTCCTATAAATAGTATGGTTCCTTGGCTATGCTACATGTGTTTATACTTAGGCCAGAAATCATCAGACATATGAAAGGAAATTCATATAGTCAAACTGGAAGTTTTCATCTTTAGTTAACTGCACAAGTCATGATGTTGAGATGCGGTATATCATGATTCCGGGCAGCAGAGGACTGCATGGAAATGTTTTTGTCATCATGTTCTCATTATTCTTGGATTTCCATCGACAATTAGTGAAGCCTATTGCTGCTTGGTGATGTTTTTGTCATCTTGTTTTCATTATTCTTAGATTTCCTTCAACCATTTCAGTGCAGTGACAAGCTGGGCCTTAGTCTTGAGTTGGGTTCTTTCGTGGCTGGAGTCATGATATCTACCACTGACTTTGCACAGCATACTTTAGAACAGGTATTCTTCTGTGCAATGGCTTGTGCGCCAAGTACTGCCACAAATGGTAGTATCCTAATTCAGTATAAAAATTATATTTCGGAAATGATGCAGTAATTTAAATTTGTAATTTGACTCTGGATCTCTGCAACTTCTTTTAGTGGCTCTATCGGTCTATTAATTACAAAACTAACAGATGTGGTCTATGGACATCACCATGTTACTCTTTTTTGCATTGCAATTATTCTCCATGTGATTATGTTGTGTAAAATATAATAATGAGATTGATATGTTTTGAAATGGCTGTCTTCTTTGTAGGTGGAACCAATCAGGAACCTGTTTGCAGCTCTCTTTCTTTCTAGCATTGGGATGCTCATAAATGTACATTTTCTATGGAACCATGTGGATATACTGCTAGCATCTGTGATTCTGGTTATAATTGTCAAGACAACCATTGCTGCTGCAGTTACTAAAGCCTTTGGATATAGCATTAGGACATCATTCCTCGTGAGTTGGCTTGCTACGCTTGTTGACAAAAAAAAGGGACAATTGTACATGAATCTCCTTTCTCTTTCCTTTTTTTTCCTGAACAAAAACCGATGTACTATGATGTAGGTTGGAGTATTGCTTGCTCAAATTGGAGAATTTGCTTTTGTTCTCCTAAGTCGTGCCTCAAATCTTCACCTTGTTGAGGTGAACTCTCTCTCTGTTTATGTGTGTGTGTGGTAGTTAGGGTGCCATTAAAGAAACAGATGCACATATTTTTTTTATCACCAGGAAATCACATTTATGTGGAGCTAGGGTTTAGGGTTACATGCACAGAAAGGTGGTCTTAGGTTTGATGTCATGATTAGATATCTGTGTATATGCACATTTACGCATCCTTCATTAATTTTTAAACCACGTTGTTGGTTTTGATGCAGGGAAAGATGTATCTTCTTCTTCTTGGAACAACAGCTCTCAGTCTGGTTTGTTTCTTCTATACTTGCAAATGTGACATGGCTTTTTAACAATGCTCTGGTTCTCTTTCATTAAACCCTTGATTGATGCTCATTCAGGTGACAGCTCCTCTCTTGTTCAAATTGATTCCCAACGTCATGAATTTGGGTGTCCTTTTGCAATGGTTTCCATCCGAGAATAGCACTCCAAATAAATGGCTTCCATCGGAGAATGGTACTCCAAATGAGGTTCTCCCTCCCTCCTTGTTTGTTTTTGTGTGCGCGCTCGCAAGCGCATCACTACTGTGATTTTTTTTTGTGGGAAAGAGTGCATGCCGTGCAATTTTTCTGGTACACATTGAAGCACATTGCATCCCATGTAAAATTTTCTTAGGACTTGACATACTGTCACATACCAGAGCTCAATATCATATATCTTTTTGATGGATAGTATATCTAGTGCAGCCATGGTCTTACAGCTCTTTGTGATTGCGTATACTGGTTTTTTTGTTAGTGAATTTCTTTAAAGAAAATATTATGTAAGAAGCTAGGTTTTTTCTTCATAATTCTGGCAATGCATCCACCATGAATCAGGAATTCATATCCTTTTATGCTATTACTACAAAGTCATTTGGCCGGCAATATGGCTGTGCCAATCATCGTCAAAACTTTTCTGTTAAAACAGAATATGAAAGTTTAATTTCTGCTCATACCTCGTGTCTTTTCTTCTGACATTTCGTTTTTGTTTTCACAGCTGTTAAATATTTCCAAGACAATTAACTAATCATTTCATGTTCTTACAGGAAAGAGTTTCCATGATTGAAGTACGTAACAGATAGTTACGACCTCCAGATTTTGTAGTCTCATCACTTCAAAGCAAATATAGCTAATCATCCTGGGAATATGGGAATACGAGGATTTCATCTCATTACCAATTCCACAGTTCAGGTTGCAAATGATCAGCCAGACTGACAATCCAGAACTCTCATGCACATACATATTAGGTCCCCCATTCTTTGAATGTTGTATATACAATTTTGTGTTTTCCTCCCACCAGTCATTGATGCCGATCTACTTTGCCTACTCTAACCTCAAGATCCACAAGTCCTACAGAACTATAATATTTCAGCAGAAGATGAGAAGCGTAGAATTCAGTAAAGATTTGAGGAGCATTATGGGCTTGTACAAGGGAGACATTTCTTCAGTTTATTATGTTTACAAATTTTGCAACTGTCACACCATTTTAATCAAGTTATGTTGAACTGTTAGTTGATTACTTTCCTGATATGGCCCTTTTCTTTGGGAATCGATATGGCCATACGGGTGTTTCTAAAGAATAATTTTCAAGGATTCACCAAAACATTCTTTCTGAGACTCTACTTCAATGGAGTGGATTCCATTGGCGGGTCTCGTAAATTCATGGCTGTGATCTTTAGTAAAGCATTTCGAATGATCTCCTCAACATTAGGTTCTTGTGGAAATTTCTTAGCAACTGCAACTAAGACTAGCATAAACAGTGTTTTTCTTTTGTGAAATTTCTGTGGATTTTTTCAGGAAAACAGACCAAGTCCCGGCCACAAGTCCAGCTTCTGATTGTTTTAAAAAATAAAAATTTGTAAAAAAAAATAGGTTTTTGCTTTCTTCACTCCATACCCATCTTGGATATTCTATAAACCCAATCCAACTTGAGTTCTTACCAACTTTCAAAATAGCAAAAACTATATAACTATATTATGCTGTAATAAATGAAGTCATAATCTAATAGCATAACCATGTTATATAAAAATAGTATTATTGTGCTTCCAAACCAATAATATTCTTTTATGTATTATAAAACAATAATTTCAAACCCAAAAAATCCTGCAGCGGTTTAGAATAAAAATAATTTTTTCTAAAACGATTTTGAAAAGTAGTGTGAATTGTGAATTAGTCCAACAGCGGAACCGACAACAATCTTCTAACGTGTTTCTAGAAAAAAGAGAAGACAAAACTGAACTCAGAAGACGAATCAGATTCTTCTACTCGCTCGAACTCAACTCTTTCTTCCACTGTTCTCTGTCTCCGTCTCTATTCTTAAAACAAGAGCTAAAGAGAGAATTATTTATTCATGGAGCAAACCGAGGTCCCTAAGCTTCGCTGCCAGCGGATCGGCTGCAACGCAACTTTTACCGAAGACAACAATCCCGATGGTTCCTGTACTTACCATGATTCGGTATTTCAACTTTTCTTAATTATTAACCTCTTCTTTTCTCTCTTTTTTTTCTTCCCGTTGATACAATTTTATTAACCACCCAATCAGCTCTTGTTTTTTAGATTTAATTGCGTTAATGTGATAGTTTTTTGTGTTTTGTTTGATTCCATTAAAGGGAGAAAAAAATGATGATTTTAGAGAAATATAGAATATGGGAGCTTTTATGATCTGTTCTTAAGGTGGTTGATTTAATGTGCAAGAGAGGATTGGGTAGAGAGTCGAGTAATTTTTCATGATATCAGTAAAAAAGCTGACAAATTTCTGTATTCTATCCGCACGGCATGTTTTGATTAAAGATCATGATGATTGTCAAGAGCTCTGAATATTGTCAGTGTGGTGGTATAGGGAAGAGTATTGAATTCTGTCGGAGTGGTATGGGGTATTTGTAAAAATCGTAGATACCTAACGGGTTTCTCGTTTACAAGCTTAATTATGAAAGAGTAGGTCATTGTCTTTGATGTTTCTCAAGCACAGCTCAACTAGGAAGAAAATTTTCATGCATTTAAGAGATGTGAAAAGATGATAGTAAATTCAATTGTGTTAGTTAATAAAAATGCAGGATAAGGGTGTCATTTTGAATCCAGCGCAACAATTCCTTAAAATATATTAACATGTTCAATGTGCTACATATTACAGGGTTATTAAATGCTTAGATTCAAATAATGACTTTTGTGTAATGGAATCCAAAGGTCACAATCCCAACTGTGAGATGATGGGTTTTATCCATATATTGTGCAGCTTCATGTATTTCTTTTCACTTTCAGCTTTACATTTTGAAGAAATTTGTATTTTGATAGTCTTGGACTTTAAGAGTTCATGTGTTTTTCTATTATATCTTGTGCAAGGTTATCTTATTTTATTACAGAAGGGAATTTTTTTTTTTTTAATATAGTGTCCCCTTGTGTATTATACTGATTAACCTTTTCCCTTGTTTGCTTGGATGCGGTTTCACTGCATGTGCGGATATGTATCAACAGGGGGTAAGTCAGTTTTTCTTATGATTTACTATGTTATTTTGAAAAAGAAATAGGTTTTTTATTCATTACCTTAATTTTGCTTCATTCTATTTTTCCAGCCTTTCTTTCATGATGGAATGAAAGAGTGGAGCTGTTGCAAGAAAAGGAGTCATGATTTCAGCTTGTTTCTGGAGATTCCAGGGTAGGTCCTGTACCCCCTTTTTTCTGCTACTTTTCTTGGCATGTGTGAATATGACAGGATTTCTGATAAAATATGAGATCTTGTTGGTTGAATGAAGATAATGTGCTTATATGTCTATCAGCATTAGTCACTCAAGTTTTTTATTTCTTTTTCTGTGATGAAGATGTAAAACAGGTAAACACACAACTGAGAAACCAGTGTTAGCAAAGGCAAAGGCGACTCCAACTCCGAGCCCAAAGAATCCATTTTCTCCTCCCATTGCAGCTCCTGCTACCAACACATCCTCAAAAGAATCTTGCCTTAGATGCAAGCAGGGCTTTTTTTGCTCAGATCACGGTAATATCATTTGAATGCTTTAACTGTGATTAATAACCATAATGCTGACATTACAATTTGAAAATGAAGCAGAAAGAAAAGGGAAAGAAAAATTAGTTGTCTAGATTATATAATGAAGTATGAACCGTTTCATTGTATGGAAGGGCCCATTGGTGTTTGCATTATTGAGTTTAAAAGGCATCAAGGCTCTGTTAACACAAATATATCGTTGGAATGCTAGCTGGTGACAAATTGAGAAATACTTCTCAGTGCTTACAAGATCTTTTGAGCTGTGAAAAATAGCTTAATTTTTAGTTTTATGGGGAACAGTACCTGTAAGACTACTGCTTGGTGGAAATTGTTCATCCATCAAGTCTTATGTGATGGACGAGATAAATTAAGAACTTCTCTGGCTCAGCCTTGATTGTAAAGTGAGTGGTAAAGAAGGAGTACCAGGGGATGGAGACAGGTGTAAACTTCAAATTTTCCTAGTAAAAGAGTTGATATAAGTTCAAGTGAATAAAAGGAGGGTTTTTTGAATTGCACGAGCAGTTGGCTTCATCTTTATTATTCCTTTTGTGGCTATCTTCACTCTGTTGCTTCAATTTTGTAATTGTAATTGGTGCATTTTAAACTCCCATGTACCACCTGGTTTCCTCATTATACTTTGTTTTATTGCTTTTAAAGCCTGAAAACTTCATGTCCTTTTTAGGGTCACAAGCACAGCCCAAAGCTGCACCAGCTGAAAGCAATGTTTCTGCTCCAGCCAAAAAGGTAGTTGATTTAAACCAGCCCCAAACATGCAAGAATCAGGGGTGTGGTCAAACTTTCAAAGAGAAGGATAATCATGAAACTGCCTGTAATTACCATCCTGGGCCTGCTGTTTTTCATGATCGAATGAGAGGGGTGTGTATATAATTTACTGCATTTTTACTTCCAGTCTGTTCTCTTATTTTCTTCTTCTTTTTTTAATACTTACCTTGTGATTACATGTAATTTTGCAGTGGAAGTGTTGTGACATCCATGTAAAGGAGTTTGACGAATTCGTGAGCATTCCACCTTGCAGCAAGGGCTGGCACGATGCCGATTCAGCATCTTAAACTGAAGATGTTGGCCAGGATGGTGAATTTCTCTGCTATTCTCTCTTTCTAAGTTTTATTTTCAGGTTGACTTTCAATTCTATTGGACTGTTCTACTGGAATTAACTTCCAGCGAACCCATCACGCTTGCTTTCCTATCATATTGTTGTTGCTACAATGTGACCTTCAATGGTTTTTAAAGAAGAAACCAGGACAGGAATATCCTCCGTTTTGACACGATTTAGCTTATCTACTTGCAGAATCTATCCTCAGTGAGCCATGAAATTAGCACACTCTCATTTTGTCTTGAAACATGGCATTTTGTGGATTTCAATGGAGAAATACCGATATTGCTATTTCCTACCTTAAAAGGGAAGCCATCTTTCCCCCTTCATTTCAATTTTCAAAGGGTGTCGACCCAAGCAAACACAGAAGCCATTTTCAATACTCCCATGTTTGCAGACTACAAATCGACCAAGATCTGGGCTTATGATTTGCTGTGTAATATCCCTCTACTCCCAACTCCAAAGCCATCAAAGACAAAGTAATAGGCCACAAACCCTTTTTTTTTTTTTTCATGGCCCATGGCAGGAGTCCCTTCCATCGGGGTAAGCTTCGGCATCTTCTGGAGCCTGTTTTTTTCACCAAGCCAGCGTTCATGGAAAATCACTTCATTGCTCTGCCCAACACTAAATGTAACTTTGGAATGTGTTTGTAAAATTTTTTTGAAAAAAAATTCAAAATAATTATTTTTATTTAAAATAAGATTTATTTTGATGTTTTTATGATGATAAAAGTAAATTTTTAAAAAATAAAAAATATTATTTTAATATATATTTTTAAAAAAATATCAAATACACTTAAAGATACGGAGAACAGTGTACGGATAGCAATCACGGGTCCTATGATGGGTGTAATCAATACTCCCCTCTTTATTTCTCTGCCAAAACATCTTTGGTCTGGGTCCCACAAATCCCTGCCCTGCTAAATGCTCACCGGACCAAGGTTGTCCGCTTCAATTGGTGCTTTTTTTCCCCTCTCTATTGAATCAAAATTATGAACACAAATATTTATAATATTATAAAAATATCATTATCAATCTAATAAGGTTATTATATTATATGATTACTCTGAAATTTTAACATAACATATATAAATATATCAAGAGACTACTTGTAAAATTTTATCTCAATCTAACGGTAGAATTAAGTGATATAATTGATATTGTAAACTTATTCATTATTAAAAAAATATTTTTTGGGGGAAACAAAATGAGTGGAACGAAATCAAAATGTTGTGCTTGAAATTTGAACAGAATTTCTAGAATTGACTGAAATTTTAAACAAGGTAAAAATCACAACGTTTTATCTCATTTTTTTTAACCAAATATTTCTGACTATTTCAACAAAAACCAAATAAAATCACCAGTGCCTGGTGATTTCTAATCCATGTTCTAAGAAACTGGGACAGCAATTATTAACAAAACCATCTGGTATTGACGAATGCTTTTCTTCGATCTGTAACAGAGCTTGAACTCTGGCTAGCCCACATGGTAAATAAACAGATGTTAGAAAGAAAGAGATGGAGATTCTCACTCAATGATTACAAAACCTGCCCTCCCCCTGGAAAAGAAAAAGAAAAGAAAAGAAAAGAAAAGAAAAGAAATGCTTCCTGCATCGATTATCACGCTCGTTACTGCAATCTGCAATCTGCAATCTGCAATAACAACAACCATTTCATCATCGAATAGAGAAATCGACAAGCTACAAAAATGTTTCTTGAACCCTAGAGAGTACATTTCACCCTTCAGCAAGATCACATCAATCCCAACTTTTGAGAATATATTGCAGTCCACCACCGTACATTCACAGGGTCCCACCTGGCTCTGCCTCAGGTAAGGGGCTCAGATCGGTGTCGCGCCGGCAGGGCGAGCAGATGGCTGGAACCGGCGGGCCAGTCGCTCGCTCTACTTTTTATTGTTTACTGTTTTCTTTTGACAGCTAGCTATGGTTGTTTCAGATTTCTTACAACGTGTTTTGACCATGGAGATTTTCTTGACATCATCGTCTTCTGCCTCGGCTGACTAAATTACTGCCTCATGCTCTACTTTATACTGTATTTCTTACATATATTTTTAATTTCTATTTTAAATTAAATGTTTTGATATTATTTTAATATTGTATTTTATTTGGAGTTTGATCTAGGTTTTTTTTTTAAGTGTTATTTATTTAAAAATATACCAAGATAATATTTTTTAAAATTTTGTTTTTTAACGTGAGTATATGAAAATGATATAAAAATACTAATTTTTTTAATTTAAAATAAAAAATAAAATTTTTTATATTTTTTTAAAATACTTCTGAAACACAGAATCAAAAGTCTCGTATTGATAAAAAATATATTTTTTTAAAAATAAATAAATTTAAAATAAAGAATACTTCAAAAAATATATTCTTAACAAGCAATTGGTCTGAAATAAGATGACGAGAAACATTTGAATTTAAGCAATTAACTTAAATCATTTGACAAGTATTATTAATTTTGTTTCAAACTTTGCTAGCGAGGGAGTGGAATGAAGAAAAAAAATTGATGTTCCATCGAAATAAAAATATATTAAAATGATATAAAATTTAATTTTTTTTTTAAATAAAATTTTATTTAAAAAAAAACATTTTTAAAATACAATGTAAAAGAAAAGGTTAAATATTTAACCAACTTGATCAAAGTTTTGAAATGAAAAATCACCAAATTGATTTGTAGATCAAACCTGATAAATATATATATATATATATATATATATATATATATATATATATATATATATATATATATATATAATTCTTATTTTAAAACGACACGAGTTAGGTTATGAACTTATGATGGTTAAAATGATAGAAACAATATTATTTAATGATTATTTTTTTTTTAAGTTAAAAATCTAAAAAAAACAAATCATGTCTGGTATAGATTTTACCTGAATAATGAGTTGACCGGTTCAGTCAACTGGGTTTGAATAGATCAAATGACAGCTAATTGTTCATAAAACCTAGTCTGGTTTGAGATGAAGTTCATATATCGCTGAATTAACCAGCCCGGAACAGAATCAATGATAAAAAAAACTTCTTCAGAGTAATAAGCGACAAGAGCAAATAAAGTTTGAGAAAGTAGAAGCAGGGTGGCAGCTTTATACATTGCAACCTGTTTATTGCAAAAGTGCTGACACCTGCAGTTTGCAGACACCCTGCAAGCTCCTGCCCTCTCCGTCCTCATCTTTGTAAAGTTCTTCTGCTTCTTTTTTTCTAGCATGAAAGAAATTCGAATTCAAAAGCTAAATACATGTAAATAGAACTGTACATTATTATTTTTTTCTCTGGCAAGAAAATCTATTTGTTGAGAACCATTTTTTCACGTGTATACTCAGTTCATGCAAGTCAGTTTTTGCCACCATACATGTAATAATCGTACCTCAGGCACTCTTTATTGTTTTGATAAGATAATATCAAAAAACAAAATTCAAAAATAATAAAAATACCTTTTATATGTTTTAAAAAGCAAAATACTATCTAGGAGAATAACTGGAAAAAATCAAACATATAGTTTTGATATAAAGATTAAAAAAAAATTAATGTCTCTTCACCGCCGTTTATTACACTGTCTCTCTCTCTCTATACTCTTCTCTCTAACTCTCTCTACTTAAATATATTCTGTGTTTTGTCTTTACTCAGTTCCTTTCAGTCACGCCAAACGAATGCTGCCGTCTTCTCTTTCTTACGATGACAGCAGGGAACATGAAGACTCTTGTACTTAGCTTGTGTCTTGGACACTCCAAGTTTTTGTTTTCCTGTTAGTTCATAAAAAAACAATGAAAGAAATGAAGCTCCCAGGGGATTTTGAGCACTGTGTAGCAATGGCTGTGGTGCTTTTACTTCTGCTTCCTCTCGTTTCACCACTTAACCATGAGGGTATAACCTTTTCTTGTTTGTTGGGTTTATCAGGATTCTTGTGGTGTTTTGGACACAATATAAGCCTTTCTTTTGCTTCTTCTATCTTTGGACTCTTTAAGCACGGTGTTTAACATTGTTGAAGATGGTGTTTTATCTTTGTTAAAGATGGTACTAGAACTCCATTTTATTTGCTAAGTCTGCAATGCTTCTTACGTCTACTCCTGTTTCCCTACTTAACAGTAAGGGTACTAATTTTTCCAAAGCACCTTTTCTTGTTTGACGGGTCTATCCGGATTTTTTGTTGTTTTTGTTTGGTTTGGAAAAAACTTCAGCTTCTCCTTTTGCTATCTCTATCTTTGAGCTCCATAAAAGTGATGTTTTTCACTGTTGAAGATGGAGTTTTTAGCTGTAGTTTGTAAAATGGCTCCAGAATTATGCTTTATCGTGGTTGTAAGTCAGAGAAGGGGCAATACAGTGAGAGAACCTCGAGAAAGTTTAGGGATCTTGAAGATTTTCTTTTGTTTAATAAATTATTCTGCTTGATCAAAAAGCCTGGATAGTCAAAAAATTTAATTGTTTAACGGTTTCTTGTATTGAAAGAGAAGGATTGAACCAAGGTTTTGTTGCAGGGAAAGCTTTGATGTCTATAAAAGAATCTTTCAGCAATGTTGTTAATGTGCTTCATGACTGGGATGATGCGAACAATGAAGATTTTTGTTCTTGGCGCGGTGTGTTTTGTGACAATGACAGCTTCTCTGTTGTTTCTCTGTAAGTCATTTGAAGGCAGTCACTTTATTTACCTGTTGAGTCTGCAATGCTTTGCAAATTTGGTTTTTATTAACTTGCTGGTGTGTGTTATCTGTGAAGTAACCTGTCAAGTTTGAACCTTGGTGGTGAAATTTCTCCTGCCATTGGAGATTTAAGGAACCTTCAATCCATGTATGCTACTTCTCTTTTCATCGATTGTTTTGCAATACTAGTTCCCTGGGACCCCTTTTGTTCTTGTTGGAGTATTTTGATGGTGTTTTTATATTTTAATTGCAGAGACTTTCAAGGAAATATGTTGACTGGTCAAATCCCAGAAGAGATTGGCAATTGTGCTTCTTTATACCATCTGTAATATTCCGCTGTCTTCTGTTTGATAAAATTTGAGGCTTTGCTAGTTTTTGAGTTCTTACTGTACTGATGTTGACATGTAGTTTGCTTTGTGGAATCTAGGGATCTTTCTGATAACTTGCTTTATGGTGATATTCCCTATTCTCTATCAAAGTTGAAGCAACTTGATACCTTGTACGTAACTCTTTTTTACTTTCATTCAATTGGTTTGCAATTTTCACGATTGATTAATTTTTCTCTGCAACGTAGAAATTTGAAGAACAACCAGCTTACTGGTCCTATCCCTTCAACCGTAACCCAAATTCCAAATCTGAAAATACTGTGAGTCCTTCTAGTTAACGAAGCTGTGTTTTGGTGTTTATGAATCTCTAAATTCTTCTTATTGGTCGTGATATTATTCGTTTTGTGCTTGTCTCCTTTTCAGCGACCTTGCTAAAAATCAGCTTACTGGTGAGATACCAAGATTGATCTACTGGAATGAAGTTTTACAATACCTGTGAGTATTTCATTTGTTGGCAAGTTTAGGAATCCGTTAGTTGTTCTTTGGATTTACTGATTGAACCTTCATAGGATTTTTTGGCTTCACTGTAGCACTTCCGTTCGTGTATGTTCTTACGACTGTCATTTTTCGTTGAATTATTTCAATGTGTTACTCAGTGGATTACGTGGCAATTTGTTGTCTGGAACTATGTCAGAAGATATCTGTCAGTTGACTTGCTTGTGGTATTTGTAAGTATTTCATCTATCTGATTGTGTTCCTGCTGAGTTGTTTGTTTACTTAATTTTCAGTTATTTGGGACTTCAAATTACTTATTCTTCTTTCCAGTGATGTGAGAGACAATAACCTAACGGGCACTATTCCCAGTAGCATTGGCAACTGTACTAGCTTTGAGATACTGTAAGTTTAGCGGCATGCATTATTTTAAAGTTATTCATGAGTTTTTATGATGTATTATCTTTTACTTCGATATTTACAGGGATATATCATACAATCAGTTTACTGGGGAGATACCATACAATATTGGCTTCTTGCAAGTTGCTACGCTGTATGTGTTTGATTTTGTATGTTACTTGTTATAAACCCTTTTTAGATGATCATAAGCAAGATGATATGGTTTTTCTGACTACGTTTTTGGCAATAGTAAAACAAGTAATTGTGGATCTTTTTTTTAGGTCTCTTCAAGGGAATAATCTCACTGGGAGGATTCCTGAGGTGATTGGTTTAATGCAGGCCCTTGCTGTTCTGTAAGTGTGAAATTTAAAATCTTGAAGGTTTATTTTACAGCATCATGATCTCTGCTGTGTACTTATTTCTTTTCTGGTGTTATAGGGATTTGAGTGACAATGAGCTAGTTGGACCAATTCCTGCAATACTTGGCAATCTGTCATACACTGGGAAACTGTGAGTTCATAGTGTTATTTTCTCTGTTTTATGAATAGTGGAAAGTGTGAGTTCTATTTCGTAACAGATGAAGCTTGCTACTGGCTCTTTCTGTGGTCAAATCAATTTTTATTCTTTGAATGCGCACCAGCTATCTTCACGGCAACAAGCTCACTGGACCAATTCCCCCAGAACTTGGAAATATGTCAAAGCTAAGCTATTTGTAAGATTCCTCGTGATTTTGAGGTTTTCAAATGTGTCTGATTATATGCACTTGTATTTTATTTTATATGGTCACTGACCATAACATTTTTTTAGGCAATTGAATGATAACCAGCTGGTTGGCAGCATTCCTCCTGAACTTGGGAAGCTGGAACAGTTGTTTGAATTGTGAGTTTCCTGTGCTTAAAAGGTTTCTAGGTTCTCTTTTAAATGTTAGTAATTGAATTTCGGTTCTATATCTCAGGAATCTTGCTAACAACCATCTTGAAGGGCCCATTCCACAAAACATCAGTGTTTGCAGGGCTTTGAACCAACTGTAGGAATTCCTAATTTCGAAGCTGTTCACAACTATTTGAGCAGTGTCTCATGTTTCTGATGTGAGCTTCTGGTTGTCTTTCTTTTGTAGCAATGTGCATGGTAATCACTTGAGTGGAAGCATACCTTCAGGTTTCAAGGATCTTGGGAGCTTGACTTATTTGTGAGTTCTGGAGGCCATATTTGGAAAGTTTATATTTTTTTAGTTTCAGTTTGCACTCTTCTCCTGTCATTTAACTGAAATGTCTTGAGCCTTCAGAAATCTCTCATCAAACGACTTCAAAGGTAGGGTTCCTGTTGAGCTGGGACGCATAATCAATTTGGATACATTGTAAGTTTTCTCCTAACACTGTATATTTTGAGATTAATTTATTGTAATACTTAGTTTTAGTGAGCTTTTAAACTATAATGCAACACTCCTGGATCTCATTGTTTTCAGGGATCTCTCCAGCAATAACTTTTCAGGGCCCATTCCAGCTTCTATTGGTGACCTGGAGCACCTTCTGACCTTGTATGTCTCTCTGGAAGTGCAATTTTCTTTGAAATTTAATTGTAACTAAGAACTTGCTAATCTACTTCCTGATACACTCTCCAGGAATTTGAGCAGGAATCATCTTCATGGACGATTGCCAGCTGAATTTGGGAATCTAAGAAGTATACAAACTATGTAAGCTTCTTCTTACAAACTGTTCTTTGAATCCTTGGATGAAGTTTATCTGTCCCCATTCCTGAATGTATGTTATGGTCTCTTCCCCCAGTGATTTGTCTTTCAACAACGTGACTGGTAGCATTCCAGTGGAATTGGGTCAGCTGCAAAATATTGTTTCTCTGTAAGTTCAAAGCTCAGACAATGTCCCTGCTGTACTCCTTTTGACTCTTTACCTCGTACTAATTTGTTCATGGATGGCAGGATCCTGAACAATAATGACTTGCAAGGAGAAATCCCTGAGCTTACCAATTGTTTCAGCCTTGTCAATTCGTAAGCTGTTTTATTTCGTTCTTTTCAATGTTTCTTTCTTAATATCTATAGAATGCTGCTGTAAAATGACTTTTTTACGTGTCAGGAATTTCTCATACAACAATTTATCAGGAATTGTGCCACTTGTTAGAAACTTGACACGGTATCCACCAGACAGGTATGAAGAGAATTTTACATTTGTCTCTTTGAAAGTGCGTGCTTAAAATGAAAATCGCCGACATTTTCCTATAGAAATTCCCTGTAATCATTCCAACTACCTCAACAGCTTTATAGGAAATCCTTTGTTGTGTGGCAACCGGTTGGGATCAATATGTGGCCCCTTTGTCCCGAAGTCTAAAGGTAACCCCTCATCCGCTGCTTGTTCTTTTGAACTCTTGTTTTTGTTTTTGACATTGTCAGCTCTAATGAAGAAGGTTAAGAGTTTTATCTTGAACTTATCAGTTTATATTCTGCTGTTTCAGTAATCTTCTCTAGAGCAGCAGCTGTCTGTATCACGCTGGGATTCATAGCATTATTGTCCATGACTGTAGTTGCGATTTACAAATCCAACCAACAGAAACAATTGACCGAGGGATCCAACAAAGATGTGCAAGGCATGCATTTTACTTGATATTTGTTTTGTTATGTTTCCTGTTTTGCTTCTCTTTCCCAAATTCTCATGGTTGGTTTATTTCTTGCCAGGTCCTCCAAAACTTGTGGTTCTTCACATGGACATGGCTATTCACACCTTTGATGACATAATGAGGAACACAGAGAATTTAAGTGAGAAGTATATTATAGGTTATGGTGCTTCCAGCACAGTATACAAGTGTGTGTTGAAAAATTCCCGGCCACTTGCAATTAAGCGAGTCTACAATCAGACACCGAACTTGCACGAGTTTGAAACTGAACTTGAGACCACTGGCAGCATCAGACACCGAAATATAGTCAGCTTACATGGTTATGCACTGTCTCCTCGTGGAAACCTTCTCTTTTATGACTACATGGAGAATGGTTCTCTGTGGGATCTTCTTCATGGTTAGTGAACTAAACATTCCCATCTGTTATGTTATGCCCTTCTTATCTGCTTCTCAAGTTCAATGTAGTTTCTTTGTTTATTTAATTCTTTGACAATATCCTAATCATATGTTCTCGCATTATATTGTTATTGTTATTTTGTTGATATCAATGGCAGGACCATCCAAAAAGGTAATGCTAGACTGGGAAACACGCTTGAAAGTGGCAGTTGGGGCTGCTCAAGGACTTGCTTATCTTCACCATGATTGCAACCCTCGGATCATCCACAGGGATGTGAAGTCCTCAAATATCCTGCTGGATGAGAATTTCGAAGCTCGCTTGTCTGATTTTGGAATTGCCAAATGCATCCCAGCCACAAAAGCTCATGCCTCGACTTTTGTTATGGGGACTATTGGCTACATTGATCCAGAGTATGCCCGCACATCTCAGCTAACTGAAAAATCAGATGTTTATAGCTTTGGCGTTGTCCTTTTGGAGCTTCTTACTGGGAAAAAGGCTGTAGATAACGAGTCTAATTTACAGCAGCTGGTATGTATCTCAAAATATATGATCATAAACATTTGATTGCTTATGCTGGTGCTAAGCATGGGTAGATGGCAACATAGAATCCAATTTAGCTGTTTTAAGCTTTCAACTGATTATTTTCCTGAAGATAACTTCTACCCCTGCCATCTGTTTTGTTTCAGATTTTGTCTAGGGCTGATGATAACACTGTTATGGAAGCTGTTGACCCAGAAGTCTCTGTTACATGCATGGATTTGACCCACGTAAAGAAGAGTTTCCAGCTAGCACTGTTGTGCACAAAGCGACATCCCTCGGAGAGACCAACCATGCAGGATGTGTCCAGGGTCTTGTTATCATTAATTCCATCTCCTACAAAAGCTTCTCTTCTTCCAAAGCCTATTGACTATGCCAAATTTGTCATCGACAAAGGACAGCAGCAGCCACACCTTCTGCAGGAAAACAGTTCATCTGATGCAACATTGGTTCATGAGGTTCAAAGTTGTATCGAAGAACACTCTTTAAGTCGCTGACCCCAACGCACCCTAGGAAAACCCAGTGATGAAAAATACCATTTTTTGGCCCAAATGGGTTGTTTAGATTGCCCCCTTGTATAGATTTTGAACATCTGGGATTGTTTAGGCATGTTTTTGCTCACAGTTATCTCAATTGCTTTTACAGTTACAAGGGATTAAATCCTTTTCTGCGAGCTGTTTTTATTAAACTTTTTATCCAAGTAGTTACCAACTCTAATTTATTTGGGTTTGTCAGCCAGGACCGTTTGGTGCAAGAATTGGGTTTAGCAACTCGGTTGTTTTCTCATCTTAATGAAATGCTTTTCATGGAATGGAAACTGCAGTCTCTCTGCTGCCTGCTTTTTAAACATGCTAAAAAATTATAGCAAAAAAAAAGGCATTGAAATAACATGGATGTTGTGAATTTGTAATCTTTCAAAACTTTGCTGATTACTAAACTATCTTTGCAGGATTGTACGTGATTTTTTCCTTCGGTAGCCACTGAGATGACAGAAATTCTCCATAGTTATGGCCTTGCGGATACATAATTTGTGTATAGAAGTTCTGTAACCTCCAGCAGCAAGATGCCATTTCGAGAATTTCAATTTACAAACAAGTCACTGCCACTCTCAGCTTATGTCCAAACTCCGGTAGTAATCAACCACCTGAGAACTCCAGGTGAATCCAGGGCAACCTGCTAATAGTGGTCGGTGGTTTGATACAACTCGTCCTCTGATTATGATTTCCACCTAGCCTCTGTGATTCGAACTCGCTCATCCTGGGATTTGTTTATGCTCATAGTTGAAATCATCTTAATGCCGTATTAATATCAAAGAATGATGCTGTCTTAAAAATTTAATTTATATTATTTTTTAACAAATAATTTTTTGGATTTAAAATTTGCATCTGCCTCATCTTTATGAAAAAGCATGTTTAATGAAAAATCAAGTGGCAATCTTGTTCATTCAAGTCTGTCTCAATAAACTTTAGGGAAAGAGCTGGTAAGCAGTTTACCACAAGTTAACTCATTTCTTGAAAGTCTGGCTGCATGGAATGCTTTTTCCAGGAAGAGGAATGAAGGAGCCTCAAGAATCTGTTTAACACAAAACATTTTTTCAAAGAAAAGAAAAATAATCAAATGGAAAACAAGAAAAAACACAGTACAGTCTGTTCAATGGCCCTGCTTTCACCTGCTCTGAAAGCACTGTGAGCATCTGGTTTCGCGTCTCATCCAACTCTAAATTAAGCTTAGACCTGAGAATTCAGAACAAGAAAAAGAATCACAGAGAAGATCAGGGTATGTTCCATGGCATAAGGATCCGAAACAAGGGTGTATAACAAAGAAGTTGGTGCTGGAAAAGGAATAGACAAATGAAATTACAGGGCTCGAAAGGGGGATAATGGAGAAGAAGTGATACACAGGGTTTTCACATATAATAAATAATTTAAATGAGAGAAGAAGTTGACCTAATTTGCTTATGTTGAGGACAACCTGGGTGCCATTAGGTTGAGTTAATCAAACCTACCCTACATATGCATAGATGGGTCAACCCTAGTTAATGTTTTTATATATATAAAAAGAAAAGTTAAAACAATGTTGATCTGCAATCTTTTTCGAAATAAAATCAAATATCAGTCGGATTTTAAAAACAAGGTGGGCTTGATTCAGCACAGGAGAGGAAGAAGAAAGGTCCCTTGTGAGAGACGACGTGTTGGCTACGGCTAAACATGATAGAGCAATCATGGGAACGAGGTTGTACTTCACAGAGCACGTGATGAGCGAGTCTTTCGAACGACAAATTAAAGAGACAAGCAAGGAATCATACTTCCTGTCTCTTGCCACTTTTAGTCTTTCATTTACAATTTTCTCAAAAAAAAAAAAAAAAAGTAACCAGCCACTTAAAATCAACTGAGACAAAATCCCCTTACATATTTTGCGTAAGATGGTGCAAATTACTTCCATTTCCTACTAAATCATTGTTATCTGTTTTTCTTCTTCTAGGGAATATGTCATTGTCTTAAAACTTGAATCGGCATGATGAATAGAATCTCTAAAAAATATAGTGTGATAACAAATGACCTGTGATGTGTATAATATATATCGAGTTCGAGTTAATGTATATATTCATCGAAAGAATCTGGAATAATCAGAGTTTTACTCGCTTACTGAACCTATAAAGTATATTTTATGAAAAATGAAATTTCTTCGTATAAAAAAAAAGGATGAATGTACACCTTGTTAGTTTGAGTTGAATAATTTTTTTTATATATTTAACTTTTTAGTTCTCTATTGTTTAATTTAGTACTTTACATCTAATTTCATTTATTTAGATTATAATAAGTTGTTTCGAACCAATTCTCTATTATAATTGAATTTAATTACAGCATTCAATTCAATTCATATTTTTATATTTACATCTTCACTTTCATCATATTCGTTCAAAGATCTCTAGCAAAAAGAAGATATGCAGATAATATTTTGAGGAAACACTTTAAATATTAGTTTCTTTTTTATAGGCTAGTATATAAATAGGGCTTCTCTTTGATTTATTTTTGTACTAATTTTAGATAATATGTTCCATCTATCTATATATATATATATAATGGTTTCAAATATGAGATTTCATAAAAAAAAAACTCAAAACTAAATTCAATTCTGAAAATCATACATGCTGTAAAATGATGTAATTAAAAAAAATAGAAAACTAAAAAAAAAATCATTTCATGCTCGTATTAAAGCTTCATGAAGTTTGGCATTTGTTGTGGCGTAATAGAGTAATTACACAGCAAACCCTCATTTGGTGGGGATTAAAGAGTTAGGCATGAAGAAGACAATGTGCAAATACCAATCTCTAAATGCCAAAACCTAAAATCTACTCTCCAAAATTATGAGCCACCAACACAAAATCCAATCTTTCCCTCTCTCCACCACCCACACACAATACAACGCTAAATAAAAAACCCATCTTTCCCTCCCCTGACAACCTCAGCACTCCTTGTACAGAACTCAAAAGGTTCCATCTTCAGGCGGGGCAACCAGCCAAACCCACATGACCCAACCTCAAACACGCGACGACCAACCCACCAACCCTACTCGACAAAAATCCACCGGAATGAGACTCATAGTGCCACTACAAGGCATAGTTCAAGGTAGGGGAGGCCTAATACTAGGTACCTTGATACCTTGTGCTCTTTTTTACTTCTTTCAACTTTACACTAAACGAAACCGCGGTAACAGTTCAAACACTCCATCGAATCCTCCGTCGCCGTCTAGTTCATCTCCCAACCTCGCGGAGCTTCCGAGGACGTCATCCAGGCTGAGTTTGTTCAGCCGGGTGGGGTCGTCTGGTCCGGTGAGTGTATCCAGCAGGGCTAGTTTGATTGTAAGAGAGAATGATTCGCCTTATTATATTGGGTTGGAGAAGGTTTCGAAGGATCCATATGATAAAGAGCGCAACCCGGATGGGATCATTCAACTTGGATTATCAGAGAATAGAGTGAGTGAAAGACAAAGAGTTCGGTTTTTTTTATCGAAGTTCTGTTATTTATTTTAAACCTTTGTTTATTTGTGTTTTTTGTTTTGGTGTTTTTAGTTGTGTTTCGATTTGATAGAGAAATGGATGGTGGAGAATGTGAGGGAAGCAATGGTGGGAAGGGATGGTGAGCATTTGAGTATTAATGGGATCGCGGCGTATCAGCCATCTGATGGATTAATGGAGTTGAAAGTGGTAAAGCTAAGAGTCTCTGTTACTCTCTTTTTTATGATGATTGTGACTGTTTGAAAATTGGGTTGTTGTATTTAACTAGCTTCTATGTTTAAGTTGAAAGGTTGTCTTTTTAGTGAATGCAGAGTTATTTTGGTGTTTCCGAGAGTGACATAAAACTTGAGCTAAGTTTAAGGTTTGGAACTGAGAGTTATATGGGAAGTTAATTTAGCTGTATTAGAAGACAAATGGGGTCAGCTATGTATTGGAACTGAGTCTCTGGTGTGGTTTTAGTTGTTTGTTCTACAATTTAGTTGCTTCAGTTATTTGCAGGCCTTGGCAGGTTTCATGTCTCAGGTGATGAGAAAAGTGGTTTCACTTGACCCCTCACAAATAGTATTGACTGCGGGTGCTACTCCTGCAATTGAGATACTATGCTTCTGCTTGGCAGACCATGGAAATGCATTTCTTATTCCGACGCCTTATTATCCCGGGTAAGTTTGTAGCCCTGAGTGCAACTTTTGATTTTTAGTCCCCAAGTGTGAAGTGAGTTGCGTTTTGTATTTAAGTTTTCTTATGGAAATATGCAATTGGAGTTGATTATAAGTAAACCTGCAGATTTGACAGGGATGTTAGATTGCGAACAGGAGTGGAGCTAATTCCTGTTCACTGCCGCAGTGCTGACAACTTCTTATTAAGTGTTACTGCTCTTGAACAGGCATACAACCAGGCTAGAAAACGAGGAGTAAAAGTTCGTGGGATTCTTATTTCAAATCCCTCAAATCCTGTTGGCAATATACTTCCACGGGAAACACTCCATAACATATTAGTCTTTGCCCAAGAGAAGAACATCCACATTATCTGTGATGAGATATTCGCTGGGTCCGTGTATAGAGGCGAGGAGTTTGTGAGCATGCCAGAAATTCTCGTGGAAGAATTTGATAAGAACAGGGTTCATATAATATATGGGTTGTCAAAAGACCTCTGTGTTCCAGGATTCAGGGTTGGGGTTATCTATTCATACAACAAAAATGTTTTGGCTCTAGCAAAACGGTTAACTAGATTTTCTTCCATTTCTGCTCCAAGCCAGAGGTTGTTGATTTCAATGCTGTCAGACACTAAATTCATCGAGGAATTTATCAAGACTAACAAGCAAAGGATACAGAAATTGCATCATTCTTTTGTTGATGGTCTCAAAGAACTGGGAATCCAGTGCATAGAAAGCAGTGCTGGTTTCTACTGCTGGGCTAATATGAGTGAACTAATTTCATCTTACGGTGAGAAGGGGGAACTTGATCTATGGGATAAGCTTTTGAATATTGCTAAGGTCAATGTAACTCCTGGTTCAGCTTGTCATTGCATAGAACCAGGATGGTTCCGGTGTTGTTTCACTACATTAGCTCTAGAAGATATTCCTGTGGTCATGAACCGAATCCGCAAGGTTGCTGAAACTTGTAAATCTCTTAGTTGAAATACAGTGATTTTTTTGCACCCAGTTTTGTCTCTTTCATGGTTTATGGTGTTGCTGTGTTTGCAATCACTATTCACTGCTTTCAATGGCAGAGCAAGCAAGTCAAGGGAAAATTCCAATTCGATATCTTGGGAGTTCTGGCAATTTTCAAGATTTGGTTACATTCCGAAAGCTGTAAATTGTTTACATATTTGCCTGGAAGTGGAAGGCTAAAACGATTTGATAAAGGACTGGTCAAGGAACCGAACTTGGTGTGGTCCATGGTGACAAATGCCCTATATTATTTTCAGTCTTGGTTGGCGCATCTTCCTCTGCAGTCCTTCAATCATATTGATGCTAGTTCCAAAGATGCAGCATCCAAAAGCATTCTTATCCATAAATTTCTGCCACAGTAGCAAACAGGCAAGAGTAAAGTTGTTTATACTTTTGTTGAAAATAGCAGATCACTAGAAAATGTAACCTTTTATTTATTCAATGATATTGCAGAAGGAGATGATTTCATGTATTTTTGTTCTTAAGATTTTAATAGCTTTCACTTCTATATCCTTCTGACTTGTAGTTGTTTATCACTAGGTAGTCTGATCCAAAAATGGTTTTAGACTTCTAGGAATAAAAGACAGTGACAGAGAAGAAGCAAGAATTGGACATTTACCATTGATAGATTCTGTTCTCTCATTTGAACAGCTTTTCTCTGACAACTCCTCCTTCGGCTCATCATTATCAGTTCACCAAGTGTTAATGGTCTCCTTATCATGGCACTGCTTTTACGTTCATAATCAAATTCTCTGCTGATTAGCTCCGGAGTAAAAGATTCCTTTCTGGGATGGGAAGCCTTTCCTAGAAAACCAGATTTGGGTGTATATAATGGAAAGAGACATTCCAAGAAAGCAGCCCCCTCAAGACTTGACACGCCAGTTGCATAGCTGCTTGTGCTGCTATCAGTTTCAGAAGTTGGCGACCATGGGGCTTCCTGCTGGCCATTGCAATCATCCGTCGGAGAAGTTGTTTGCACCGGAGCCGCGGTAGAAATTGCCACTGATGAAACCAGGCAATTAGCCAAGAGAGACGGTGCTGAACTAAACGATCCATCTGTCTCGAAACTGAACGATTCAAGATCTGAGTTAAACATTACTTGTTCATCTCCAAAACTCTCCTCACCAGTGTCACCATCCTCATGCCATGGCAGAGCAAGGAGATTTGCTTGTGCAGGTACAAATGCTGATTCTGGTGATTGCGAGAAACATGATAGAGGTTTCCCGGGCTTTTCCTCCCAGTTGAAGGGCACTGAGGCGATGAGCTTGACAGGAGGTAGTTGAACTGGTTTAACCGCAGAAACCTCAGGTTTCCAGTCTTTTTTAGCCACCCCGGGCCTCACTTCCCAGAGAAATGGCACTGACGGTGGTTGCCTGACATGTTTTTTCCTCGACGAGTCTATGATTTCTAAACCAGCCATTCTGAACTAAAAAGCTATAATCCCTTAACCATTGCACCTTGAGCTGGCCTTGTTCATGCATTTATATCGTAAAATGAAGTGGGTTAGTCAAGCTCCCATCTAAACTTTGCATGCCAACTGCACCATTCTCTTGATCAAGTAGTAGATTAGGCTCACCTGCTCTCTCTACTCACTACTCTCATCCTCTCATTGAAATTCTGACCGAAGTAGCTTTTCGAAGCGGCCCAACTAAACAACTTGGGCCATCAATGGGCCGCCCGTTTGTGAAGTTTAGCATACAATTTTTCTGGTTATGAAAAGAAATGGTATCTATCTAACGTCTGGTCTCTTGTTGTTTAGAAAAGAGACACCTTACATCTTTAGAATTTAATTGATTAACCAGAAGGCAAAGCATTTAAGGAAATAGATAAATTTGAAAAGAGCATATATATGAGGTGGGGCAAAAGGATAATACGATGGGGAAGCCTCTTATTGAATAGCGAAGGAGATCAAGGTCGACAGCCATGATCAGGGCCCTAGAAGGAAACAAAGGCGGGAGCTTTTACGAGAAACTTGTGTCCTAACAAAGCACCAGTGAAGCCATGAGCTGTAAGTGAAAGTGAAAAATTATAAACAAATCGATCGGGAATACGAAGATATGAAGCAAAAAGTTGTTTGCGAGGATGGAATTTGTCCTAGCAATGCTTGAGCTTGCCAAGAGACACCCAGATAGAACATCCAATTAATCCTACTCGTGCCTGATCGACACAAATCTTTTGGAATTTTGTTTCGTCATCTTTGTGTTCTTATTCTCCTGGAGAATCAATAATCAATATCACGTAACTAGGAATGTGATTCCTCTTACAAAATGTTAGGAAAAGAAATCCTCTGATCTTTAAGGGAAAAGCTGGTCTTTTTATTCCTTAACAAATTAATCTGACCTCATTATTCTACCTAGATATTATTATCTTCTCCTACCTTGCTTTTAAGGCTACATTTTTTTATTATGGTGTGTATATGTTTTTTCCCAATTACATATTTGAAAATGCTGGTTAATCAATATTTTTTTTTTTTGGATTCGAGAAAACTCTACCTCTCGAAAAACATACTTTATGGATCAAGATGAACGAGTAAAATCTCGGTTATTCTAGATTTTTTTGCATGGATTAATTTTACTTGAATCTTCTTTTGTACCCTCTTAAGACTTATTTATTTATTTTTCAAATTCTAAACTAAGAAACTATTATGATATCAAACACGTATTATTAGCTTCGGTGTTTTTTGTTTAAAGGTCTATGCAATTGAAGTCAAAATTAACATGTTATCTCTTCACATGCATAGCCGGAATTGGTGTCTAGTCTCTAGGGATTGTCTCTCAATTCATCATTGATAAATTAGCGTGGCCCTATTGAAAAGATTCCACTATGATAAAGATTAATTTACTAGCAGATAGCTAGCTAGTGTGATCTCAGATCCAACGTTCCCTTGAAGGGCCCATTGATAATGGCTATCCAGCTGCTTCTTCGTGTAGGTTTATTAGTCTGCGAGTTCATATCAGAAAGTATTTATTAGTTAGAAATGGACAAAAATCTTTTTCATGAGTAACCACGGCATAAATTATCTTGAAACAGAATCTTGATGCAATTATTCTGCTCGATGATGAATCAATGGAGGATTAAAGGAATATTTCCACACGAAGTTTCAAGCCAAAAGCATGCATTGTTTGAAAGATTACTCAAATGACCAAATCATTTACATACATATATATATGTCTATAATATTTGACATATGCAGATCAGGGTCAGAAGGAAAACTAACCGGCCCTCAAAGATCTGACACTCGGCTCAATCTAAGATCAAAAACATGATAAAGTTTGGATTGAAAACGAAACTAAAACAAAGAAAAAGAAAAAAGAAACCATCTTCCTAGCTGGAATTCTGAGGATTCAAGAATCCATTGAAGTTGGCGCATTCAAACAAGGCCTTAGCAGTCATCTCCCTTTCGAACCTCCAAATATAATTCAAGCCCACCAGAAGTTCAGTAATGGCAGCTTCAGTCTTCTCTTTATTTGCAAAAAACAATGTCTGCAAGAGAAACACGTTGGTTTTTGGCACTAAATTTTGTTGCTCGAAGCTCCTCTCACTTTGCCACCTGATCATATTATGTGCTAATGGTGATAACCACAATAATATCCTCCCTAAAGCATCCCTCCATTCTCCTGCAAGAACTGGATCACTAGCCGAAAACCCTACTCCTTTCAATCTAGCCCTTAGTAAAGACCTTATACTATTTGGTAGCATCGCGTAAAGATCATCTCTTGCATCAATACCAACAAGTTGTGGCGACTTTATCATCTTCTCCACAATTATAATCAAGTTTGCATAGTGTAGGGCTAAAGCCGCCGCTCCCAGCGTGGTTGCCGGTGGATTTAGAAGCTTTGAATTCGTCTCGAAAAAACCAGTACTGAAATCTTTATTTCCTTCGAGTTTCGAGCTCTTCAATGGCCCTGACACGAAGTTACAAGTTGTAGGGTTTTCGGTTGGATGCACCGTTGCAGAAGCTGAGAGGCAGCGAGGTAGGGAGGTTGGATAGCCATGGGCTATGCCAAAAACTATCTTGATCCGTGCTAAGATAGTGAAAACGGACTTGGCAAGAATCAGAACAGCAGTATCAAAGCTTCTATTCCAGAGAGATCTGTCTTTTAGATACTTCACCTCCTGTCTCTGCCAGAATATCTTTTGTTGAAGATCCAAAACTTTTTGTTCTTTTGTTGTTCCCTCAAGCTCACCACACTGTAAAGCCTTCCTCAATCCATTCTCCAATACAGACAGCTCCTCTATCTCTTTATACAGCGTCGCCGTGACGGTCACGTACCTGTCCAACTTCTTGGTTTGAGCTTCCATGTCTTTCCAACTCAGGACCCAACAATTAGGATCATGCCCCAACTTGGCAAACTCATCGAACAAATGTTCGAAACCACGCAAGCTTGTGTCTCCACACCTCTTGCTCAACCTCGAAACAGATTTAGCGACGAGTCTAAGATTCTCAGCCATTTCTGCACACGCGAGACCGAGAAGGAATGATTCATCACTGGAGACTATCTTGTGTACTCCTTCAAGAGAGACGGAATCGTTTCGCACCCGGATTATGTTCTTGTCCGAAAGAGATTGCCATAGATGGAAAAGTTTTGACATAAGACCGGCAATCTCGAAAGCTAATACTCCCACAGAAGCTTTCTTGGATGGTTTTGGGATTGGAGTGGAGGTTTTGACTGAATCAAAACTATGAGATATTGCTGTTTTTACCTTTATCAGCCAGGTTTCAAGAGCCATGTTGTGGATCAATATTTTTCTATGTATAGCACAAGAAGCAGCAAAAGGAAGGCTAGCTAGATATGTACAGCTAGCTGAGGATTAATAACAGGTTCGAACGTGTAAAAGAAGGAGAAAAATGAGAAGTAGGGGTTTGAGAGAGGAAGCAAAAGGTAATGGGAGAGGAGATAATGGAAGGATGGGAGCTAGCTGGAGATCAAAGATAAGGATTATAAAAGAGGAGAGCATGAAGGTTATATTATATTCTAAAGGGTTGTGTGTGGGGCTTGTGAATTTGAGAGCATTGCAAATTACTAGCAAAGCATATTAGAACAAAAATAAATTATTAAAAAATAAAACTACACCATCATAAAGAGTTGCTGGCATTGCATTTCAAAGTATTTTTGAAAAAAAAAAGAAACTTTTTATTTTTATTTTAATTAATTTTTTTGATGTTCTTAGATTATTTTCATGTGTTTATATCAAAAATAATTTAAAAAAAAAATAATTTTAATTAATTTCTGAACAAAAATATTTTTAAAAGCAATATCAGCTATAATCTCAAACAGATACTTAATTAGTATGTTAAAAAGAAGAGGAAAAAAGACAAGATTTGTTGTGTGCTACGAAGCACTTTTTCTCCTAAGATGCTACCTTCTTTTTTCTTTTCTTTTTTTCAAAATAGAGGAGAGGGCCATATCATTATTGGTTTTTTCCTTTTGAACTTTTATGAGCTCATAATCTTTCTTGGTAATTAATATGTTTGTTCCATATGAATTATTGATTGATTCTCCGACTAAATCCTTTTGAAACAATACGAAAAAAATAATAAGAAGTGTTTGATTAATGCTATTTTGTAAAATATTGCAGGCACAGAAAATAGAAAAATAAACACAAGGATATAAATAAATTTATTTTCGAAATAGTTTTGAAAAAGATAATTTTTTATACTTTAAAACATGAAGTATATAAAAACATATTCCTTTAATCTTTATTATGTTTTTTTTTTTTAATCTCAAAACAATAATTAAACACCAAGTAAACAAGTGCACTGTGATAATTATACAAGCTAAAAAGAAAATTTTGTGAGGAATCAACGGTTTGAATTGATTATTTATGTACTTGACATAGACAAATACCAAATAATCACTGATGTTGATGATAGCACTAATAATCTTCCAATAAGATCGTATATCATCGGTTAGATTGTAACATCATATCAATTTGATCCTTATCTTCTTCTTCACACCAAAAAAGTTGTTCAATTTCCTTTTTCATTTTAATTATGCGGTGAAATTTCTTGGAGATAGGTTTCGTGCAAATCCCTACAAAAAAGACTGATAATTACAAGTTTCCATTAACTTCTTTATATTTTTTGGGATGATATAAATGAATTTAATCCTCATATTATTATCTATGGACTTAAAATTAATTCAAAAAGGTCACAAAAAAATATTTTTCATTATATATTTGTATAAAAAAAACTCCGAATTTCCCATCTGATACTTGATAAAGAGAAGCGTAGTCTGGTTCAGAAAATGTACTTAAAATATTAGGAATATTGTATTATAAGAAGGAAAAAAAAGGCTTGAAAAAGAAAATCCCATCCCCGCCCTTGAATAAATAATGCATGTTGACTTCTTTTGTATCAAAGTGAGAATGAATGATGGCATTCTTCAAGCACTACGATCACAAAAATGAAAAGAAAGCCGTGGATCATAAATTGGTCTGCCTTTACAGCATCGTGCAGTTTCAAGGTCTCGATGAATGATTATGTGCTTGTTTTAGAGTATATTTGTGGTTGTTTTTTAAAATATTTTTCGTTCAGAAATATATTAAAATAATATTTTTTTCAAAATTATTTTTGATATCAGCACATCGAAATAATTTAAAAATAATTTTTATTTAAAATTATTTTTGAAACACATCGTCAAAATTATAATCGGGAGCAAGTGGTGCAATTTGGTCTAAATGTAGCCCTTCGGGAAATGATCAGTGTAATGAGGATGGATTCAATTTCCAATTACAGCGTTGCACAATGCCTGGCAATACATCTAGACGCACGCACCGTTAGCGTTGAAATTCTTTTCGAGCATGGCTTTTTGAGAGATAAAAAAGAAAACATTGATTCAAGTCAAATTTCTGCATGTGGGATATATAAAGTATGTTTCTTTGCCCCTTCATTTGTCCAATTTTATTAAAAGTTGTGTTAGGGCATGCATGCATATGATGCAAGAAAATTCTTGAAGTTCATTTTGTCATCTACTTGTACATAAAAATTACATATACATATAAAATATAGTCCAACGTTATATATATAAATATATTTTTATCCTTGTAAGAAGGGTGATCGATTAGCTAATTATTCGAATTCTTAGAAAAACAGAATTCTGAAATCAAGACTGGTAGCTAGGTGCATTGAGATGAGATAAAAGAAATTCATTCGAAAATGGCTTTTGACATTTCTAAGATCAATTGGAGCGAGAGTTTCACTTCTTCACTTGATGTTCAAAAGATGTCTTTTTTAACCTTTGCCTTTCTAGCTTTTGCCTAGCAATGAACGATAATCTTGTTTACTTGTCGGGGCATGAACAGGCAGCCATGTCTGGATAAACGTGCTTCTGCACCAATTGAGTATGCTAACTATCACTCTCTGCCTCTTTCACTCGTTTTGTTTATTCTTATCCTTCCTGTCACCAAAAACCTTGTCTGATCTCCAACATCTTCTGCTAAGCGTTTTATTATGAGTTTTCTATTATAAATATGGTCAATTGTATTTTCAAATTCTCGTTTTTTGTCCACACTTTTCATCTATTCTAATTATGCTTGATCAATGAGTCAAACCATTGAGGGAACTTCTCTCCCCTTGAAACCAGAATTCAATCTATATATTTTGAAAAATAATTTTCATTTTCAGATGCTTTCAAGTTTTGTGGAGAGCTCTAGATAAACAAATGGATTTTCTAAAGGAGAGTAAGACATTTTTTTACCAATTCACATGCTAGGAAGTTAATTAGTGATTGTGTCCTCAATTGGGGCACCCAATAGATCACGTTGTTCTATGCTTGTGTACGTAGCATTTATGTTGTTCTAATTAAGTGAACAGATTTTGATATGCACGAAGGCAACGGGATATGGATTAGCTGAATTTGTTTGAAGAAGATGGATGGAGTAATGCTTGTTCCGATGTTGGAGAGATCTTCAAGGATTTTTGGTAAAAGAAGCCTCCCTATTCCTACTTGGTGTCCTACTCGGTACACATGCTCTAACGTGCACAACAAATGGCTGGCTATATATATATATATTTATATGTGTGTGTGTGTGTGTCAAATTAAGCATTGAGATCCCAACGATTTGGTTGATTACTTGAGGAGCTCTTTCGTTTTTCTAAATGGGATTTTGTTGTCATTGATTCATTTTTTTTAATTAACATTGGGTGTCTAGATCGATTTGTATGTATCTCGATTAATTTTATAGGCTCTGAAATTAACAATCATGTAAGCCTTCAATAATCATCATATCAATAATCACATAACTCAAACCTAAAATTATAAAAAAAAAACAAGCAAACACTTTAATTTCGTTGTTCATATTGAGTCGAAAGGTTATGGTCATGAATAAAGAAAGGGGTGCTAGATTGAGATTTTGATTAAAAAAACTAAAAAAAAAAAAAAAAAAGAATAAAGAAGGCGGTTTGCTATGTCTTTTCCTCTAAGTACAATGTACCACTACTTGATTTGCAAACCCTAAGAAGATTCCCGGTGGCTGGATTCCTTACAATGTTGATGGACAATTAATGGTAAATGTTTGCTCGTAAAACTAACTAGTTTTTTGACTTTCTACCAACCAATTGGCTGAAGTATTCTTTGCCATACAACTAGACAATGGACTGAATATTTACTCTTCAAAGGAACGGGTGTATTGGATTAGATGAGGTGGTGATTCAGAATGAGATTTTTTTCTCTAAGATCGGGTATGATTTTTATTTTTTATTTTTGTATCTATTTTTTCTTAATGTTGCGAGCATCGATAGTTACGGCTTAAAAATCATAGTTTAATACATTTAAATTAATTGTATTTGGTCGAAGAGATATTTTTAAAGAGAGTAATTAAGGCAATTTTATTTCTCACATAAGGACTTGACTTAATGCTTGAAATTATTATTGACGAAGAAAAGAGCACACCTTTAACCATTATATACTACCATTAAATCAATCACTACTCAAATTGTGGCTGTTGAATGGATTTGATTCGATATACTAAGAATCGACTACACACGACAAGATGGTATCATATATAGATAGAAAGTTGTAGGATTACTTATGTTTGGTTGCCGACAAAAAGTTTGAAATATTTTTTAATCGGTGCTTAAACTTCGATTTAATGTAATAAGAGAAAATGAGATTTAGGCCTACCATTTTTTTTTTTTTTTGATTAACATGGATGTTTGGGTCAGCTTGCGCGCGCCTCGACTAATCTCATGGGACCTGAAGTTTGACGCCCTGAAGTTAACGACCATGTAAGTCTCTAGCAGTCATTATATTAGTAACTACAAGGCTCAAACTTGAGACCATTGAGAGAACAAACTCTTTAGTCTCAAACTCTTACTACTAGGTCACTTGTTAGGTGATTACTTTCCAAAAGTTTTAACTAGCTATCTTATGGCCGATCATTATTATTTTTACTTGAAAATATATTTAAATGATTTTTTATCTTTGACATCTATACATTAAAATCATAAGAAAATACTAAAAATATTAATTTAATATCCTCTTAAAATAAACATACTCTTAAAAACGGGTTCTAAATAAGAGTACAAGATGTACAAGTAAAATTGTATCTTTTTGTATAATAAAAAAAGGAAAGAAAAAAACTAAAGGGGGTCAAAGGAAATAATAGCTTATTGGATGTTAAAGGCTAAATGATTCAAGTCATCAAGTGTATCCAATCCAAATTCTACCCCAATCAAATAAAACATAGGTGAAAACCCGACAAAAAAAATGATGATAAATACTATTGATGAGAATATCTCTGAAAATTTGGAACTATCTCTTCAGAAATTATAAAAAATATTTCAGCATAAATATCTTTGTCGTTGTTTCGACTCGATAAATGAATTACCGTCACTATAATGGCCCTAGTTTAATGAACGTTGCATAAACACTTTTAATTATAAAGTTCAAATGAATACTTGTTTCTATCTCCTAAATTATCAAAAACATAGTCAATTCTATATATATAAAAAAAAAAAAACGACTTCAATTTTGAAGCTAATTAAAAGAAGCATTCACCAAACTAATTACAAGCTATGATGAATGTTGCAAAAAGAAAACACTTTAAATTGCATGCAATTGGATGCATGGATTAAACTATGGCATAAACAAATTGTTAATAATTGCTTTAAAAAAAAAATGGCAATCGAGTGTTGTCGTCCATGCGGATCAATATGACTCCACACATGGCTAACATGAGTGCACGCTGGCTCCCTCTCTTGCTGCCACGCGGCCCAGCAATCGCCTAAAGAAGAAATGATGGGTGAGGTTTTGATGGCCAGAAACCAAACAAAGAGTGATGTAAAAATCCATATAATGGTTTCTGATGCAATCATCCACGTAAAATGTTAAGTGATGATGGCCACTAGCTGATCATATCTTAGTCTTCCACATTTTATATATATTATTGATCAAAAAATAGGTCAATTAAGATTATGCAATATATGTTCCTCGCAAAGAAAATATCTTGTCCAACTTCCTCTCAAACTCAAACCCTACGTTGAAAACAAAGTGTTCAAACTTTAGAGGATTGAAACTCTTGAGTTGTATAATCTTGAGTAAATGAGGTCATGAACAACTGAGATTTAGGAAACATAATTAGCTCTTAACCTCCAAGGAAATGCTTAGGGTTGCAACCTTTTGTTGGTCGAAAGTGTTTCGGTGGTGCATGCTATTGAAGATATTTGACTTTTGGAGATCACCTTTTTATCTTTCTATGGACGGCTTAGGATTATATCTTTGACTTCATTCCTCATAAATAAAGAAATGTTTTTGTATTTATTTGGAAAAAAATAAAAAGAGAGAGAGAGAGAGAAGAGGTTCTTCTCCACGAGATTCACAAGGAAGCGAGATGGCAAGAACACTTTCAGCTTTTGCATCAAGGAACCACATTCACATGTTAAATATTGTTTAAAACCGAGTTGTAATAATTGTGAAAAGGAAAAATTGAATCTGTAACACATTTAAAACATAATTAATTGTCTGATAAATAAAATAGAATCGAGGAATAATTTTGTTTACTTAATTATAGGAGGGAAAAGGAGAAACATTATAGAAATATTTTCACAAAATAGAAGGACCAGCATGGATTTTAACCTAAGATATCTTGATAAATAATTTCATTATTAATGTAAAAACCATCGACCATCACATAAGTGATGGTGTGAACCGACGACAAAACCCTTTTCTCTTAACTCGTATGCATTGTCACCTTGCTTGATTTCGAAAGGCATAGGAGATAAAACATCCGTTTGCATGTGGCTGCATTCACCTGGGACATTGACCATAACCCTTCTACCAAGCAAAATAAATAAAATCTAAGAAGAAAAGGGCATGAAATTAAACTTGGTTTGTACCTAGCTATGTGTCTCTAGCAAAAATACAAAAAAAAAATATTTTATAGATATAGGTGAGCAAGTTTTTCGGTTATCTCAGGTTTTCACAGAATTACACGTGCTGATTCGAACTCGAAAATTACTATACAGATCACAAGTCTTGTATTATCATGTTACGGCTGGAGAACTCAATTTGTAATACACTGCGTCGGCAAATAGTCAAAAAGTGTCTTAGTTAGCTATATAACCTTGAGTTGGTGGGGCTAGTCCCGTCGCACTTGCAAAAAAGGAGAGTCCGGTGGAGTCACGACTTAAAACTGGATCGGACCACATCAAGAAAGCAAAGAACATCCAAACCGAGTTGACTCATCTCACCATGGCTCGTGTGGTTGGTCCCATATATTCGAAAGACTCGATCAAACGCAGCAGAAGGGAAAATGGGGAGGCTCTCTGCTTTTTGGTTCAGCAGAAGCAGCGTGATGGGGACAACCAAGCAAGTGGCATTGCTAAGATCCCACTACCTCTAAGTGCTTTTGGGAATTCAGACTTCCCTTAGAATAGTGATTTATTTAAAATATATTTCCTGTAATATGATGAATTAATTAAAGAAATGAAATAAATGGGTGTGTTGAGCATGAGAGGGAGACACAGTCTGGCCTCTCACTCATCACAAATGAAGGGTGATGCTCCACTTTTGATAAACATTCCTCGAAGAAGATGGTCCCGAAAAAATAATAATTTATATATTCAAATATATAGATGATGATGATGATGCTGCTCTTTAATATCCCTTTGCACTATTGATGAACTATCCTCACGTGTGTAATCATCATTGTACGTACATGGTAGACCAAATATTTTTATCATGTCCACGTGCAGTTGGGCCAGGCCCATCTACAGAATTTTCAATTTCTATGGCTTTTTTGTTTTTCCAAGAGAAATTACAAGGGGTAAAGTAAAGAAAAAGAAGAGGGTAAACTCCAATTGTCCCAAATCCCAAGAGAAAGTAAAGGGGGGTTAGGTTTTTATTGTGGGGGGGGGGGGGGGGGGGGGGGAATCATGAGGCTAGAATGTGGGGGTGAGTAATGGAGTCTGCGATAGTTGATTTGACATATTAAAAAGATGGAGAATGTCTCGTTTCTATGTTAAAATCCACTGTTTGTTAACTTTATTTTTATTTTAAGGTTGTGATTTTGATTATTTTCAGAAATAAATTTTTAAATAATTTAAAACCATCAAAAAAATTTAATCTAAAATAAAAAAATTAAAAAAATATATTTTTATTTTTTTCAAAAATATTTTTAAAATACAGTGTCAAACACGTCTTTCATTTAGCAAATGGAGCCGTTGATTTAAGACACTGTTGGTTTCTTTGAGATTATAACTATTTTATAAAAAAAATATTTTTTTAATATAATTTTTTATATGTTAATATTAAAAAATATTACAATCATCGCTATAATATATTTTTAATTGAAAAACACGTTTAAAAAACATTTAACACAGTATATAATCAAGAGGGGGGAATATATTTTATATATTTATATGCTTTGAAAAATTATTCTGCAAAATAAATAAATTTTCTATCTCTATCTCTATCTCTATCTCTTTAATAAAATATATTTCTTCTTTTCTATCTACATATTGACCTAAAGATAAATCAATTTCTTCATTTCCAATTAAAGCCATATATAATAGGATACTTCAGAAAATGTTCCCTTCCACTTTCAAATTCTGAATAAAACACCCTCTCTTTTTAATTTTCATCTGAAAAACACCCATGTTTTATGACTATATTATCCAGTAATTTTATGTGGATCCTGGCTTGTTTGGGAGTGTGATTACGGTAGCTTTTCAAAGTGCTTATCGTGCCGAAATACATCAAAATAGTGTTTTTTTATTTTTTTTAAATTATTTTTGAAATCAACACATCAAAATGATCTAAAACACACAAAAACATATTCATTTAAACTAAAAAAAAAATTCAAATTTCGACCAAAAACCGGTGGGATCGTAATGCCAAACGGGCATGAAAGATTTGCTTGCCCAACTATAGTTGTCTACTGCCACGTGTTCATCCTATAATTTTTGCAAAGATTTTTGGGATCGAGTGTTGCTAATGGCTACGTTGGTGCTTGCTGATTGGGACCTTCTTTCACATAATTTCAACGACAAAACCTGCCATAAATTGCAAAATAGGAAATGACCAGACTTCATCCAAAGGAGAATAGGCTCCCTTTACCTTGTAAAATGTCATGACCTTCCATTTGATACTTCTTGGATAGAAACCATGACTTGGTAATCATTTTGTTTCGGTCAAAACAGCAAAAATATTTCATATTAGTTAAAAAAATCAAGATAAAATAGTTATTGTTTTTATCTTGATTTAAATTTCAGCTCATTCTGATTTTTTCAACAAAATACCGGTTGAAACATTCCGGTTTCATCTCGTCTGTTCTATTTCGGCTAAATGATTTTTTTTTTATAATGATTAATTTAACAATATTAATCATATCTTTTAATTCGACTGTTAGATTAAGATGAAATTTCACAAGAAATCTTTTGATATATTTAACCCTGAAACGACAAGCCGAAGCACTCTAAAACTTATATATATATATTTTTTTAATTATCACAGCTAGTAGTACTCCATGATCTGAAACTGACAGTGATACGTTACCCTAACCCTTCAGTCCCCGAAAACCCTATTTTTTAATAGAGGTTTCATGCTGACAGTCTACCAAAATAATTTTACACATGTTATTCAAACTAGAATTTGAACTCAGGACCTCTCAATGTCTTTAGTCAGGTGCTTGCCATTTGTGATGGCGAAACGGTGAAAAGCTATCAATGACAAGACTCGTTATAATGATAATAAAAAAAAAAAAAAAAGTTGCAGGAAAACATCAATCAATGAATCACGTTTAGCGTATTGAAGATAAGTGGTGACCTAATTGAGCCATCACTGTCACTTTTCCAAAGGAGAGAACAATGCTGAGCTTGGAATGCTATCATTGCCGCACTCTTTTTTTGACATTCGGCATGTTAGGAACTCGAGTAAATGGCTTATGGTCACTCCTATTTATTTAACGCAACTGAGCATGCAAAATGAAACTTTCCATGTTCACGTACATAGGCTCATCATAATCCATAATAGCATTCAGTTTTTAAGTACATCCACCAATTCATCAATGCAACATGTGAAGCATAGAGGGAACAAATGTATCAGATGCGATTGCTGAAATGAATTGCATTCAATTTGTTACAAGGCGAATCACAACTTTCAAGAGTTTCTTTTACTTTCTTTCTTTCTTTTCTTCTTTTTTTGGTGAAGGAAACTCACTTTTGCCAGATAAAAACTATTGATACAATCCATAAAAGGTAATGATGTAATTTTGTTCATGTCAAAGCAAGAAAAAAGAGTGAGTCAGTATAGAAACCATCACCTCAAAAACATGCCCACCTAAGAATTTGGATTCTGCAAAACCCTTCTGAGAAAGATGCAAATTTCAACATCTCCCACTGAGTCATGAAAGCATTCGGTTTAAGAATTTGAAACACCCCGTACATGGAACAGGTTCCATGATGACAAACTTGCTCCACCTAGAACCAACTACCTAAGTATCTATCTTCTGAAAGCTTATGCAGCGAAGTTCAGGAATCAGCATCCCCGCTCATCTGAATGGATGAAAAATTGTGTTAGCAGGAACACTAAAAGAGTATGCTTGAAATTAGAAAGGCATTGAGACTTACTGATTTTGCCACTTCTTTAGCTTTATCGTCATTAAAACCTAGAGTTTCCAGTATATTGTGACCTGCAGATTCTTTTTCTGACCAAATCCCCAGAAGTGTATGAGTAGTGGTGATTTCTCCACTATCACCTGCAATTCACAGAACAATAAGATGTTGGTGGTAATTAAAAGCACATACATAGACAATATCAAGATCAACTGTTTATGAGATTTCAAATCAAACCATAAATTGCTATTTGCAGTTGCTTGCCATGTTTAGATTCAAGTTTAATCTGCAGGAAAAACAAAGTTCAGGGCCACATGCTATCTGAATTACCCTAACAAATGTTTATCTGATTGGGTTTTTACATTAAGCACATTGTCAATTTGTCATTCAAAGGTATAGCATGCAACATTGGCTTTTGTATCATAATAAAACACGATGGAGATGAGAACATCCTGTATGGGGGGGGGGGGACAGCATTCTTTATATACTTATGTATTTCAATTTTCTATGAGAAAGCTCCATTTTTGCTTACTTGACAGTCCTTTACAAAATGAATGCGCAATATTTCCAGCGAACTCCTACATTGCATCTCAAAATGACAAGTGACAACAGTAGAATATATGATGCATATACTATTTGAGTCAATGACAGTATACTCACAAAAACTCATGATGACTCTTTGAGGTTGTAAGAACCAGAAAAGGGAGGATGGGATAATGAAAACCAAAACAAAATTAAAAAGAACATCGCAACAAGTCATGAACAAGGAGGAATTAGATAAGAACAGAATACAAAATAAAAGCTTCCGCGGTAAATAATCAGGAGAATGTCATGCCAGGCAGTATGTAAAAGGAAATGTTAAAACCCTTGGTGGGATTAAGAAGCAACTTGAGTGACGCAATTGTACCCTTGAGAGATTGAAACTGAACATAAAGCAAGCACAAGCAGGTAACCTCCATCTCCAACAAAATCTATTCCACAATCCTTAAATCTTTTTTTATTTACATCTGAGATGGGCTCACAAACTTGCAATCTCCCCATACTGAAGAAGGTTATAGATAAATAAAAAAAGTACTAACATAATTGAACATCGTCAAGCTCCAAAAGGTATCATATAAATCAAGTCAAGTAGCATGATAGAAGGTGACCAGCGTATATACTTAAATGCTCAAAATAACTTTGTACATCAGTCATATTTAAACTGATACTACCAGATTGCAGTTTCTGTATCACAATCGCATTACATAGACAATGGTAGATCAAACACAAACAAATTTTATACAAGAAACCTAGTGAATTAATAAAATAAACTTGCAAACACATACACTAAATATAATAAGAGATGTGCCAAGTGTCGGATGTTATAGATGTTAAAAAAATCACCTGACTTTAGCTTCTCCTCAATAGCTCGATCAAGAGCTCCTTGAGCCTGTTCAGTCATTGGAGGATGCTCAGGGCTAAAAAAATACATTTCAGATTTCCCAAGTAATTCCACGGTTTCTTCTCTGACTTTGAAAAAAGTAATCCCATTAGCCCTCAAAAACTTTGCAGCTGGACTTGTCCCTACAGCCAAGCATAAAACTTCAACAAACCACGGAAATCAAAACAGAAGCAACGCTCTAAAAATGCATAAAACTCACTGACCCTCGATCAAAATCCCCATTAAAAGTGCTTCAGTTCCTGTATTGGGATACTTCAGCTTCCTCGCCTCCAACTCTCCCAGCCCAAATGACCTTATTGCTCTCGCTGACCATCTAAAACCATTCACAAAAACAAACATTCCCATTATCAAAAGCCAACACCACTCAAACTTCATATAAAAAGCAATCAATAATCTATATTTCTCACTGTAACTTATCAGAATTAAGGAAAAATGACTAACTTTGGTATCTTCTGAGATGTATATTTCCTGCAAGAACCAACAAAAACTAATCAAGACCCGTTTTCAAAATCAAAAAATAAGAGGACCCAGAAGTACAAAAAACTTACTTGGTGGGTAGAGCAGATAAGACTGTGAAAATTGTTGACGGGTTATTACACTTAAGAGCTAAATTTCTCAACTTCGAGTATGAAATCAATAGCTTGTTACCACAAAAGGAGCTTGAAGGGAGTGATAAGAGTGAAGAGTTATTGGTTTTTTCATTGCAAAATTGAGAAGTGGGAATTGAAATTGGGAGAAATGAGGAAGCTTTAGTGGCCATTGAAGACAACCCAATTGTGGATTTTAATCAGAGATTATGGTTCGGCTTTATGTCTCTGCTTCCAAAAATGTTCCAACGAGGATGCTAACGTTGTAAGAAGCCGAAGATAGACGACGAGTCAAATGATATTGTGGATGGATTTATGGGGGGATGGTTTGACGGGTCGTTGAGATAGGGATGAATCACGCAATGACTTCTTTGGGTATAGTTTAACTTAGACCTGACCAATCCTGAGCTTTAAATTATTGAAGAAGAAGAAAAATCTAATCTGATCCAATTGTTTTCTTTGATGTGATTGCATCTCCAAAGCTCCCTCTAACCTCTTGAACATGTGTAGGATCTACATGGTGAAAAATGTGGTACGGCTATCTGTTCTCATGCTTTCTTGCATTCAAGAATCTTCTCAAGCTGGTCATCCATGGTGATCTGCTTACTTTCTGGGGAAAATGACAGAAGAATTATCGTAGCGATTACTAACAAAACCAATGCGGGTGGGTGTCTATATATGCCTCTAAGACTGAAGAACACAGTATTTTTTGTGCAAATATCTGATAATTTACGTGTATATTTACTAATTTTATGACTTTAAAATGGGTAAATATATAAACTTCTAGTAATTAGTAACCATATAACTCGAATATAAAATCACCCTTAAATTTCAATCACTTATTGCTGGTTACCTATTAGATGGCTTGATCAGATCTTCCTTCCATTGATGAGTGGTAGTGTTGGAAGATGTAGAAGCCATGCATGCACTGCTGTTAACACTGCTGGCTGCAGAGAAAGCAGAGCAAGTTGATATAGAAGCTGTTTGGCACCGCATTTCATCCGTCCTGCCGCAGTTTTTTTTTTTTCATTTTAAATGAATATATTTTGGTGTTTTTAGATCATTTTAATATGCTAATATCAAAAATAATTTAAAAAAAAAAAAAAAAATATATCATTTTGATACATTTCGGCACGAAAAACACTTTGAAAAGCTACCATAACTGCTCTCTAAAAGACATTTATGAAAGATCTTCAATATTGCCCATATGATATTTACGGGTCTGAAGTTTTTTCCGGTGTAATTTTATTTTTGGACTTGATAAATTTACTCATTAAATCTGATATTTTATTAAAAATATATTATATTATTTTTTTATTTATTAAACTGATTGATTCATATATTTCAATATAAACTCAAACCATGTATAAGGCCATTGAAATTTCTTGGGCCCAGTTTATTCATAAATATAGTCTCAGCTTGCTCTTATTCCTTGACCTTTGAGCTTTAAAAGTCATGTAGCTGCCGTGTGGGTCCCACTCTTAAAAACCACGGCGCACATTATCATAGGGCCTCGACGAAGGATGTATTCTCAATTTCTATCATTTTCCCTAAACTTCTTTTTTTTTTTTTTTTTTAAATCTTTTCAAGCGTTTTTAGTATTATACTAATAATTGTTTTCTTAAAAATATTTTTATTTAGAGATATATTAAAATTCTTATTTTTATAATATCAAATTGAATTTTATATTCTCCCATCAAAACAATCTAAAATTATTTTAAAAAATAACTTAAACTAAAAAGAATATTATAAAAAAAATATACTGCACATTTCAATTGAGGATCCCTAATTTAGATCAAGATAGTCAGAATTGTGATTTCAAGTGGTCAAGACTGCCATGAGAGGGCGAGCTTTGATACTTAAATAATTGAATCTAGGTCAAATTAAAGTTGGCATCGACCTAATAAAGTGGCTGGATATAGGGCTTATTGAAGTATTATTGAAGTATTATTAAAGAGAGGAGTAGATCCATCTTCACATGGATTAGGTGTATTTATTACATGTAAAGTTGATTTTTTAAAATATTTTTTAATTTAAGAATATATTAAAATAATATATTTAAAAAAAAATATTTTTGATATCGACGCATTAAAATAATTTTATAGTACTAAATATTATTTAATTTAAAACAAAGAAAAAAATTAGATTTTTTGGAAAAAAAAAAACATTTTTTAAGTGCTTGCCAAACCGAGTCTTAGTGTAGTTGAAGTTATTAAAATATTTTTTATGTTAAAAAGATATTAAAGTAATATATTTTTTTTATTTTTAGAAAAATATTTCTAACATCAATTTATTAAAATAATCTTAAAACACTAAAAAAACAATAAAAAACAATTTCTAACATCATCTAAAATTTCAAGTTTTCCATATGTGTTTTTAGAACATGCTATTAAACATATCCTTAAACTTGCATCAATAAGACTTTTACAACCATGAAGATCATTCAAGTTCCATTATTACACAGAAAAAAATATGAAAATTTTGGTTAGGTTTTCTATTTTTCTTTTTCCCTTAGAATATTGTATGGGGGAGGAGGCTAGCAAACCCTGGACTCTTTGAAAATAAGAAAAAAAACTTATAAATAAAATTAATACAAAAATTAATTTTAATTAAAAAAGATAATTCTTAAAAAAACTTTTGTTATCCTGGAATAAAAGAAAATATTTTATTTTTCCAATAACATAAGATGTAAAATAACTCATGACTCATGTACTATGATACTAATTATTATATATTTTACATCTAATTGATGTATAAATAGTTCTTCCGTTTAAAGCTATTAAACTCATTTCAGTTTAGGGGGTGTTTGAGAGTGTGGTTGTGGTTGCTTTTGAAAATACTTTTCGTTTAGAAATACATCAAAATGATATTTTTTTTTATTATTTTTTAAAAATCATTTTTGACATCAGCACATCAAAATGATATAAAAACATAAAAAAAAAATCATTTAAATGAAAAAAAAATTCAAAATTTAACCAAACAACGGTTCAACAGTTGAGCCAAACAGTCACTACAACTCCACTTGAAATTCAGATTATAAGTTGAATAAATTAATTCTAGTTGATTTTTTTTCTCCAAAAATTAAATAGTCAACTAGATTATGGGCTCACCATTACAGTGAATCAAACCGCGTCAACTCTAAATTCTAAAATCTATCAATGGGTGTCTCTCTCACATACTGAGATAAAATTAAAGACAGCAAGGTTGTCAAACAAGATGGAATTTTTTTCCGGATTTACCGCAGATAAATTCCTTACTTCCTTCTTAAAATCAGAGTCCTTCAATAATTAAAATTCTATTTTTCTCCCGATCCAATAAATATTCAACTTTTCTTTATTATAATAAACACAGACATTGAGGTACGGAGAAAAATTGTATCCATGTTCCTTTGCGAGAAAATCTGAACTCCAGGTCTGGTTTAAATCCATCTAAGATCCATTTTTGAGGCTGGTTTGATTTGAAAGGTCTTGTTTTGGATGCAAATTAAAAGAACCCGCAAGTTGAATTTTGAAGGATTTTCTCTCTTTATCTGGAATTTGTGGGTTCTTGTTAAATACCAGACTCTGTTTTTGTTGATTATCAAGAAAAGAAAGCCATTTTTAACGTTTTAATTTTTGTTTTAAATGAAACGGTGAGTTGTTATTTGTTGGTTCATTAAATGCTGCATTTGCTTTGAATGTTATGCAGGTTGCTGAATTGTTGTTGAAGGTTGAAGCAGAGAACAGTTTTTTTTTGTCAAAATTTGGAATCAAGATTCAATTTTTGGATTGGGGATCATTTTTATAGAGTAGATTTCAGCTTTAGAAGACCAAATTTTAGGTAGTCTAAGTTGCTTTAGATTAAGATTTCACATGCCAAATTGTTTCCGTTTTAGGGTTCAATTTTTATGAGTGAGTTCTTCTGGACTTTGATGATCTACATAATTCATATTTGCTGAAAAGAGGTAGATTCATGTGGAAAGCCATGAACTTTGCTTCTTCACCAAAAGGGACTAGTCCTGCAATGGCTGCGTTTCCACGGTCACTTTCTTCAATGGCAGCCTCAGTGGGAGGCCTTGCAGTACTCTTGGTTATTGCCTCCTTGCTTTTGGTTTCATACCCTATAGGTTCCACTGTTCGTGGATACTTTTATGGGATAGATAGCTCCAGACAAGTGGATTTACTCATTTTTGAAGGCAATCAGAACTCGATTGATCTGCACCATGGCAGTAATTTAGATGTGGTTGATAAGGATTCTTCACTCGGGTTAGATTTAAAAGGGCCCATTAGTTTAGGTGGTATTAATAATAACAGTGTAAATGTCATTGATAGTCAATCCGAGTTCAATTTACAAGAATCCACTGCTGGTACAAGAAAAGAAGGGCAGACCAGCCCCAAGGGCGGTTCAGTTACTTTAAGTGTCAAAGAGAATGGTGCAGATAAAGGATCAGAAGAGAGTAGCTCAGATGCTGCTTCTGCAGATTCTAAATCAGGGGCCAAGTCAGATATATCTGCTGTGCCCAGTAATGCATCCAAAACTGGTTCAGATGATTCAGGTATTCTTTGTGTTATTTTTTTTTATGGATTTATTGTGTATCTCACAGTAGGTGTATTTAATCCTTTTCTTTTTCTAGAGTTTATTATAAATTTGTGCTGCTATGGTATTGATTTGTGGATTTTCTTCACATACATGATGGAGTTTCTCTATGGTTAATTGCTTTTGTATTTGGGATTATTTTACTTCACTGGGAAGTCTACAACTGTTAATTTATTGATTTTCCAATTGTTAATTCACCGATGATAGAATTAGTTTGTAAAATGTCAAACTGGTTGACTTTTCTGAAAAAGGAAATTCTTTTCAATTCATTTTGTTTGATGTTTTGAGATACTTAGCTAGTATTTTCTGGAACTTATCCTCAGAAATGGTACTCATCATCGGAAAAAAGAAAAGGAAAGTGTTGTTTGCTACTTTGAAGAGTAAGAAGTTCCATAGTAGTTACAGTTTAAAGTCATGACCTGGAGGCTTAATTTTGTTGGGCTCCTTGTGATAAGCAAGGTGGTCGCCAAAGGTCAAGTCCTGGCTTCAAACCCAGGACATGGGGAATAGATAAAGGGAGGGTGAGAGCTATTTTTTTTGTGTAGGCATGATCCTGTATACAGAAAGTACAGTACCAGCCTCTTTGAGGAATAAAAATAAGTTCTTTCTGCATGCAATCTTCACAGATGGATTTTACACATCTTTTTCTTTCTGACGTGTCTTCTCAAAGTCCACTAAAATATGCTTTGAATGATAATAACTTTTGGTTCTCGTTTGACAAACAATCTTTTGGTAGTTTAATGGACTTGCATGCAAGAACTATAGGGTTTTGATTGAATAGGAAAGGTATAGCTTTGTTTATCCCAACAGAAGAATGCTTGTATGAAAGAGTTATCTGAAACTTGTTGGCATAGAAATGTTTGAATTATGAATTAGTTCTTTTGTTTCCTCCCTGTCTCTTCAGTTTTTGAGATTATAATTTCCATTACATTGTCTAACATGCAGGCTGTGATTTGTACCAAGGAAGTTGGTTTTACGATTCACTGGGACCATTATACACAAACAACACATGTCCTGTCCTGACACAGATGCAGAATTGCCAGGGAAATGGAAGGCCTGACAAGGAATATGAGAACTGGCGGTGGAAACCTTCTCAGTGTGACCTCCCACGATTCGATGCCAAGAAGTTTCTGGAATTGATGAGAGGGAAAACAATAGCTTTCATTGGGGACTCTGTTGCTCGAAACCAGATGGAATCGATGCTGTGCCTTCTCTGGCAGGCAAGTAAATGTGCTTTCCATTATGAATACAGTGACCCCATTCTGGGCTTTGGAAATTTGCTCTTGACAGCTCATCATACCCTGATTTAGGGAAATTTATTCCTGCAACTGATAGCTTCTATCGAAGTATTCTCTTAAGTTATGCTGACAAGCATGGGACATGCTTGCCCAAGGGTTACACCACTCAAACCCTTTTCATTTACGTAACTCGATGTGATAAATTGACATCCTTCTTGAAATGTAGTGGTCTCTTCAAAAAATGAAATGTTTGGTTATGTCACAATTGTGATTGCTTAGTCTCACTGTTTTGGGAGATGTTCTTACGGAAACAATTTCTGATATATTTTCAGGTAGAAGCTCCTAAAAACCGAGGTAACAAAAAAATGCAACGATATTTCTTTAGTTCAACATCGACCACAGTTGTCCGAATATGGTCCTCTTGGCTTGTTCACCAAACACCAGAATCTATCGACTTTGCTCCAAAGGGTGTTGTCAAACTCCACCTTGATGCCCCTGATGAGCAATTCATGGAATTCATCCCAAATTTTGATGTGATTGTTCTCTCTTCTGGACACTGGTTTGCCAAGCAGTCAGTCTATGTCCTCAACAACGAAATTGTAGGGGGGCAGTTGTGGTGGCCAGACAGATCTCGTCCAATGAAGGTTAACAATGTTGAAGCATTTGGAATATCTGTTGAGACAATTCTCACATCTATTGCCACACATCCAAATTTTACTGGGCTAGCTATTCTCCGCACATATTCACCTGACCATTATGAGGGCGGGGCATGGAATACTGGTGGATCATGCACTGGGAAGGAAAAGCCTCTTGCACCAGGTAAATTAGTGGAAAATGGCTTTACTGAAACAATGCACAAGAAACAGATAACAGGATTTGATCGCGCAATTAAGAAGGCGACCAATAAATCAAAGTTGAAGTTGATGGACATCACTGAATCCTTCGGCTATCGCCATGATGGACATCCAGGTCCATACCGAAGCCTTGACCCTAATAAACTCACAAAACGCGGTCCAGATGGAAAGCCACCTCCGCAGGATTGCTTGCACTGGTGCATGCCTGGCCCGGTTGATATCTGGAATGAACTTGTGCTTGAAATCATTAGAAGAGATTTTGAAGCCAACCAAAACTCTTCAACATGAGGCTGTTATGCTTCCATTTCCAAGAAGCCTACAGACATGCACGTCGTGTAGTGGTCGCAGAGAAGCCTACACACCTATACGTGGTAATTTGAAAAGGTAACTTAATTTATTTTAGAGCTCAGATAGTCTAGTCCTTCGGTTAAAAATATATCATCACAGTCATGGTGTTGCCTGTTGCTGGTAGTATTACTGGCTGAGGATTTTGATTGGTAGTTGATGTATTGTAAGGCCTCCATTCTTTTTTGTACAATTAGCAAGATCACATTAATCTACCTGGTGACATTTTGTTTAACATTACCATGAAAACAAAATAAGTCAAATTCTGATTCTCAAGTTTTCACCATTTGCTGTTCAAGCTGTTACTTTCACTAAATGGATTTTCCAATTGAATGTTGCTTCACCTTTCACTGAGTTCCTTTGCCCTTTTACTGCTTTGGTGCTGATTGACATTAGATTCATACTGTGTCAGCACAAATCTACCATTAGCTTTTTTCATTATAATGGAAGAAAATGAGTTTCTAATGGATGCAACTGTTTGAAACTCCTAGCTGTGATATTTGTGTAGACAGGTTTCTCGGAATATAAAACGCAGATGCAATGCATTTTGAGCTGAATCCAGCGGAGTAAACATTAGACAATTTCCATATCATTGTTACCCTGTTTGGGAGGGCGGTTGCGGTTACTTTTAAAAATATTTTTCATTTAAAAATATATCAAAATAATATTTTTTTTATTTTTTTAAAATTATTTTTGATATCAGCACATCAAAATGATTTAAAAACACCAAAAAAATTATTTAAAAAAGAAAAAAAAAAAAAAAAAAAAAAGAGGCAACGGCGTTTCAAACGCCCTCCCAAACAGCTTCTGTATAGAAAGCTGCTGCAGTGCGTTTGGACTGGAAAAAAGGAGATCCAAATGCCAAGGTTTATAAGTTAGCCCAGGTGGTTTGAATCACGAAAGAGGAGTTAATTAGCAGGTTTCTTCCTTGTTTCATTTTTAAGGATTTTGCCCGTGTATAGAATTTTGAGTAGATAGTAATTTAGTCCTTGTGTTTTTAATAATGTCATAACCAGGTGCTCTGATTAAAGAAATCATAACTTAATCCCGTCCCTCTCCTTCAAATAATCTGCAACCCCTCAATATTTTACGTGGAAGTGTTTGAGATTTGATTGTTTTTTAAAATGTTTTTTTTATTTCAAGATATATTAAAATAATTTTAAAAATAAAATTATTTTTAACATTAATATAATGATCTTAAAATATTATGATAAATTAGTTTAAAATAAAAAATAATCAAAATTTTAACAAAAAAGACAAAAACAAACTCAACCTCCATTCTAAACACCATTTCTCTTCCCTTTTAAAAAATCACCAATCCCTCTCTCTTTTAAAAATATAGTAATCTTCAAGGTGGAGAAATTCACTCAAAACACTCTACTTTCCAATTAAAAACAACTTTTCCCGCCATCTTGAAACGACATGCGCACCGCCATGTGAAAAAGAACATGATATTATTAATCATTGAACGACATTGCACGCGCTGCATGAAGAGAGTGTAAGGAAGAAAATCATTGGTGTGTCAAGAAGACGTGTTTGTTGTTTTTTTTGCAGAAATAATAATAAAAACTTAAAATACCTAAATACCCCTATAATCAACGCCTGAATTTTGTCGTTTTGGATGACATAACCTTAGTTTTACCGTTTAGAAATATTTGAATTATTAGAAACACTCCACCAACAACTCTTGATTTTTATCATATTTGAGAGTAATATGGTTATTTAACTGTTTCTAGCAATATAAAAATGCAAAAAATACCCCTAGAAAGTCAACTATTTGTTGCCTGCTGGCATAGGCAAAACAATGAAAACCCCTGAAAAAGACACAAATACCCCTAAGAATAAGATAATGCCAACTGGTCTCAATAAAAAGTCTTAAATACCTCTAATATCAAGAGTTAAATTTAAATACACTGAGAGGTAAAATGATAGTTATACTATTGTAATCCACAATAGCACGTGTCTAATAATACAATATTTACTCCACATATTATAGCTTTTTGGTTAATCTCGTATTACTCTTATTTTAGAATGATAAAAAAATATCCGAAAAATAATTTTATTTTCTATCCTTTTATATTTATTTTTATTTATACTAAAAAGCAAAGAAAGGCCACCCCAGAACGGGGAGGATTTTGATGATTGAAATTCCGTGGCACTCGACAAATCACTACTGTCCAATTCAAATCACAGAACCCACTGTTCTCCCTGCTGCTGACATGTTATTTTCCTATTGGCACACATAAACTACCACACTTTAAGACCACCGTACATCCCAAAACTCCACTACCTCTATCTCCAATCCTAACCGTCTCCCTCCCATTAAAAGGATCCAACGGTGTAGATTCTGTAAAAGTGTGGATCATCAAAAACAAATTTGAAATTCAAAATGATCTGATGAAATCATTTAAAAAAAAAAAAACGCTCTCTTTTATTTCAACGGTTCTTTTTTCTGTCTTAAACGTGTCTCTCTCTCCAGAAATTTCAAAACCTTATACTTCTCGCTCTCTCCCTCTCTCTCTCTTTATCAGCATTAGAAATTTTCTCAGGAAGATCAAGACTAAAACAAGCACACTCACATTTTCTCGGTAAAATCAAACAACGGAAGAAGATTTTCAGCTTGTACGAATCATTATAAACAAAAGCACTTGTCTGTTGTTCAGGTTTGTGCTCAGATCTCTCTCTCTCTACTTAGTTTTGTTGATTTTCTGTTTGGTTACTGAGAAAATGAAGGAAATGTGATTTGCCAATCTGTTTTTTTTTGTCTGTTAGTATTTTGTTTTGAAGTGAGCTGAGAGAGAACTAAACTTTATATTGTATCGCATTTCGTTTTTTTTTTTTTTTTTTTTATCTTTTGGATTTATTTTTGGAAAATTTGAGATTTTCTCTACTTGTCCTGGATTTTATCCTGAAACAAAAAGACGGCTATGTTTGTATCTTTTTGTCGAGCTGGAATGGAATATTTTAACAGGAAAAAAAATAGAATCAGCGTGGTAATAAGCATTTCTTGTAGCTTTTTAGGTTTAAAATTGAAAGAGGTTATAGCGTGGTAATTAGCACTTCTATGTTTGGCTGCTGAGAAAATGTAAATCATGAAATTTTAAGGTGAGGTTAAGTAATTTGTTAGAACTTTAAGTAGAGAAAATCTGATATAAAAGGGGTTTAAAATTTCGATGGATTTTTTAGCAACCACACAAACTATTGGTTTTGGATTTTTTTTCAAGCTGTTGTTTCATGGCATTTTCTTTGGAAATCACTAATTTTATTGACAATTTTAAAAGAATTAACGTGTTAATCATGCACAGTTTCGGGCTTTGATTAGGATTTTTAAGTAACTGAAGCTTTATATAGAAAGTTTGATGGGTTTGATTAGTTTGTTTCTTTTTTTAAAACAAACATTAGTTATAGTTTGAAATTAGGTTCTGTTTAGGAGAATTCATGCAAATTCGAGATTTAAGTTAGAAATAGAAAGTTTTTGAATGTTAGTATGGTAATTACCTTGATTCTTTATTGCTTTTCATTTAAGGCCGTAATCTGATTTACACTGATAATTAAAATACATGCCATATATGTTAACTACTTTTAAGTTTGTAAATTGGTGCTAAAGTGGATAGTTGTTTTTTGATATTAAAAGTGGATAACATTAATGATTATGAGATAGAGATCTCTTTTAAGAAATGTGGAGGATAAAGAAAGAATTACATTTTTCACTGTCAATTAAAAGAAGTGGTGGAAGAATGAATTGTGTTTCAAATTTTGAATCCCACATGGTCTCCTGCCCTTTCTCTAACAAAAGTCAAACATATTAAGAATAGACATGAACCATTGGATCGTGACTTTAACGTGGGACCCAATTGTGGGCCCACTAATATTTATCATTGCTCTTTTCTTTATCTTATCAAATATCCTCTGCATTGTTTAGTTCAATTCATTTAATAACAGTCTAGCATTTTAAATCAAGAGCAGTTCAGGATGTATGATGTACTTGACAAGTTGATTTTTAGTGCTAAATGCTGATTATGATCTATTGATTTCTGCTCTATCTGGGTCTGTGCCAACCCCCCTTCCCTTTATGTTACTAAGCATATACCTTAACTCTTCTTTTTTCTCTCTCTTTTTTTTTGACAGGCACAATTAATTAAATATGTCTATTGTCCAGAGCGACCCACTTCTGCAAGTGGAAACAAGTTGCGGAACCCTTTTATATGAATTACAGGTTTATTTTTTTCTTTAAGATAAAAAGAAACTTTATACACAATCTTCCTTTCTAGGTTTATTCTTTTCTGCTGTTTTTTTTTGTGGGCCTGGCTGTAGAATCTGAACCCGTTATTTTTCCCTGTTCCAAATGAAAATAAGATAATTTGGAATGAAGTAGGGGAAACAGATACTGATAGGGATAAAATGCTTCTTGAGCTCGAACAAGAGTGTCTTGAAGTATACAGAAGGAAGGTGGATCAGGCGAACAGGAGCAGAGCTCAGCTACGACAGGCTATTGCTGACTCTGAAGCAGAACTGGCTGCCATCTGTTCTTCAATGGGGGAGCGACCAGTTCATATCCGGCAGGTTAGGTTTAAGAATACCCTCTCTTTTCTGTTTCTTTATGACTAACTTGATTTAATTTAGCTTAAACTTCTACAAGTTGTCTGATGGATTATGAAAATGGAAAACATAGTTGGGATCATATGTAATAGTCATTAGAAAATTCAGTTTGCATCATTGTGCAGCTGCTAGTGGCCATAATCTAATGGTGACAGTTCCAGAACAAAAAAATCTGTTGTAAAATAAGAGCAAAGATGGAGCTGAGTTAGATAGTTGGTAATGTAGTAAGCTCGTATAACATAGCATTATAACCTGCTCTTTCATTAATAAGTCAGAAAAGGCTGAAATTGCAAGAATAACTTGTTCACCAGGTTTTTAAACAGTACACCACAAAGGCATAGTCTGTTGCGTATACTAAATATGCTTTTAATCTCACCTTTTCCTTTACTTCTATGATCAGGCTGATCAAAATATCGGAAGCTTGAAGGAAGAGCTTCGAAAAATTATTCCACAACTTGAGGAGATGAGGAAAAGGAAATTGGACCGAAGAAAGCAGTTCCATGAGGTTTTAGAGTGCATAAGGAAGATCTCAAGTGAGATCTATGGATCGGCTGATCATAATATGTTTGTTGATGAAGCTGACCTCTCATTGAAAAAGCTGGAAGAGTTGCACAGACATCTGCATGATCTTGAGAAAGAAAAGGTTTGATTATTTTCTTCATTTTCCATCATCCAACTTCTTTCATTTACTTCAAGTCTTTAGTCTTTACTTACTGATTCATCATTTCTCTTTGCAGAGTGATCGCATGAATCAGGTCCAGCAGCATCTAGAAACTTTGAATGCACTTTGCTTAGTGCTTGGTATGGACTTTAAGCACACAGTTAGTGAGGTTCATCCAAGTTTTGGTGATTCTGGAGGATTGAGGGACATAAGTAATCTGACAATTCAGCATTTGGCCACTACAATTCATAAATTGCTTGAGGTTAAAATACAGAGAATGCAAAAGGTGATTACTGGCATAAATTTTAGTCGAGATTTGATCCTGGACATGTTATTTCAAATTGACCATGTAGTGCCTTTGTGTCATTGTAGCTCCAAGATCTTGCATCTACAATGTTGGAGCTATGGAATCTGATGGATACCCCTATCGAGGAACAACTAGAATTTCAAAATGTTACATGCAATATAGCTGCTTCAGAGCATGAAATAACAGAACCAAACACCCTTTCTGTGGAATTTATAAAATATGTGAGTTACAGATGTTTCATAGTTTGATGTTTGTTTCAGTTTTCTGTCTAGTCTTTTGGTTTGTTGTTTTGCAAAGATTCTCAGATAGTATAATATACAGGTTGAGGCAGAAGTTTCTCGTTTGGAAGAGTTGAAGTCAAGCAAGATGAAGGAGCTTGTTCTGAAAAAGAGGTCAGAACTGGAGGAGATCTGCAGAAAAATGCATATGATTCCAGAAACAGATGCTGCAGTAGAATATGCTGTTGAAGCCATAGAATCTGGTAAATTATTTTATGATGGGTCATCATTGTACCTCTACCATTTCACTAAATGCTTTTTTGATCCATACTGTGGCAGGAAACATGGACCCTGCGAGTATACTTGAGCAGATTGAGCTTCAAATTGCTAATGTTAAGGAAGAAGCTTTTAGTAGGAAAGAAATACTTGAAAAGGTTGAGAAATGGTTGACTGCATGTGAAGAAGAGAGTTGGCTTGAGGAGTATAACAGGGTTAAGTGTCTATGTCATTCCTTTGTAACTATTCTTCATCATTTATTGATTTTCTTTCTTGCTTGTTACTTATATTTTGATGCTACAGGATGACAATCGATACAATGCCGGGAGAGGTGCTCATCTGACTCTCAAGCGTGCTGAGAAAGCTCGCAATTTGGTTAATAAAATGCCAGGTACAGGTTTCTGTGTCAGCAAAATGAGCATAAGTTCAGAATCAAGTTGCACAATATAGATCGCTTGCTTTTTATTTATCGGTCATGATATGGATATCTGCATTTTATATTTCATCATAATTTGTTAATACTAGACAACTTTATTTTGCTTCACGTGAACCTTTTTTAGTCCATGCCTCCATGGGTTTTATCCTGTTGATTGATTTTGTTTGATCACTCAGAGACCTTTTCTCCATCCTACAGTATGCTTGTGTTGTTGTACATTTTAATAGCCTGCCTCTCATAATCTTTTCCATTTGGGGGCAGGTATGGTGGAGGCTTTGGCTTCCAAAACCATGGCATGGGAAAGTGAGAGAGGCACTGAATTCTTATATGATGGTGTAAGTCAGTATTTTTTTCTAAAGGTAAACTCATTACCGTGTCTTTATTAAGGTTTAACTGTTTGCTGTTAACTATGCATGTCCAGATCCGCCTTCTTTCTATGCTTGAAGAGTACACCATATTACGCCAGGAGAAAGAGGAAGAAAGGCGGAGGCAGCGGGTATGGATTTGTCAATTCTCATTCTGTCTAGTAAAAAATGACCCCATTATATTTATTCAGTCATTCATGAATCTTTGACTCTACGGGATCATGGGTGTTTTCTTAGATGTCTGCTTATTCTGATCATGGGTGTTTTCTAGATGTGTCTTTCATACAGAAGATATGCTTATTCTGATATTGTGGAGGTTAATCTATTATAGGATCAGAAGAAACTGCAGGGACAACTGATAGCTGAGCAAGAGGCCCTTTATGGGTCAAAGCCAAGCCCTTCAAAGCCCCAGAGTGTGAAAAAAGCTTCTAGAGTTTCAATGGGAGGTGCAACGAACAGAAGACTTTCCCTTGGAGGAGCAGTGCTTCAGACTCCTAGACCTGATTTACCTCACTCTAGCAAAGCTACACCACATTCACGTCATGGCAATAAAGTTGACAGGATGCATCAAAATGATCATTCAACAAAACCCTACCAAGATGACAGCTTTGCTGGTTTATCTGCTGGTGAGTTATTCTAAAATGCAAAGGGTTATAGATGATATAATTGAAACCAAGCAATAGCAGCTTTCCTCAGTCTGGGAAGAATTCAACTGGTTCTTCACTATTTTCATGTTGTTGACAATAAAGTTGACTTTATAAGATGATGTTTGCTCAATAGAGCACCGACAGCCTTTATACTACCTGTTATATTCCCTTCAAACACAACCTCAAATCTTATCAGAGTTTTCATTTATATATTCATCTTCTTTTTGTGGTACTAGACAGATGTGGTAAGGAATCGAATGTTTGTGGTACGGTTGCTTAAGCATCCAATGTTTATGCTTACGTGACAAATTTGAATCTCTTTCAATCTGTTTTTTATAAAAAAAATTATTATTTTGCAGGGAGGAGAGGGTTGGATATTGCTGGTCTTCCCATGAAGAAACACTCATTTGGTGCTGTAAATGGTCGCGAACCTCAATCACCAATGCTGCGGCAACCTTTCTCGCCCATTTCTTCCACTGTTTCTTCAAAATCCAACATGTTAGAAGAAGCTGACGATGACACATTGAAGAGGACACTTCCACTAATAAATGATCTCTCCTTCAAAACTCCCTCAAAGACAAACACCGTTGCAGATGAAGAGAACAGGACTCCAAAGGCCATGCTAATTCCCGTGCCGACAACGCCTTCGACAGTATCATTACCGATGCAGACAGCCATGACCCCAGCTCCTCCACCAGTTCCATTTGCAGTTAATCCAGTTGAAATTCCTGAAGAAATAGAGTACTCATTCGAGGAACGAAGAGCAGGATTCTTCATTCCCAATTCACATATAAAATCAATCATACAACTACAAGTCTGATGTTCTCACAAACCATGGGCGAGCTTGAATTTAATATGTTGTCATCATTGCCTGTTGATCTAATTGATTTTACTTTTTCTATTTGTTTCATCTTTTTCCAGGACTAGTTCTGGGATGAAGTCAAATGTAATTGGCTTTTTGATAGTGTATATAGTCTACGAGCATTGAAACGTGGACTAAGTTGTTGAAATTGTTTCCTCCTCACCGGTGTTAGCTTCTCTTGATTTTCACAGGCTTCTCTTTTATGCTGAGAAAAGATCCACCTTTTCATTTTGAAGTCTCTCAATCAAGCACTCAAAAGGGCTAGGACAGTGATTTTCTCTACTGATTGTTCGGCAATGCGATATACAATAATTTTCACAAATATATTGAAATGATATTTTATTTATTTATTTCTAATAGTAGCAAGGTTAAAATTATATATATATATATATATATATATATATATAAACTCTTCCGACTTCCACTAGGCCTATTTGTCATGTCTGCAGCAAAATCACAAGGCAACCTGCTACAGGGGACGTCCTGTCCTTTTTTCTTCTTCCTTTTGAGCCTCTACAGTGGAAGGAGAAAATTCTCAGGAAGATGGGTTAGGAGGAAGGTTCTCATGTATACTTTTGAAAATAATTTAAAAACTTTTTAAAAATAAAAATATATTTTAATTTTTTTCAAAAATACTCTTGAAACACGGTATCAAACAGGTCAGTTAAAAATTCAGACACCAGACATTTTGCATGCATCTACATTGGTCTTGTCTATGGTAATAAACGGGTCTTAGATTAACCTAGAAATCATGTATAAACTATGATGCTTTGAAACAGTAATAATGGAAGGACAGAATTATGTAAGATGGGAAGGGAGAGTGGTCCAAGAGAATACTCAATGGAGGAAATGAATATGGCTTTTTCTGGGGAAACAAGCAGTAAATACTTTTTAAGCATGGTGGTTTAGAGTGGGCATTAACAGTAGATCATGAGAAAAAAAAGGGCAATAAATTGAAATTTTGTAGAGTCAAAGTTTAATTTAAAATGAAAAGACAAAGGGAGATGTCAGTAGGTGGAAAATTGGCATGCCCTCCAACCTTACCTTTACAGCTTCAAAAAAAATAATTTTTTAAGCTTTAAATAATTAAAGGGCCGAATTTAAAATAGAAAAAGCCATTTTCTTTTCCTAAATTTGATCACTTTTTTATTAAATTCAAAACAATTACAATCTCTGCCATTTATTATTAAAATCACTCTTATTAAATTTCCAAGACGGACGTGAAATCTTTTATTAACCAAAATTTATACTTTGAGTTTTGCAATTAAAATATTTGATTGTTAATTAAATTCAACAATATTAAACATATAATATACCCTTTTATTTTTTATTTTTTTATATTTTCCCTACTTTATTTATTTCCCATGCTTTTCCTGCAAAACCCTAATTTCATTTCCATTGAAGAAATTCTGCATCCCTTCTAATTTTTATTGTTTTTGCAATTTTTTCTCTGTAATTTTTTTAACTCTGGTGTTAATTTTCACTAACACAAAAAACCGCCATTGAAGCTCTGAGCATTCTCCGCAATGGAGGAGGTTTAAGCTAGAAAACCCACTTAATTTTTCTAATCCTTGAAGATTCGAGTCAAAGTTTGATTCTTTTCTGTTTTCTTGAAGCTTAACTAGCTTGTCTGAACTCATATTCTCCAAAAAGTTCTGATCTATAAGCTAATTTTGAGTTTCTTATTGTATACTAAGCACTTGAACTTGAAAAAGTTTTGTGTTTTCATGTTTGGAAAGCTCTAGGGTTTAAGAGTTTTTTTGAATGATCTATGAGGTGATGGAGGCAAAAGGGGGAATAGCAGTAAGTTCAGGTGTAACGGTTAAGGCAGAAGAAGTTCCTGAAGGCTTCAGGATGGCACCCAGAAATGAAAATTCTAGCCCTAATCCTAACCCAACCCCAAACCTTAACCAAAACAGTGACCATAACCCAAATCCAAATCCAAATCCAAATCCGGACCCTAACTCTAACTCAAACCCTGTCTCAAACCCTAATCCTGTCCAGTTTGGTGGGCCACCAGTGGGTGCCTCTCCAGTGAGTGTGGGTGGTACAGATACTGGGGTCAAGAAGAAAAGGGGAAGGCCTAGAAAGTATGCCCCTGATGGAACCTTAAATACAGCATTGTCACCAATGCCAATATCATCCTCTATTCCGCTTACCGGAGACTATTCTGCATGGAAACGTGGTAGAGGAAGGCCCATAGAGGCAGTCAAGAAGCAACATAATTATGAATATGAGAGCACAGGTAAAAAGATCAGTTCTTGTTATTGTTGCTATAAATTTTGAATTTATGAAGGTTTGGTTTCAGTTACTGTTAATCTGTTTTGTTTTTTTAGTATGTTTTACTGTTACATTTAGGATTCATGAATTCATGATATTTTTTAAATCATTTGAGTTGATTATAGCTGATGATGTGCTTTTTGAAGTTTTTAATGTTTTTATACATGGTTGGTTGTGTTTGTGTAGTAAATCTGAAATGGGTCTTGGTTTATCTTTTGGTTGTGGTATGGATCTTGCAGTAGAATTGTAGAGGATATTTGTTCGGTTTGATGTGAGACAGTGAGAGTGGGACCACTAACTCTGACATTTTCCTTCTGATCCACGTATCTTGATTTAATGGTAGAAGTTTATGAGAAGAAGATTTGATAATGATGTATTATGGAAGAATCTTTTCTTCTTTCTAGATGCAAAACTGTACTTCTTACCTTTTGGAGATGGAAAATTTGCACAGTTATGGTAGAAAACACATTGCATTTTTCAAGTTGCCTATTTTGTTGGACAGGCAAAATCCGTTGGATATTTGATATGGGTGCTTTTTTGATGTTTTTAATGTTTTTATACATGGTTGGTTGTGTTTGTGTAGTAAATCTGAAATGGGTCTTGGCTTATCTTTTTGGTTGTGGTATGGATCTTGCAGTAGAATTGTAGAGGATATTTGTTCGGTTTGATGTGAGACAGTGAGAGTGAGAGTGGGACCATTAACTCTGACATTTTCCTTCTGATCCACGTATCTTGATTTAATGGTAGAAGTTTATGAGAAGAAGATTTGATAATGATGTATTATGGAAGAATCTTTTCTTCTTCTTCTTCTAGATGCAAAACTGTACTTCTTACCTTTTTGAGATGGAAAATTTTCACAGTTATGGTAGAAAACACATTGCATTTTTCAAGTTGCCTATTTTGTTGGACAGGCAAAATCCGTTGTATATTTGATATGGTTGTATCCCATCTGCCTGCAGTTGGGTTTTTATATAAAAGTTTTTGGACTCTGGCTCCAGGTTAAAAATGAATGATGAAAATATGAAAATAAACTAGGAGCAGAGCAATCAATCATAAAGTTAGTATAGATCTTAATTGTCTTGTGCTAAAATAACAGAAAAAGAAAGAAAGCCTGCCAGAGGTTCTTTGGGTGGGTCGGGATCTGGGTACTAGTATCAATATCATTCTGCCAAAAGAACAGCAAGGCTTTCTGCATTTTCGAACTAAACGTACTGTTTCATGAGAGTGTATGTTGGTTGCTTTTTACATAACTGTTTTGCGAAAAGTCATGCATCTCATTATTCATTTTCATTTCATGGTTTTAATTTGTAGAATAATTCTGTTCAAAAAAATATCACTAGATGTATTCAATTGGTGTAAGACCAAGTTTAAACTAAATGCCTTAATATAATCAGTTGCGTCTCAATGCAAATGGTTGTGTCATGTGACAAATGACATATTATGTGAGATTATACATCCCTTTTTTTTTTTCTTGAATGACTATTAGACAGATCCTCAAGAATACTGACTGAGCTTTTCTTGCTTGATTTACTTGCTATTAGTAGATGTCAAAGTTGTTAGGTCAAGTACAGTGACCGGTTTTTTGTATGCTTCTTGGGGCTTTTTTATTCTACTGAAATTCCATGGTTGCATCCTGACAATGCTGATTTCTTGAAATATTGTGTTGTAGGTAACAAAATTGCATATTTTGTTGGTGCTAATTTCATGCCACATGTGATCACAGTTAATGCTGGCGAGGTATGCCTTGCACTTATTCCAAATGGACTTCGGTATAACATAGGGGTTTATTTGGTATCATTTTGTCTTCCAGTTGAACTCAATTCTTGAAATTCTCATGGTTTCATAAGTTAATTTCACATGTTTATATAACAAGAGAAAAATGTACAGTCTCAAGTTGACCTGTGACCGGAACGCCCCTAACAAACCAGCTTAAGGACACCTGCTGCTCTGCTCCTTGATATTAAGGCATTTTTATTTTTTGGTGACTCTTATTGTCATTGCTGTTTGTTGTTGTTTTAGGATGTGACAATGAAGGTTATGTCCTTTTCACAACAAGGAGCTCGTGCGATATGCATTCTTTCTGCAAATGGGACTATCTCTAATGTTACACTTCGTCAACCTACTTCTTGTGGTGGTACTCTAACATATGAGGTGTGGCCCTTCATCTTCTTCTTCTGTAATTTTCATATAATTGAGTTGCATGCAATTTTCAAATGACAATTTATTTTTCCATGGCAGCACTTCAAAGAGATGTACTGTTTCTTTGTGGCCTAATGGCTAGTCTGTACAGAAAGAAAAGTCCTTGCACTTACACCATAATGAATAGAAGTTTCTTTTCTTTAGTCCATGCGAGCTCTGGTGCATGTTTTCTTTTATTTTCTTTTCTTTTCTTTATGCCAAGACATTATGCGAAGTTATCAAACAAAACAAAAAACAAGAAAAAAGGAAAAAAACATTCAGTGTATGTTTATGAAGGCATCATCAGTAATTATTGTTTGCTCATATCTGTATGATTTTTATGAAAGTTTCAGGTGTTATGCTACAGTAATGAACTTGAAATTTGAAAAGAGAGGTTGAAGTTTGGCTAGATAGACAGAGCCAGTTGTACTGTTCATGTTTTGTGCTCTTGAGTTGCATAAGACTAAGAGCATGACACGATCAGAAGGGGAAAAAAAGAAGATTGTATAATAGCATGCTAGCTTCCTTGGGCCTTTAAATCAGAGACCAGATGTTTGGGAATCTTATATTGTCATCGATATTTGTTTTTGCATTTGGAATTGGATTTGGGGTCTTAAATCTGATCCCGTTGCATAGAGTTTCTATTTGATATGGATCTGAGAAGAATTGCTGGGATTTTGCCACATATAATTATTCTACTACAATAATGGAACTAGTTTTGTACTTTATGTGCTTCCATTCTCCTCTGCCACCTTCCTCTTAACATATCATGAGTCATGACTTGTGGAGTCTTAATCTCACATGGATGGACCTGACTATGTTTTGTGTTATTCTAGTAGCATATTCTGAGTATTATTTTGACCTAATCAATGTGAGTTTTAGGATGTGACTGCCAACTCATTGCTTTGACTTCAAAATCATGACTTTCTTTTTTTTTTTAATTTCAAGGCTTTCTTTTCACGTTTTAAAACATCAATCCATTAATTTTCAGGGTCGTTTTGAGATACTTTCATTATCTGGGTCATTTATGCCCACTGAAAATGGAGGAACAAAGAGCAGATCTGGTGGGATGAGTGTTTCTTTGGCAGGTCCAGATGGTCGTGTTGTTGGGGGGGGACTTGCTGGTCTTCTGGTAGCTGCTGGCCCTGTGCAGGTACACCATTTTGTAAAAGTATCAAACGAAATGGAAATCAAAAAGATCTATTACTGCTGGATGGCTCCAGATTTAAAAATAATGTTCTAAATAAGTCGATAGTTTCTCCCTTTTCATCCTGACATGGAAGATTAAATCATAATAGAATTCGAGTAAATAATGAGTGTTTTTCGCTATTACAAGCCATAACATTCAATTCCATATAGGTTTGATTCTTTTAATTCCTTTGTGGATTGTGTTGAGTGCATCAGGTTGTCGTGGGGAGTTTTCTACCAGGCCATCAGCAGGAGTCAAAGAACAAGAAGCAGAGAATTGAATCGGCCCCAGCTGTCATTCCTGCTACTATCAATATATTCTCCCCAGAAGAAATGAAGGGGTCCTATGGTGGAGTAAGACCCGTTGCCATACCTTCTCCATCCATCCAAGGAGACAATCCAGCTTCTTTTAACCCCATTCAAGCCTTTAGGGATCCGATTTCTGACAACAGATCTTCTTCACCTGATGATGGATCTAAAGGTCCTGACCATTCAAACTGTGAGGTCTCATACTGATGATGTTTTATACATGCTGAGATTATCTACATTGTTTTACTGTAGATACCACAGCATTTCTGCATTGAATTTAGATGAGAGAAACACAGACCCATCTGGGAGAAAAATCCAGGGTTTAACATCATATATGATATAAGACCCATAAGTGTACTCTCTTCTATTAGCTTTAGGCACGACTTACACTAGTTTAGGATTTTTTTTCTGGCTGTTGTCATCATGTGCTTCCTAGTGTTGTGGTGTTGTAGCATTTTAGATGTATGAAAAAACCTTGTGCCATTCTTCTGATTTAGTTCTTTGTAACCGAACGAATTTAAATGGATGATATTTTCTTTATTAATGACTTGCACTAGACAGAGTTTCTCTTTCAGCCCCCTTATCGTCTATCAGGATTTTCCTTTTAGAGCTTTATCTGAAACATCTGGAACAGCAAACTTGGATTCTGCAAGAATCTTAATTTTTGGCAGTACAAAGGGGGCATTGGCCAGAAAATGGGATAGGGGTGAAGACAGTCGTGTGCTGGTGGCTGTTCGTGAGTGCCCCCTGAGCCGCTCGAAATGGTCGCCAAGTATACGGCTCACTAACTCTGCCTAAGATGTCTACGAACTTCTCTTCCAGATTGCTGAAACCTTCCTTGTATCACAAGACCTCTGAAGAGATACAAGTCTGGATTAGAAATAATGTGTCAAATTTGATTGGTGACTAAGTTTGATATGAAGGCATAGGACACTAAATTTTATAGGCAATAACTCTATAAATGTATTGAAAGTAAATTAAACTTTATAACTTAGGAAAAAAAATATAGTTTATTTTACATTCAAGTTGCTTTAATTATTTGGTTATAAAAAAAAATTGACAAAAAAAGTTATAAGAAAAAGAAGAATTGATGGCTGCCAAGATAACTTTCATTAACTATTTATTTAATTTATTCAAAATAATTTTTAGTATTTACCTATTCACTATTCAAGATAACTATATATATACCTTGTACTATATAAGTATATTGCACTATAAATATACTTTTTATATCTTCCATTAACCATATCAAATTTAATTATAATCAAGTATGATATATTCTTTCTCATCTATAATTCATGTATTATAATGGGATGTGTTATATGTTTCAACCGCATGATCTCATGGACAACTCACGGGTACAAAGCTTTGATCACTCGTCAGCAAACCAGTTCAGACAATGGATTTAAGAACCTAACACCAATGGAGATCTGATAGGCGATGGGATCTTGACAGCTTCACCCTGCAAATAATGTTCCAATCTGAGCATATTCAAGGAATCCTTGTCAAAGAAACCACATCAACTTTTTCATCCAAGGGACCCGGACAGGGGCTTGATTGAGGCTTCTCCAAAACAAAATGACGATGCAGAGCACAGATCCAACTAAAAACAAGGGGGTTAGGTCATAAATCCTTGTCGAAGAACACAATGCCGACTTTTCCTTCTACATTTAGTTGTACGATGTAACTTTATCTGGAAATTATCATCACTTGTGATTCTAGCTGGGTTCTCTAGCCATGCACCTGCCTTTGTCAATGAAATGATCTCTTTAACAGGAATAAAAAAGAACTCCAGTGAAAGTAACATCTCTTTCTGCTTTTCTTTGTACCCCTTTTCACCCTTCATTCATCCATGTGAGAGCAGAGTCCAAGCTAGACCACGCTTTCGATTATTATTAAAAGAATTTGTTAAAGTATATATTAATTTTTATAATGTTTTTAAATGGGTTTTATGTGATATATCAACAGCTAATGCACTTCCGACAAATTCTAGAGCAAAGATACCCTATCTACGGTCCCCTTTGGGCTCTTCCAGTTGTGCCCTTTCCATGGCTTGATCCACCTTTTCAATGCCTGATTTAGCTTGTATCCATGCTGAACCTGCTTTATCTAGACACCAGATGAGGCTGTACCTGCTTCCTGTTGTTTATTCGATAATTCTGAAGGGTTGAACCAGGGATCCGTTGGTTGGCGCGACGACTCATTAACCAGGGCCTTAAACTGTTCGGACTCACTCTGACAACCATGAAAATCACTGCCTCCGCATTTACATGAAGTTTGCTGATTGTTTTCATGAGTGGCTTGCACGTGAATGCTAAAGAAATCTAAAACTTTCTGTGCTAAACTAGCTTCCAGAACATAGGAAGGCAGTAGAGAAACTGCAATGGAACGGTAATTTCCATTTTCTCGACAGTGAGTTTCTGCAATATTGCTTTCAAACGGTACAATCAATAGTTTATCAGTGAGTTGTGTCATCATTATAAGATTATGTACAGCAATGGATAGAAGATGACCGCAACAAACTCTAGCAGTGTCACGTTTCTAAGCCACGGGCCAGCCCTTCAGAAACTCCTGTCAAGTTATTTCTAGGCTAAACATGATGCCTTGATGTTTCTCTCCTCCATCCATGATTGACCTTGCTGATAAATTCTTCAGCTCTTCTCCTCAGCTCGTCATCTTCGCTATCATTTCCACTTTCTTCATCACCTTCGCCGCCTTCGCCGGTGGGTTCTTCCAGGATGATCGACACCTTCCTGTCATCTATTGATATCTCGTTTCCATCATGTGAAGCCAGGGTATCTTCTTTCACCCTTGCGTGTGCGTTGATGACCGCTGACCTCAGAATCTCGCTTTCTCGGTCAAATTTAGAGACAGGTCTTGAGCCCAAGAGGATGATGACGATGATCAAATTGCAGAAGCAGAAGACCACAAAAGAACTGGAAGCAGCCTGAGCGATCAATTCTAGTGCAGACTCAAACATGGTCCTGAAAACTAGGGAGAAATCAAAGGATATGGAGTCGACAAAAAACCTGGAGGGAGAAACTGCCGTGTCGGAGGAAAAGAGTTCAGATGAAGCTTATCTGTGGCAGAAGTCTAAGGGCTACATATAATATGGGAAATGAAATATTTATTATATGCTTTTGTGTTGTTCTGGGAAGCTTCTCTCGCCAACAGAGATGCGGGCCTTATCGTCATTAAACTAAAGAAAAGGTCCATTGTACAGAACAAGAACACCACGTCCAACCATTTGATCAGCTTTTCTCATACCCTCTATTGTCACCCCATTGACATCATCAGACTCTTAAATTTTGTTTTTCCTTTTATTTTTCATTTTTTTAGTCTGCCGGCTTATCATTTGTGATAGTTTTTACCTTTTAAAGTGTTTTCTAAATTGTTTTTTATTAAAAATTTATGTTTTTTCAATAGTTTTGATTAATAAAATAAATTCTATTAATTATTGACCATTGACAATTACCAATACTTTACCGTTTTGATACAGGATGATGAATACTAATTGATTTTTAAAATATGTTTTTATTACAAAATATATTAAAAAAATATATTTTTTTATCAACTTGTTAAAATCATTTAACCATATAAAAAAAACTATATTTATATAAAATAATTTTATCGAAAGAATGGTGTCACTGTTGTGAAAAGAATACGAGGGTGTTTGTTTTTCAAAGTTTTTTTCTTTCATAAAACATTAAAATAATATTTTTTATTTTATTTTTTTAATTAATTTTTATACTATCCCATCAAATAAGTCCTTTTAGTGATTTTCAACAAATTTTGATGAGGCAACATCAAACCGCAGTAAATTTAGTTGGAAAAATGTTTGCTCATGTTCGAAAACTCTGCCTAGAAAATGGGGGTCGAGGAAGAAAAGTTTACACGCGCTGTTCCTGCGCCAACCATTAAAGTCTAGTCTCGATCGCATCTAAATGTTAGCACTGCTCACATGCAACAGCAGTAGCAACACAAGAACTGAGAAAAAAGCTAACTAGGGTTGACTTGTTAAAACAAGTTGAGTATTTGCGTTAATCAAAGATGCTGGTACAGAGAATTATTGAAATCTGATTCATAATTGCTCACCAACCGCAGTTCATTGTCAATGGATACAGAAAAAAAAAATGGAACAAGGTGAGATGTATTGTGATGGATTGGATGAAAACGATAAGAGGCTAGCTGCGAAGGAAGCATGCCTTGATTGTTTTCACATGTAACAAATGCCAAAAATTTCAGTGGAGATAGCACGCCCAGGCTTGATCATGAAAGAGGGATTATATGAAGCTGCAACGCAGGTTAGACAGGAATCGTGTCAAGACTAGATGAAATTCAAGGGCTTGAATGTAAAGTAATGACGAATCGATTGAGATAGAATGATAATAGAAATCAAGATTCCATACTGGGATCTGGACATACTCGCCATACAGTGTATAGGAAATTAGAACTTCAATCAAACAAGCTTAAAGATTACACGAACTAGAGAGGAGAAAGGGATAGGCTTAAAACCCTATTACAAGCCCTTTCAGAAACAATTGCAAAGAGTTGTAGCTGTAGTCTACTGTAAATCTTTAGCAAAGCAAAATCAAACAACAGTTTACCACATCTTCCTTTTCTTATTTCCGGCAGCACTGCCCTTCTTGGAGCCTCTAAAATCATCAGTGGTGTCAGCAGTGTTCTGCTTCTTTAAACCTTTTCTCCCACCAAATCCAAATTTGGAATCCCTTGATTCCCTCTTGAATTTTTTCTTTTCTGGTCCGTTTTTCCCCTTCTTCAAAGGTTGTCTCCCCTTCCCTCCAGACCGATCTCCTGGAAACACCCCTGGCCTCTTCTTGTTTGACCTTTCAAATGCTTTTCCATCTTCAAAGGGCATATCCAACTCACCGTCCTTGTCCCCTCCAGCAAACCCACTTTGTTTCCTCTGTTTCCTCCAGTTCTTAACGGTCTCTATCGCTGCCTTTTTCTGTGCATTTCTCTCTTTCTGCTTCTGGAACTGGACTTCTTTAGCTAGTTTCTTAGAATCTCTAGCTTTCCTTCTCTCCTCAGCTTCCTCAATGTTTCTCTTCTCTGCCAAAAGCCGGCCCTTCACTTTCTCCATATGAGTATCCGACTTCGCCATCTCAGCGTAATAATCAGGAGGCCTGAGAAAAGGAATCCCCATTGACTCCAGCTTAGCATATGCCTGCCTTGTTCCCTCTAAGGCTTGTGTGTAAAATGCAAGCTCTCTAGTCAGGTCATCATTCACATCCACCTCTTGCTCTTGATTGAAGTCAATCACAAGTTTGTGGATCCATCCAACATTCTCTGGCCAACTAATATCTTGAAGCTTATCAGCAAGACCATCTCTATTGAATATAGCATTTTTAGATGGTTCAGACAACTTCACATCTTCATCCTCCGATTCTGACTCGGATCCAGACATTTTTTCATCAAGATCATCCATTTCATCATCTGTTACCAGCTCCTCATTAGACAGGGTCGATTTTCCCTTAATTACCACCATTATACAAACCTGTCACAATCCAAAGCCGAGTTACAATTAATAACCACACCAATATCTACTCAAGCTTTAAAAAGCAGATATACTCACGGATATCAATACAAACTCAAAACTACGCTAAAAAAGTACCAAAGAATAACAGCCACAAATTCTCCTTGGTCTAATCGAATTCAAATACTTCTACAAAGTAATGGTATCGAACCCTAAATACAACCCCAGATAAAGCAAACAGCCAAAAACACAAAACTCAGATTCGCTCAACAAATCAAGATTAGATTATCCAATTTAAATACTTAGCACCAGGAAGAACCCTTAACTAATGCAATAAATTTCACGCTAAATTTATAACAAGGCCACCAAACATATACAGACAGGGCCTAAAATCGACAAACTCTAATAACCCAATTCAAAATTCTTCAAACCCAGATGCTAGCTTAGCACAAAGTTTATTACTTTCAATGAAAACAAGCTCAAACACTACTTCGAGCAAAAATCAAAGATGATGAAAACGGCGCCATTAAATATAAAAAAGCAAGCCGTTTCGATATTAAAAAAAAGGAAACGGAAAAGAAACTGAACGAGTTAGGTTTACAGAGAAGGAGAAACAATTTACCTTGTTAGAGAACGAGGGAAGTTGAGATTCGTTGAGAAGATTATATCGTAGAAACTGCAAACTAATAGGGCAACAAGAAGAAGCCTTAGTAAAACCCTAAACCCTAATTTAGAAGGGCAAACCTGGGCCTTAGCCCAAGACATGTATGATTTAATGGGCCCCTGATGAGCGTTACATGTGGTCTTGAAATTTTTGGTCATTCTCAGTGATGGTTTGGTAATATGATTATAGTTATTTTCTATGGTGATTTTTATTTAGAAATGTATTAAAATAATAATTTTTTATTTTTTTAAATTTATTTTTAATATTATCACATGAAAATAATTTAAAAACAATAAAAAAATTAATTTAAAATAAAAAATAAAAAATAAATCATTTATAAAAAACATTTTTGAAATACAATACCAAGCTTAATTTAGAAAGTAGATGATATTAGGGTGAATAATTTTTTTCAATTATCTATAGTATTTATAGTAACCGGCTCGAAATTAATTGATACTGAACGGTTTATTGAATTTATATATAAATTTAGTTATAATTAAAAAAAAAAGAGTAAAATCACTTCAATTTTAATTTCATTATTTTTTTTATAAAAAAAAGAACAGCTCAAACTAATTAACCAAACTGGAACTTCATTAGAATAATATTTTTTATTTTATTTCTTAAGATTTATATTTAACATCATCTCATCAAAATAATTCAATAATATTAAAATTAAAATAATAAGTTGAAGCAAAAAATAATAGTCATGAAAAGTTAGTTGAAACTCAATGTCAAATATCTCATATATGCTTGATAATATGTTTCTATATGCATTTAAATGTGTATTTATCTTGTGGAAAAAATCAAATTTATATTTGTTTACTACTGATTATGATATCAAAAAATCTAAAAAAACCATTTTAAAATAAAAATGTATTTTTAAAAAAACACCCCTTCATAATATTAAAAAATTAAAAAAAAATCCTCTCACCTTCTTTAAAATATCTTGATTGTTTTTTTATGTTTTTAAATTAACATCATAAATAAATTATATATATATATATATATTAAAAAATAACATTCAACATTGCACGCCTTAAGACTGTGGTGGGATTATATAGATGGGGGGACTGATCAGCAATTTAATCCCACGGTTCATTGTGTGAGAACTCCTCTCCTTGTTATTATTTATATGGCTTTACTCCTTTTGAAATAACATTTTAAAATATTGACCTGTCGGTGAAGATTTTTACCCCGAATCGTTAGGCGATGTGATATAAATTAAAATATAATTTTAATACAACTTCATTCCAAATATATTTTGAAAATCAAATTCAATTATATTTTATATGATATTTGATATTGCAATAACAATTATATTTTTTAAAAAAAATTAAAAATACAATGAAATAATTTTTTTCTTAATTTTTTTTTTTTTACCTCTGATGCAACACATTCAAATAATTTAAAAACACTATACAAAACCAATTTAAAATATCTTTAAAAAGCCAATGTTTGTTTTCAAGAAATAACTTATCGTTGCTTTAATTTAGGTCTTCAAGTTTTATGATTTTTTTTTATGTTTTTAAAACATTGAAAAGCCCACATTCTACATGGTAAGAACCGCATTTGTCATATCTAGGTTGGATCTAAATTATTTTTATTTTTTATTTTTATCAAAACGACGTTTTGCTCTTAAAAAATGATGAGAACACTGAATTTAATAAAGTAAATGGGGTTACTTGGTTTAATTAAAATAATTATGTATATTTAATTTGAAATTCGACAAGAATCATATTATAAATCAACCGGTCATACCGGTTATGGTATGGCAGCTAAACAAGGGGCGCGGCGGCCGGGATCTCATTGGATATCGATGCATCGTGGGACCGCCCACAGTAAATCTTCAACTTTTTTACCGTAAGATTTTTCGAACTAAAAATTCCCAGCATATTCCTCCATTGGATGCAAGACCCTTGCCGTCGATTGGACCCCACTCAACCATAAAGCCCTACGTCTCTCGTGATCATCGAGAAACCAATCAAACCGTCTACATCAGATCAAGTCTTCATTGTTCAACGGTTTCGATCTTCCTCCCGTGGTTTTTGTTTTTTCCCCTCGTTAAATAAAAACCCACTCACGCCCTAGTTTCAGCATCTCTGTGACTGTCTCGGGGAAAAAGAACAGACAAGAGAAGCCTTAGTACTAACGAAGTGTTGGAACATCAGATCAACAATGGTAACGATTAAGGCAGTTAAAGCTCGTCAAATTTTTGACAGTCGTGGAAATCCCACCGTTGAAGTAAGCCTTTATTGATTCAATTCTAGTCATCTGATGATAACCCGTCATTTTTTTTCGCACTTTTTTCGATTTTGTTTTCACCTTTGTTTTTCATGCTTGATATTTTTTTTGGTAATAAAAGAGGAAGCTTTTATTGAAATGTTTTGGGATTTTTTTGTGCTGCCAGTTGCGGTTTTTTTCTGATCCTTGTTTTTTAACGTTTGATGTTTGGTTTGGATGTTGAGAAAAAATGGGCCAGAGTGAAAATTTGGTTTTGATGCTTTTTTGGGAATAAAAGAGGGAGCTCTTGTTGAAAGCATGACTGGGATTTGATTTTTTATAGTCCGTGCTTTTGTTTTGTTGGTGGATCCTTGTATATGTATCTTGTGCTGATGAAATGATGGGTTTTTAAAATTATAAACAGGCTGATATTTTGCTCTCTGATGGAACCTGTGCTAGAGCTGCCGTTCCAAGTGGTGCTTCCACTGGTAAAGATTACTACTTTTTGTGTATTTTACAAGTTCCTGTTCAAGATTTATTTGGTATGTATGAATTACTGTTTACTCTATCCAGATCTGATTTTGTGTAACTGTGTGTAAAAAGGTGTCTATGAAGCTTTAGAGTTGAGAGATGGAGGATCAGATTATCTTGGGAAAGGTGTTCTTAAGGTATTTTGCAGATCATGCTCTTATGATCTGGTGTGTATCGGCGTGCTGACTTTTGAGATTGTTCTTGATTTGCTTTTTGTGTCGTGATGATGTTCAGGCTGTAGCGAATGTCAATTCCATTATTGGACCAGCCATTATTGGCAAGGTAATATATGGAAATTGGATTTTTCTTGTCATTATACATGTCTTCAATCACAGACAGTGATTGATGATTGATGTGGGTTTTCTTACAGGACCCAACAGAGCAGGTTCAAATCGATAATTTCATGGTACAACAGTTGGATGGAACTGTTAATGAATGGGGTTGGTGCAAACAGAAGGTTTGTTTAATTTTGCTCGTGGAAAATCATCAATTTAATCTGTTAATGCCTGGTAACTCGTATTCTAATTGAGACCCCCCCTTTTTTTCATTGTTCCAGCTCGGAGCAAATGCTATATTGGCAGTGTCACTTGCCGTTTGCAAAGCAGGTGCAATGGTTAAGAAGATCCCTCTTTACCAGGTATATATGTTGTGCTAGTGTAGTCTGCTGTTCTATGTTTTCATTGTAGTTCTTGGGGGGATTCGCTGTTGTGATATCATTTATCTTGCAGCACATAGCAAATCTTGCTGGAAACAAGACCTTGGTTTTGCCAGTACCTGCATTCAATGTCATCAATGGAGGTTCCCATGCTGGAAATAAACTGGCAATGCAGGTAATTTTGATGACAGCTCACACATGATTAAATGTTTTTTCCCTTCTTGCTGGTGCTTGCATTTAACATTTGTCTTTCAACAGGAATTCATGATTCTCCCTGTTGGGGCATCATCTTTCAAGGAAGCCATGAAAATGGGTGTGGAAGTGTACCATAACCTGAAGGTAATTTTATGGTTCTTAAAACGGTCTTCTCTTTTATGTTTAATTCAAATTACCACTGGCTTATATTGTAACTTCTTGTATGTACTTTCAGTCTGTGATCAAGAAGAAGTATGGACAAGATGCCACCAATGTTGGCGATGAAGGTGGCTTTGCTCCTAATATTCAGGTTTGTTAATGCTACTAGCTACCTGTTCATGTTCTAGTTGTTGCATTGGAACTTTTAGCTCTGGCTGGCTATCAATCAGGTTTGAGTTAAACTGAGCGAGTATAGTTTTTTAACCATCTCTTTTGTGCAGGAAAACAAAGAGGGTCTTGAACTGCTCAAGACAGCGATAGCCAAAGCTGGATATACTGGAAAGGTTGGTGTCCTTTCTGATGTTATGGTGTTTTTTTGTCATTCTCTTGTAATCTAATTAATTTCACGTATCTCATGTTAGGTTGTGATTGGGATGGATGTTGCTGCGTCAGAGTTCTATAATGACAAGGACAAGACCTATGATTTGAATTTCAAGGAAGAGGTAATCACATGTTTAACAACCAAATGCCTCTTTGTTGCTGCTTAAAATGAATGCATTATATTTAGAAGGTTGGATTTTAATTTGTGACTCTAAGCCAATTATCTATCTGTCTCAGAACAATAATGGATCAGAGAAGATATCTGGAGACAGTCTAAAGAATGTGTACAAGTCATTTGTGGCTGATTATCCAATCGTGTCCATTGAGGATCCATTTGATCAAGATGACTGGGAACACTATGCTAAGATGACTGCTGAAGTTGGTAAACAGGTGCAAATTGTTGGTGATGATCTACTTGTCACAAACCCCAAGGTGATTCTGGAGCTGAAGTGTAAATTATTAACCCCAGGCATAGATCAAAATGATCGGGCTTGTAATTAAATGGTTGTTTTTATTGCAGCGTGTGGAGAAAGCAATTAAGGAGAAGTCCTGCAATGCCCTTCTATTGAAGGTGGTATTAACAAATATTTATTTTATTTGTAAACGTTGCATCCTGTTAATACCAACTAACAGTCTTACCTTCTTACACAAATTATCAGGTGAATCAAATTGGTACCGTAACTGAAAGTATTGAAGCTGTGAAAATGTCTAAACATGCTGGTTGGGGTGTCATGGCAAGCCACAGAAGGTACATCCTTTTTTTTTTTTGGCTTTGATTAAACATTTTTCCACCGACAAACATTTCTAAAATGGTTCACCTTGTTCATTTGCAGTGGTGAAACTGAGGATACTTTCATTGCAGACCTTTCAGTTGGGTTGTCTACTGTAAGTACCAGGACATTTCCCAAGTTCTTGCTGTTTTTGTCTTTTACCATGCCAGATTATGTGCTCTTGTTATTTTGCCTCCGATTAAAATTTTTGGAGCGTGCGAGTTGCATAAACTGAAGCATTGTTAGGCTGTTTCTGGAGGCTTGAGCTGATGATGTTTACCCTTTTTTTCTTCCTTAACAGGGACAGATCAAGACTGGAGCTCCATGCAGGTCAGAACGCCTAGCGAAATACAACCAGGTAGATGGAATTGTCTCTCAACTCTTGACCATCAAGAAGTGTTTTAATCATTTTCTTGCCTTCTTTCAACTCACTCTATGATCTGGACTAACGTTATGTGTTCCCTCCTGGTATTTTTACAACTGCAGCTTCTCAGGATAGAGGAAGAGCTGGGATCTGCAGCAGTATATGCCGGAGCAAAATTCAGGGCACCAGTGGAACCTTACTAAAGCATTGCCAGTCTTACGGAGCATTACACCTCTAAATAAGCTTTTGAGCTTCGTGCTTGTACTTTGCAGCATATAGTTTTTGCTTGATAGTGAAGGATGATATTTTTGCTATCGCGGCTGGTTGCATTACCTGAGGCGTTTCTATCCCTCCATCGTTGCCTTGAGTTCTTGGGCGTTTCCCAGAGCTGGTTTTTGTTTTGAATGCTATGAATAATATGCTATGAACTTTGATTTATCAAAGAAATTTTGAGTATGTTCAAGTTCTACCACCATATTTTCCATGACATGATTATGCTTGGCCTGTAAAAATCAGTTTTTAAGGCAACCTTGCCAAACATTATATAAACAGCTGGATGGGTTCATAGTTGCCCATTATGTCAGCTCTTGTTCAGAGTAGCCTGTGAATTTGCCGGGGCTTTTATAGACAAGAATTACAGGCAGCTTCATGTCTGAAACTACTTTAGGAAAATCATGGGAAGACCATACCGAGTTCTCTATGATGAAATTGTGATGAATTTTTTAATATAATTTTTCAGATGAAATAGAATAATAATTTTAAAAAATGATAGTGAAATTTTGAACTTTCAATTTTTTTTTTAAAGATGAAAAATAGTAATAATAATTAAAAAAAAAAACTTATTCTATGTACTGGCGTAGTGGGTGGAACTATATAATAAATGAAGTTGCACGGTGATGATAATATATATTTAAAAAATATTTACCACTTGGAAAAGTTATTTACTAGTCAATAAGGAAATACCTGAGAACCCCACTAGTTTCATTATTCGACGGCTTGTATCCAAGAAAGCATGCAAGTTGTAATGAAGATAATTTTATTTATTTCGAACAGTTTAATGGGTATATAACACAAGTAAGATAATACCTTTTCAATCCATAAACTCCACCCTGCCCCTTGTAGCATTTGAACATAAGAGATTTCAATGCAAACCCTAAGTTTTACTTATTTGAAACTTCTCATGTGGTAAATTACATGACACCGTTGATTTGTTAAAGTGCTTTTCAAAATTGTTCTTAATTATATTGCTTTACGTGTAAATATCAAAAGGGTTGGGTAACAAGCGTGCAAGGATACTAATTGGGAAACATTACTAAAGCATATGAATCATTCACGATTGAGAGAAGAAATACGATGGAGTTTTGTAGAGCAGCAGCAACATCATGTGTAACAGATTACTTTTATTCAGTTGTAATATTGTTTATGAATTCTGTTTATTGTCTAGAATAGCAGTAACTTGTGGTGTAACAGATTCTTGGATTGTAGTGAATCTGTTACACCACACATTGTATAAATATCACACTCAAACATCAATACAATTAACTCAGAAAATTCAGTCATTCAATTCTCTTGTTTACATGGTATCAGAGCTAAGTCAGTAGTTCATCTTCATCAATTTTTTTACCGAGAATCAATCACCAGAAATTCATCATCTTCATCAATTTTTTCACCGAGAATCAATCACCAGAAATTTCTTTTCCAATCCAGAATCAGTCAATTTTCTCAGCAAAGTCATCTCAGCCAACTAATCCCTCCAGTAATCAATCACCAGAAAATCAATCAAGATTTTTCTCGTCAAAATCCAGAAATCCAGAAAACACATCAAACCCAGAAAACACATCAATCTCTACAGTAACAATGGCAAACTCATCAAACCCAGAAACCCATCTCGATCTTCCAAAAGAAAACCTCTCAAGTCCCTACTTCACTCACCATTCCGATCATCCAGGATTGGTTTTAATTTCCAAACCCTTGAATGGAAATAACTATCCTACTTGGAAAAGGGCCATGACCTTGGCCTTGAATTCCAAGAACAAATTGAGCTTCGTCAATGGCTCAATCAAAATCCCATCCGAAGAAACAGACCCAGAAGGATATGCAACCTGGTCTAGATGCAATGACATGGTGCATTCGTGGATTATCAACACCCTCAATCCAGACATCTCCGACAGTGTGATATATTATTCCACTGCTCATGAAGTGTGGGAAGACCTTCATGACCGATTCTCACAGAGCAATGCTCCTCGGATTTTTGAAATCCAACGAGACATCGCCTGTTTTAGGCAAGAACACCAGTCAGTCTCGGTGTATTACACCAAATTGAAAGGGATGTGGGATGAGCTCACCTCCTACAGTGACTCATCCCAAGGAACACAACACCAAGACCAACAAAAATTAATGCAATTTTTGATGGGGTTGAATGAGACTTACAGTGCTGTTCGTGGGCAGGTGTTGTTGATGAGTCCTTTGCCTTCGATTCGGCAAGCTTATGCCTTCGTTTCTCAAGAAGAGAAGCAGCGTCTTCTCAGTGTTTCCTCCACTGATGGTCTTGGCAGTGCAGCTATGGCAGTTCAAAGGAATAAAGGGACACAAATTGACAGGGGCGAGCGCCCTTTTCCCTCGTTCCAGACGAGCTTTCATGGTGGAAATGGTGGTGGAAGGTCTGAGTTTGAAAGAGACAGAGATGGGGGACGAGATGGGGGACGTCGTTTTAACTCTGGTGGATTTGTAGGAAACGGGACTGGGCGTCGTTTTGAAGGAAATGGTGGGGGACGCCGTTTTGACGCAAACGGGCGTCGTTTTGCAGGCAATGGAAATGGGCAGCGCTTTGAAGGAAACGGGCAGGGAAACGGGCAGCGTTTTTTTGACAGAAATGGGCTGCCACGTGGACGGCCACAATGCTCTTATTGTGGAGAACCGGGTCATTGGGTTCAAACCTGTTTTGAACTCCATGGGTACCCAGCGGGTCATCCCAAATCCAAAAATAATTCAGTCAGGCGGTTCACTAATACTGCCAATCATGTTGCCACACCTGCGTCCACAGAAAACGACAAGTCAGTCGTAGGAATTTCGGAGGCCCAGTTAAAACAGCTGTTGTCACTTCTTAATGACAAAGCCGAATCCAGTACTCAAGCCCATGCTGTAACTAAACCAGGTTTGCCAAAAATTGCTTTCCGCAATTGGATTATTGATAGCGGAGCAACTGACCATATTTCCTCTTCAGCGCGATCATTTTTTCGGCAGAAAAATTGTTCGCTTCCTCCGGTGTTGATGCCCAGTGGGGCAACAGCAAAAATTATTGCCAAGGGATCCCTGCCTCTGAGTTCCACTTTTTATCTGCATGATGTGTTATGTGTGCCCACATTTAAAGTTGACTTGATGTCAGTCAGTCGTTTAACAAGGAATTTAAACTGCTCCATAACTTTTTTTCCTTATTGGTGTATTTTGCAGGATCTGGCTACGAGGAGGATGATTGGTTTGGGTAAACAACGCGACGGTCTATATTACTTGGTGGCGATAGCAGCGCAAAAATCCATGACACAGCCTACCACACCACTACATCAACCAGCCTGCAACCTCACCACATCTTCAACCGAACTCTGGCATAAACGCCTGGGTCATCTATCATCACCTCGGTTAAATTTTATTGCTCAGCATTTTTTAAATTTAAATTTTTCTGCTCAGTCCAGTCATGTTTGTCACATTTGTCCTTTAGCTAAGCAAACTCGTTTGCCTTTCAATACTAGTGTCATTTCTACTGTCAAACCTTTTGATATTATTCATTGTGACATTTGGGGTCGTTATCGACATCCTTCAATTTCTGGTGCTTATTATTTTCTTACTATTGTTGATGACTACTCACGCTTCACATGGATATTTTTAATGCAACATAAAACTGAAGTTAATACTCTTATAAAACATTTTTTTACATATGTTCTCACTCAATTTGAAACTTCCATTAAAATTCTTCGAAGTGATAATGGTAGTGAATTTATTTCACTTCGTTCTTTTTTTCAAGAAAAAGGAGTCATTTTTCAACATTCCTGTGTTTACACACCTCAACAAAATGGGGTTGTGGAACGCAAACATCGTCACATATTACAAGTAGCTCGTGCTTTAAAATTTCAAGCTCAGCTCCCAAACCAGTTTTGGGGAGAGTGTGCTCTCACTGCTGTTCATCTTATTAATAGACTACCTTCCGCTGTACTAAAATTCAAAACTCCTTTCGAACTTTTATTCTCCAAAATGCCATCTTTTTCTCATCTTCGGGTTTTTGGTTGCTTAACTTATGCTACTAATGTGCACCCTTCTCATAAATTTGATTTTCGATCTACCCCCTCAGTTTTTATTGGTTACCCTACCGGTCAAAAAGCATATAAATTATTTAATTTATCTACCAAAAAAATTTTTACTAGTCGTGATGTGCAATTTCATGAAAACATTTATCCATATGCATTAACCCAACCCGGTTCTAATTTTCATCCACCCGATGATTTTGGACCCATTCCCCTCTTATCAAACGACACCATTTCCTTCTCTCCACAGTCGACCAGTCATTCCCCAACACCCTCTCTTCCACCTCCACCACCGGCCACCATAAACACATACCCACCGTCTCATCAACCACCACCCATCATCCACACTTATGCCCGTCGCCCAAAACCACCCAACCCAATCCCACCTACTGCTCCATCTTCCTCTTCATCTCCACCCACAGACCCATCTCTCTCCACCCCTGCAGCCCAACCACCACCCGAACCCATTCAACTTCGGCGTTCCACTCGACTGACTACCCCACCTGTCAAGCTCAAAGACTTCATCTGTTCTACGGTTTACTCTCATCAATCAGCCTCCTCGGCACCAGGTCACCAAAGAGGTACACGATTCCCTATTTGTAATTTTGTTTCATACCACCGTTATTCCCCTACAAATTGCATCTTCATAGCACAGCTCAATTCCACCAAAGAACCCAAAAATTATGCAGAGGCAATTAGACACCCGGAGTGGCAGCAGGCTATGCATTCTGAGTTGCAAGCCCTTGAAGATAATGGCACATGGTCCATCACCTCATTACCACCGGGGAAGACTGCAATTGGTTGCCGATGGGTGTATAAGGTGAAATTTCATTCGGATGGTTCGGTTGAAAGGCATAAAGCCCGTTTGGTGGCTCAAGGTTTCACCCAAATGGAAGGGGTGGATTACCACGACACATTCTCTCCCACTGCCAAGATTATTACTGTCCGTTGCCTCTTAGCTTTGACAGCAGCTCATGGATGGTCTCTACACCAAATGGATGTACATAATGCATTTCTCCATGGCGATTTAACTGAGGAAATTTACATGTCTCTGCCTCAGGGTCTTCGGCGAGAGGGGGAGAATCACCTGGTTTGTCGCCTTCACAAGTCAATTTATGGATTGAAACAGGCATCCCGGCAGTGGTTCGTTAAATTCACCGAAGCTATGCATTCTGCTGGTTTTACACAGTCAAAGGCCGATTACTCTCTGTTTACCAGAAAGCAGGGTATGTCCTTTACCATCCTATTGATATACGTTGATGATATTTTAATCACTGGAAATGATTCTGTGAATATTGCTGCAACTAAACAATTCTTGCATGAACATTTCCGTATTAAAGATCTTGGTGATTTAAAATATTTCCTTGGAATTGAGGTTTCTGCTTCAAAGAATGGAATCTTTATTTCGCAACGTAAATATGCATTAGAGGTAATTGAGGATGCGGGGTTATTGGGTGCTGCTCCCATTAACACTCCTATGGAACGTGGATTAAAATTATCAGATGAAGGGGACTTGTTTAGAGATGCAAATCGGTATAGAAGATTGGTGGGTCGTTTGATTTATTTGACTGTATCAAGACCAGACATCACGTATGCTGTACATGTTTTGAGTAGGTTTATGCATCGGCCCAGGAAATTTCATATGGAAGCAGCACTTCGGGTAGTAAGATACCTAAAAGGGGCACCAGGCCGAGGCCTATTTTTTTCTTCCAAAAATGATCTAAGGTTAAGAGCTTATTGTGACTCGGATTGGGCAGGATGTCCACTCACTAGAAGATCTACAACCGGATATTGTGTTTTCCTTGGACCCTCGTTGATATCTTGGAGGTCGAAGCGGCAGAAGACAGTTTCGCTCTCTTCTGCTGAAGCAGAATACAGAGCAATGACAGGAGCATGTTGTGAATTGACATGGTTGCGATGTTTGTTAAAAGACTTGGGTATTTTGCATCATGATTCAGCCTTATTATATTGTGATAATAAGGCTGCGTTGCACATTGCGGCCAATCCGGTCTTTCATGAGAGGACAAGGCATATTGAGATGGATTGCCATTACATTAGGGATAAAATTCAGGATGGTTCCATTATTACAAGATACGTTGATTCAGCACATCAACTTGCCGATGTTTTGACCAAGCCTCTTGGAAAAGAAACATTTGTTCCTATGGTTAGCAAGTTGGGAGTGCAAGACATCCACTCTCCAACTTGAGGGGGAGTGTAGAGCAGCAGCAACATCATGTGTAACAGATTACTTTTATTCAGTTGTAATATTGTTTATGAATTCTGTTTATTGTCTAGAATAGCAGTAACTTGTGGTGTAACAGATTCTTGGATTGTAGTGAATCTGTTACACCACACATTGTATAAATATCACACTCAAACATCAATACAATTAACTCAGAAAATTCAGTCATTCAATTCTCTTGTTTACAAGTTTTGAACTTGCAGGTGAAATTACAAGTCCAAAAGATAATTCACTCTGCTGAAACAGAATCAGCTAGTTTTGAACAAAAATTTTGTTCACAACACCCATCTTGACACTAAAGAGATATGATGGGGGTGAACTTGCAGTTTTGTAACACAGGCCTGCAACAAAAACACCAAGTTATCAAAAACCATGATTCTACACCCACTGTCTATCTAAGCAGCCAATGACTTCAAAAGCCGAAAAAGAGCGCAAAAAGGATGATCACCGAACATTCACCAACTCAACATCAAAGACAAGCCATGAGTTTGGTGGTATTTTCCCACCAGCACCCCGTTCTCCGTAACTGCGTAAAATATTACACAGTAAGTATACCTTTGCAGGGAAGTTAATAAAGAAGATTTCAACAAATTTCAAAAACCCTGATTAGAGGGTTTAACAGATGGACCCCAAAGGCAAATAATTCAACAATGAACTTATGCCATGCCATATGGGAAGCAACAGACAGAGCGCTGGATTAGGTATTGTCCAAAAGCAATCATGCAGATCAAATCTGATGAATTTAGCCAGAGTGAACAGGGGAGCATAAGATATGTCAGAGATGTGGCAGCTATAGCTTACCCCATCGATGGTGGAATTGTGAATCTCCTTTTGTCACCAACTCGCATGCCTGAGGGTTAACATATACAAACATGTAAATAGTTACGGATAATATATTAAACATGCAAGTTATTTTTTTAATCATTAATATGCCTACCATTAACTCCAACATCCCATCCCTTTATGACTTGTCCAACACCTGCAGGATCACATGAAAGTAATTTAATCATCACAAAATCAAGTATTTGTTATCCATTGACTACAGTCCAAATTGTGGTACCTAGGCGGAATTTAAAGGGAGCTCTTCCAACATTAGAGTCAAATATTTTGTCATTCTTCTTCAGCTTACCAATGTAGCGCACACTGACCTGAAACTCAAAACACAGATAGTTTTAGTGGATTGAACAACCTTTTGTTTTCTGTTAACCAGAAACTTCTGGGAAGAAGACAAAAAAAAACACCAATTAGGGTACTGTAAATATGGGTGAACTTGCATCTTGCTTGTATGAAATCATCAACAATACAGCAATCCAGTAACTGACAGAGGCAACTCAGTAACATGCCATATATGGTGACAAATTGGAACATTTCATATCATCAAAACTAATTCAAGCACCAAATACAAAAACAGTGTGCTTAATTTGACCACAGTTGACAGATTTCCTCTATTTGGAGCGTAAGGAGCATAGGAAAAAAAACATGTAATTGGAGAAAAAATGACTTTGGCTTTGCAGACCGGCTGATCAATAGTCAATTCAAGGCAAAGAGTTACCTGACTCCCAGGAGAAGCTCGTTTACCATCTGGTTTTCCCATTGATAATTCTTCAATAACCAATCCATTTGAGAAGGTTCTAACTTGTGAAGACTTGGTTGCAGATTGCTTATCTTCGGAATCCATCAAATATTTGGCTTCACCTCCCACAGTTGAAACAGCTTGTTCCTTGGTTGCTGTTCCACTGTCCTGGGTCTTGTTCTTCTTCTTCTTCTTCTTCTTCTTTTTATCAGATGAATCTTCACCAGGCATACTATCTGCATCAGTGTCAAGGCCCCTGCAAATGGGTTCAGTAGCAACATATTTAAGTAAAAGCTAAAAATATTACTAGCAATCAGGCTACCATAAAAGCCTCCATTCACCAATACCAGAATCCATGCATCCATTCATGCTAGAGAGAGGTGGGGAGAAATATAAAAAACCCTAAGCCATTTCCTGTTATTGCGAACCTTTCAATGTGTGTGGAGAGATTATTTGGAGAGAAACTCCTAGTCTAAAAACAGAGAGTTCACATGCTTATTAAATTAGACTGGGTTCAGGCACATTTCCACATTCAATCACACATGGACACACATCATAAGAATGGACATATAAGTCATAATAATGGACATATTTGCATCTTTGACAGGCAGCAGTAACACATTCAATATTGCAAAATAATAGACTATGGTTCTCACCTCTGATCGTGTTTGTTTCCATCGGTAGAATCCTGCCTTTTCACTTCCTCAGGCTTGATTTCATCTCTAGAGGCATTGTTGTTCTCTTCCTTCTCATCCACTGTGTCAATGTTTTCCTCTGCACCTTGTTCTCTCTGCTTGTTCTTCTTCTTCTTTTTCTTTGTTTTGCTGCCATCAAAAGTCAGGAACCGCTTCAGAAGATAGAATCGACAGGTCAAATGTAAAGCAAACTCCCTGCTCTTGGAAATTGCAACCTTATAGCACAACCAAGCTGTCCCCTAAGAAAAAATAAATATTTTAAAAAACACACCCAGTTATGAATGATTTCACCTTTCTGGTTGACCATCTTGATCAATGCTTTTAACCTTTCTCTTTTTTCCACTAGTGTCGTCATTATCCTCTCTAGCTATTTTCTTCTTTGTTTCTTGGGTTGTTTCCTTGTCTTTTTGTTCATTTATTTCTGCCAGGGGCTCCTGAACAGTAACTTTTCTTTTTGATGATGAAGAAATTGGAAAACCATCTTCATCTTCACTTTCCAGAACTGAAATTCCTTCATCCCTCTTAAGAACAATTTGTCCTTGGGAATTGTTTTGGTCTTCCTGGTCGCTTGATTGATGCTTCTTCTTCTTCTTTAGTCGTTTAGACTTGCCATTTACTTTTTCAGGTTTTTCATCTTCAGCTATCTCCTCGATGACAACTAAAATAAAGAGCAAATTTAAGGAAAAAAAACATCTTTGGTTAGTTGCTGCCAGCAATCATAAAACTCAAATACCATTTTAGTGAACAATAGGTACTCTAAAGTGTGCCAGCAAGCACAACTGACATAAATTTAAACAGCCAACAGACGTTGGAAGACCATTTTTTTCACTAGACAAGAACAGTAGATTCTAAACTCTTAGTGAAAAAAATATGACGTGATGTGACTGCAGAAATGTTATGACATATTATGTGGACAAAATTTAGGTTAATTTTCTTTAGCATATAAACATATAAAATTCATTAACTAGAATTACCATATCAAAAAAAAAAAATTGAGTTTCCAAACATTTTGAAGCTTTCCTCCTAATCTTTTTTATTGATAATTTGAACTACTTTATATCTTGCAGAAATACTAAACAGCCAACAGTCTCCGCGTATTAATACTAATAGAGATTTATTTGGAACAAAACTCCAAATATATGGATGCATTCTGTGGCAGAAACTCCAGACTCAATGACCATGTTGGAACTAGATCAAGTATTTCATCATACAAGCATATAGTCAAAGCTTTTAAAACTTGTTTAGAAACTATATAGACCACAAAGAAACAGTATAAGGGGAAATGAACCTCATAGATATAAAGATGAAACATATTTAATCAAGTTTTCAAATTACCTCCGCCACTGGGAATAGGCGAAGAGGTGTATATTTGAAGATCATTGTCATCATCGATAAAGTCGTCGTCATCATCATATTCATCATCATAATCATATTCACTGGACTCGTCTGATTCAGTGTCAGCAATAGTCTCACCTGAATCACTTAAAATTTGTAGAATTAAGAACAACAAAGTAATGACTAAATTTAATTCAGCCGAACAATTTTGCATTGCCTTCAAAATAACTATAATTACTAAGGTGGGTGGGGAGCAGCAGCAACCACCACTAAAATACAAGCCCAGAGAAACTAGTGAAAAGGATACTATTCATATTCATCTCGGAGGTGATCTCCTTTTTCAGAATCAAAGTAACCACAAAGATGAATGCTACGCGGTCCAATCACAGAGAAAGCTACTAGTTCATCAGAAAATTCAAGATTCAAAGTGCAACTTTCAGCTTTCCCTGGTAGCAATGAACACAAGAAAATTGGACTCTTGTGTCCAACTGAACACTGGAGAATGCACCTTTCTTCCGACGAGCCAAGGCCCAAAGTTGCCTGAATTATAACAAAGCGCAAATCAACAACTCGAACAGAAATGTAATTAATATATGATCCACCAATATAACAACAGCCCTTCCACAGCAAACCAATAGTGGAAGGCCAGCAATAATTTAAACCTCAAAGTATAAACAGTAGTGCAATTTCACTATCTCCCTGCCATTTAAACTTTGAAAGCTCGGAAGTATAAATAACAATAATAATAATAGAATGGATTGGCCAGGCATACATACCTGTGTCACCCGAAGCTTTCCTTGTACATCATCAGAGTGATAGGGGTAAGGCTTGCCTGGTTTCACTTCAATGCCTATATAGCATGTCAACATATAAAACATCAAAAACAATATCCAACGATCAAAACCATTAAAACCCCATCTAAGTATCAACATTTTATATTCTCACAAGCTAAAGTGGTCCAGAAATTAAGAGCAAAAACCATCATCCAAAACCCAAAAACATTTTTTATATATAAAAAAACTCCATGTTCACGTTGGATTTTCTTACAAAAAAAAAAAAAAAACACTTCGATATCAACCTTTTAGGTTATAATAAAATCTAAAAAATCCAGATTTTACAGCAAAAAGACAGACAAAGAAAGAGGGACAAATCCGATTACGGATAAGACAATTGCCCCGTGATTTCTAAGCAGCCAAACACGTCAAACAAATGGAGTAAAGCACGGAAGGATGACAACTATTAGTTTCAGTAACTGGAAATTGATTGAAATACCATACCCCAAAAGCTCATCGTTTAGTTCTCTGGTACGAAGCAAGCTCTCTATCTAAAACCTTAAACGTGCCTTTACTCTTTCTTCTAAAACCTCAGCTTCCGTTGAGGCTGGTCACGAGGGTGACACTGAATGTTCGTGATAACACGTGCTTTCCTTTTGCCCTTTGCCTGTTTTCTTGCTTGTGGTGATTGGCCCATTAGAAAAAAGAATAGCCTTGGGACTAATGGGCTTTGAAGTATGGTTAGACTGGGCTATTGACTATGTAGATGATGGTGGTGCAGCTTTAGTGGGCCCACACAGACCCAAATAAGAAACATATAATTGACTGCCCCCAGATACTTGCTCATAAAAGAGTTGTTTTTGCGTTTTTGAAAAATATTGATTTTTTTTATGTTTTTAGATAGTTTTAATGTGATAATATTAAAAATGATGTTAAAAAATATTATTTAAATATTTTTAATATACTCTAAATAAAAAATACTTTTAAAAAACAATAGTTGTCACACTTTTAAATATCCTAAATACCCCCCAAAAGAATATTTAGTATAGCGGTTGTACCTCGCTCCTAGAAAAATCAGAACTTTTTCTACCTTTCAAATTGTTTTTTATCGTGATTTTGAATTTGATATGATGATAACAAAATTGAATTTTTAAAAATAAAAAAATATATATTATTAAGAGAAAAAATAGTTTAAAATTAAAAAAAAAAAAAAAAACAATTATCTCTTTTCCAAGCATAAACTAAAAGTAAAAAAAAATCTGTTAAATCATATAAAAAATTGGATAAAAAAAAAACCTGAAGAATTGACTACGAGTAAAAAAGGAAAATACTTGAGTAACCCCACTAGTATGCATTATTCGATGCTGTTTAATACTATCATGTTCACAGCTTATACATATGCTGTCATGCTTAGAGGAATCCCATCTCACTATAATTTAACTTTATCAAAAAAATAAAAAATAAAAACGATGAATTTAAACTTGTCAAATCGTTCTATGATTCAATTAAGACAGAACACTTACTTTTGATTTTTGGTTGAACCAGCAAGTTGTTCTATCTAAAGTAAAGGATGCAAAAAAATAATAATGTTACGAGTGTGAATGACTATCCAGTGCAACCATAAAAGACAGAGAAATGTATAATTTTATACTGTGTTTTAAAAATATTTAAAAAATATATATATATTTTTTTTATTTTAAAATCATTTTTATATGATGATGTTAAAAATAATTTAAAAAAAATTATTTTAATGTATTTTTAAATTAAAATTACTTTCAAAAATAATTTCAATCATATTTCCAAACATGCATCGATGTTTTAAGACCATCAAATTTATATTTTAACTATATTTTTTTTATTATACTTGAAATCCAGCATCATAATTATAAAACCTGATTTACATGTCATAATAATAAAACCTGATTGGGAGAAACTCAACCTATAACTTGAATGACGGGTTGAGGTGAGAGTATCAATTAAAAAAAAATATATATTATTTTGATATAAAAAAAACAACAATTTGACGGTCTATTTTGTTATATTAAAACAACTATTTTTTTAAGGAAAAATATAGGGCTCAAACTTTTTCTCTACAACAAATAAAAAACCCGATTTTTCACAAGAATTGCGATTAAAATAGCTTTGGTGGGATCGTTTATAAGTAACAGCACCATAATTCCATCGTCCAGGAGTGCTAATTAAAATTGTTTTTCAAGCTTAGATGTATGAAATAAATAAAAAATTGCATTGCATAATTGGAGTGTGACAACCTCTCTACTTTTTGTAATAATATATAATCTAAATGTATTATACAAATAATTGTAGTTCCAATAGAGAGTAACCTCTTCCCTGGCAGGGCTGAGTTCTTGATGGTGCCTACAGACAGGAAATAATAATAATAATAAAAATAGAAATAATAATAATTGCAATTGGGTTTCTTGAATCACAAACCAATGTAGGTCTAGAGTTGTAGATTAGAGCAAAAAAAAAAAAAAAAAAACTCCAAAAAGGAGGTTTGAAATTTCAATTTTTGCAGCTTGATGGGTCAGGAACAGAATCACCAACCTAATTCAGAACGTTGGAAAATGTTTTTTCTTTTGATTGAAAAGGAAAGGCAGGGAAAGTTCATAAAGTTTATTATACTAACGTAGAATTGAAGATAGATTTTGAAAGGTATTATATTTATATCATAGAGATTTGATTCTAAAGTTGGATTCCACCACCGTACCCAAAAAATAAATTTATTAATGTAAATTAAAATTCAAAACACATGTATATATATATATATATGAGAATGTATAATATATATTTTTCTTCATCTTTCATCATGAAACATTGTGTTTTTAATTATATTTTGTATGATACTTTTGTAAAAATATTGTTTTATTAAAATATATATTTGAAATAAAATATTTTACTTTAAATATCCGTAAACCAAAACAATATATCTATTTAGATAAAAGAATAAATCACGAAAACAAACAAGAGTTCGTTGATGGAACTATGCATTTAGTCTACATCATTGTGGAGGAGGAGAGAAGGAGAGTTGGTGGTCGACTTTATCTTTCCTTTTTCCCTCTCAAAACCTTAGTGCTAACCACTAGCTAGTCTCAATCGATGTCATCGTGATTTGTGAGAGGGTTTATTTTTATTTTTATTTTTATTCTCATCAACCATATGATAACATAAAAAATAAAAAATAAAAAACTCTTTATTTATACGATAATATAAGTTTATTTGACATAATAAAAATAATAATAATAAAAGAAAAACAATGTAGCTAAAACTCACCACCTCCCATCCCCATTATAATAAATCAATATTTATTTTCGAGAGTGTATGCAAAAATAAAAAAAAAGTTTAATTTCTTAGCTGACGAGTATGAACCAATCAATCGATGGATCCATACATCCAGAAATCAAAAGCATGAGTGAGCTTAAGATTCCAAATTTACCTAATAAATTGAAGTAGGGCCTTGTGTATTATTAAACTTTAGGGTTAGACAACACAATTTGCTTTAGGTTAGAATGTCATGTCTTACGGCCTCAACAAAAAATAAGCTTTTTGACTTTACATTCCTAGCTGTATTGTATCAATCATGGCATGTCATGAGATTTCATCAATCCTTTGTTTTCATTGTGAGGGTAAATCATAATTAAAATAATTAAAAAGGTGTGGTTAACCACTAAAAGCCATGGTATTTCATGATGCCCAGTTTGCGATTGTGCTGACTACTGTTTTTTTTTTTTTTAAATATTTTTCAATAATCTTGATGTGATGGTATTAAAAATAATATATATATTATCAAGCAAGAAATATTAAAAAAAAAACTCATCATACTGCAATACCAAACTTAAAGTTTAGAATAATTAATGAAGCTTAACGAAATTCCGAGAAACATAATTGTGTTGCAAAATTAAGTAAAAGTGTTTTTTATTTTAAAATATATTAAAATAATATTTTTTATTTTGTTAAAAATTATTTTTTGACATCAGTATGTAAAAATAATATAAAACACTAAAATAATTTAATATAAAATAAAATAAAAAATTAATTTTTTTCTAAAATATTTTTAACAAACAATGTCAAACTAAGAGACGCTTGCTTTATTTCATAAAAATGGTAATTGCTATGATAACATAGCCCCCATGAGTTACCCATGAACACCTAGTTAAGCGGTGGAAGTGGGATTTGATTTATTTTCATATCCATGATTGATTCCTATCATAATTGTTATATCCAAGATTGATTCCCATAATCAGGTAACATCTCACACGAATTCATCCATAGAATCACTTGAATTTAACTGGATTAACATTAAAAATAATTTTATAATAAAGTCAATAGATCGATGGATTCGCAAATGGAGCTACCGAGCACAAAGAATTACAGTTATTTTTTTATTATTTTGAGATATTTATTTATGTATTGAAAGAAAAATAAAATTAAAGTATGATCTTGCCATCATCTTCAGGTGATTAATGGCTAGTAAATTAGCTTAATTGCGCCGTCCATGGCCATAATTAATGCAGAATTATCATAAAAAAAACATTGCTTTAGAGACATGAGTCCCACTGTTGTTCTACGATTTCTGACACATGCTTGAAGACCGACAGCACCACAAAACTTGACCTCGTCAAGTGACAAGGTGGGTGTCCGGGAAGTATCTGGAAAAATTGAATTTGTTTTTTTAAAATGATATTTTTAATATTTTTAAATTATTTTGATATGTTGATGTAAAAGATAATTTTTTAAAAATAAAAATATATATTATTTTAATATATATTTAAGTAAAAAATTAATTTTAAAAATAAATGAAATCACATTTCAAATATAAAAAAATGAAAAAAAAAAATCATTCCTTTTCTTTTGCCCGTTTGTCACTGTCTCTTTTGTGGCAATAATATTCCTTCATGTCGCGCAAAATTCTTCCTTTAACAACCAATAAAATCTGAACTCTTTTGCTTGTTCTTTCCCTCTTGATAGGAACAACCACTATAGCAACTGTTCGAGAATATAATTAAAGTTATTTTAAAAATATTTTATATTTGAAATATTAGAATGACTTTTTTTTAATTTGATATTAACATATCAAAATAATTTTTTTAAAATAAAAACAAAAACTTCAATTATTTTCAAAAATATTCTTGAAACACAATACCATATAAACACTTACAAATCTTAGGTTTTGAGACAAGGCCACTATTCTCTCACCTGATTCAGGGATTTACTTGGAAAAAAACTTAATAATTGAGTTATTGGATAAATAATTTTTTTTTAAACAATATTATTTTATTTATAATTAATTAATAAAATCAATAAAAAAAATCAGTAAGATTATTAGCAATTATGAATGCATTAATATATCCAAGGAATCTAAGTCGCTAAAAAATTATTGTGAACTCATCATAATGTTTATATAATTTTATTACACATGCTATCATGCTTAAGAGTAATTTCACCTCACTACAATTTAAATTTCTCCGAAACTTCTCGATGTAATCATAGAATTTAAATTTCTCGAAGCTTCACATCGTCCTAGTTCAATTCAGGCAGAAACATACTTTTGAATCTTGGATTAAACAGCATGTTGTTCTATCTAAGAAAGGGATGCAAGAGTTTGTCGTTGTGGATGTGAATGGCTATCTAAGACACCGACAAAGAGAGATTTAGTGTTTGTTATAATGGAATTTTTAGTTTAAAAAACTTTTTTTTTTTTAATATCAAAGCACACTCTCGATTCTTAATTTTTTTTTATATAAGAAAACTCTATTTTCTATAAATATATATTTTATAGGTTTAGGTAAATGAGTAAAACATCGATTGTGTCAGGTTTTTATAAAAAAATACATGCCTTGACTAGAACCTGAAACTTGTTATACAAATCATAAATTTTTTATTATCACGTCATATTTATTGGAGGTGCAAATCTTGATTTGAATTCAAATTTTGAATCTTGCATCATGTCATTAACAATAATGCTTTGCGCAATAAAAATCAAATTATTTTATCAATAAATAAATAAATAAATTCAAAACAATGACAGATTTAATCACGGTATTTTCCGTGATTATTTTTTAAAAAATAAAAAAAGATTTAATTACAATAAAAAATTATAGATTAACATATTTTTATTAATTGTGTGTGTGTGTATATATATATTCAAAAGAAATCCCTAAAAATAACTAATAAAACCAAACTAGGTAGTCAATCCGGCAGCACCTAAAATTTTCTAGTGGTTCTTGCCTTGTCTCAAGACAAAGTCCTCCCTCCTTGCAAGGCAAACAATCACAAATCAAACCACTAAAGGTATGATGTAGAAAATATATCTTGTCGACAAACCCTTGCATTTCCTCCCTACCCTCCTCCATCCCTTCACAGGACACTATATCAAACACCATTTCTCTCCTCTCTTGAATTCTCTCCTTCCATCAAACCTCAACTTCAGCTAGACAGTTCCACAAACACCTCCCACTCACACTGAAATCGTCCTCCAACCGACAACCTTGCCATTTGCTAGCCTCACCAATTATGGAAAGATCACACATAGCATCGAAGTGAAGTAAACTGCAGGGTACAGCAGTTGTAGCTAATGGCTTCGACAAGTTCAACACCAAGTGACCCTTCTATTTCTCTGCATGAAGACACAGCAATCAGAGCTGTGAACAAGAGATATGAAGGGTTGATTACTGTTAAAACAAAGGCAATAAAGGGTAAAGGGGCATGGTATTGGGCTCATTTAGAGCCAATTTTGATTAAAAACCCAGACACAAATCTCCCTAAAGCAGTTAAACTCAAGTGTTGTTTATGTGAAGCTGTTTTTTCTGCTTCAAACCCATCAAGAACTGCCACCGAACATCTCAAAAAAGGAACTTGTTCTAATTTTGTATCAGTTTCAAGGCCCAATTCAGCAATTTCTCCATTGCCTATATCTTCCTTGCCTTCCCCACCTTCAAATAATCATAGAAAGAGAAGCTCTCAAATGGGCACTGCTTTAAAGTCTCTAGCTTTAGTCGAGTCAAATAAATACTGTGAGCAAGTTGGTTACTTTAATTCTGGGTTTACTCCAAAAGGTCACGATTTGGTGTTATCTGGTGGGAAAGAGGATTTGGGTGCATTAGCAATGTTGGAAGATAGTGTAAAGAGGCTTAAAAGTCCAAAAGCCTCACCTGGTCCTTTGTTAAACAAGGAGCAGGTTGATTCTGCTCTTGAGTTATTGAGTGATTGGTTTTATGAGGTTTGCGGGTCAGTATCATATTCAAGTCTTGAGCACCCGAAGTTTAGAGCTTTTCTTAATCAAGTCGGTTTGCCTTGTTTGTCGAGGAGAGGCTTGTCTGGTGCTAGACTTGACAATAGGTTTCATGAGGCAAAATCTGAGGTGGAAGCTAGGATTAGAGATGCCATGTTCTTTCAAGTTGCATGTAATGGCTGGAAGAGTAATAATTGCTGTAGTGGGGAAGATAATTTGGTTAAGTTTAGTGTAAATCTTCCAAATGGAACTATTTTGTATCACAAGGCTGTGTTAACTGGAGGAGGATCAGTGTCGTCTAAGTATGCAGAGGAGATTATGTGGGAGGCAGTGACGGGGATATGTGGTAGTGGTTTGCAGAGATGCGTGGGGATAGTTTCTGATAAGTACAAGTCCGAGGCATTGAGGAACTTGGAGATTCAGTATCAGTGGATGGTGAATCTCTCTTGTCAGGTTCAGGGGTTTACCAGTTTGATCAAGGATTTTAGCAAGGAGCATCATCTTTTCAAGACTGTTACTGAGAATTGCTTGAAGCTTGCTAATTTTGTAAATAATACATCTCAAGTTAGGAATAGCTTCCAGAAGTACAGGATGCAAGAGCTCGATTACACTGGGTTGCTTCGAGTTCCTTGGTGCAAATGTGATGGTGTGAAGGACTTGGCACCTGTTTATGCAATGTTGGAGGATATATTGAGCTGTGCCCGCGTGCTCCATACGGTTATCTTAGATGAGTCATATAAGTTGATGTGTGTTGAGGATCCTGTCGCCAGAGAGGTCTCTGGGATGATTCAAAGTGAGGGTTTTTGGAATGAGCTGGAGGCTGTTTATTCACTAATGAAGCTCATCAGAGAGATGGCTCAAGAGATCGAGGCTGAGCGGCCATTGATAGGGCATTGCCTTCCTCTCTGGCAAGAACTGAAAGCAAAAGTGAAGGAATGGTGTGCAAGATTCAATATTGCTGAAGGCCAAGTTGAGAAAATAGTTGAAAAGAGATTCAGAAAGAATTATCACCCAGCTTGGTCTGCTGCGTTTATACTCGACCCTCGTTATCTGATGCGGGACACAAGTGGAAAATACCTCCCACCTTTCAAATGCTTGACACTTGAGCAGGAAAAGGACGTGGATAAGCTTATAACCCGTTTGGCTTCCAGGGAAGAAGCTCATGTTGCCTTAATGGAGCTTATGAAATGGAGATCAGATGGGTTAGACCCACTGTATGCACAGGCTGTTCAGGTTAAACAGCGAGACCCTTTGACTGGAAAGATGAAAATTGCAAATCCTCAAGGCAGCAGACTAGTGTGGGAAACTTGTCTGAGTGAGTATAAAACATTAGGCAAGGTCGCAGTTAGGCTCATCTTCCTCCATGCAACCTCAAGCGGGTTTAAGTGCAATTGGTCTAGCATGAAATGGTTTTGTGTCCATAGAAACTCAAGGGTGGGGCTTGAACGGGCTCAGAAGATGGTATTCGTCGCAGCTCATGCAAAGCTTGAAAGACGTGATTTCTCAAATGAAGAAGAGAAGGATGGAGAGCTGTTCCGCATGGCAGGATGTGAAGATGACATGCTCAACGAAGTCTTTGTCGAAGCACCATCAGTGTAATGTTTTTTTTTTTACCCCTGTAGACTTCTGGAAGTATAGGATTTATTGAATTCTTTTTCTCTTGTATTTGTTTTCATTGTCACTTCTAGTTGAAGATTTGAGTGCAACGATTAGAGTAGAATATATTGGGAAGGATAAAACAATGTATAACTAAGACTGCTTCGATGCATGATCTCAATGAATCCTTTATCTTCCCTGGGCATCATGTTGGCTTTTTGGTTATAGACATAAAAATGACCCAGGAATACAAACTAATTATGCTGTTTGTTTTATGTTAATTTGAAGGCAATGCCCCTAATTTCAGAATTTAGTTTTGGTAAACATTTTAAGAATTGAGCTGAACAAACTGATCACTGGTTTGTTATGAGCCTCTTGCACGAGTTATTAGTTTTTTTTTTGTTCTTTTCTCTGCGTTTGAATTATCTGTCTTTGCTGTGGTGACTTGAAATATAAACCAACTCTCTTCTAAAATACGTCACATCATTTTGTTGCAAGTTTCCTGCCAGACAAGAAAAGGCAAATTTTCAGAAACAACAGTGGATAAGTTCCTCAGAAAAAATGCTGCTTGTGGGTTTTGACTTCATGAAAAACCTTTTGGCCCATGTAGGTGTTTTAGAATTTGAAATGGATAAGTACCTTCTTCATTTTACCAGAACACCCAAAGAAAGCTGGCATGGGTACTGGTGTCGTCCAAGCTAAGTGACTTTGAAACAAGTTTTTCTTGTCCAATATGGTGAACTAGCACAAATACTTTCTCAGGAGTGTCTTTCTCAATAGATGATTAAATGTTGCAAAAATGGGGTCGACTGGATTTATTCATCATTAGACAATGTTATATGAATCATTTGCAATAAATTCATATGCAGTAGCAACCAGCTTTATTTATTACACCAGTGATTTTAAGTAGTGAAGAATTGATTACTTCAATGGCTAAAATGGCAAACTGTTATTTTAGAAGAAACAATGATTTTGTTACAAAACAATAATAATTAAAAAGGAAAGGTGTAAACACAATGATGAAAGTAATGATATAAAGCAATGATGTAGAATATGTGAGTCCACTAAAAACTATCGTTTAAATCAAGGTGCCTTCAGAAATTTTATTACCTGTAAAAGGGAAAAAGGAAAACCCAACTCCAGTTCTTCCAATGCTGTTTCCTGTCTTTCTCCATATGGTTTATGCATCATCAGATAGCCATGCATGAAGTTTAATACTATATTGACCTGCAGGATTTTGTCAAAAAACAGGGCGAACTGCCCCATTTACAATTTGTGGGCCTATTTTTTAACAATTCTCCTCTCAACACCATGGATTAATATCCAGTGTTCAAATTTAAGTTGCTGTGTAGTATAAGTTTGATAATTTGACCTTTTGGCTCCTGAGTCTTGTTTATTGGTGGGCAAACAGGCATGCTGTTTGTGTGGAACCATTATGAATGCGACACTGCTGAAGACAATGAATATTTGTGTGGCATTGCCATCTCCACATTATCCATTCAGTTCCCTAAGAAGGCTTTGCTGCTGAAAAGTTTGAGTTTAATGTGCTGTATTATTGACATTTCAAGTATTTTTCTTGTTTCCATAGAAGGACCAGTCCTTCCAAACTCTGCCATAGTCATAATTCCGAAGCACTTGCTTGTTTGATTAACATTGACTGAATTGAGACAGGATATTTGATATCTCAATTTGGAATGTAGTGAAATATCTCTCTCTGCGATATGCACATTGCATGTTCCATGATAGAAACAAGTGAAAAAGGTATATATGGACTAATGAGATAATATACTTGGTGGAATATAAATTTTTTGCAGGGTTACTTTAAAAAAGCAAAGTTAAAAAACAAAACAAAAAACATTGGTTACAAGTCTGGAAAGTTATTTTTTTTGGCTGCAGGTTAGGCTTGGCTTGAGCTGATGTGAGTGTGAACCTGCTCGGTGACCACGAGTCAACCTTGGAAGAATTCGAGAGTTAATCTTTGTTTTCAAATAATCTCTCCTCTCTGATATCACTTGTCCGTATCACCTGTGTTGTCTGCTTATGAAAATGCAGAGCCCACCATGAAGAGTGGATGTCCATCTCAATGCTTGAGTTGTTATGGTCGAGGAAAAGTAAGGACGAAGGGGCCTTCTTTCCCATCAACCATTTCTCTCTCCAGTTTTTTTTTTTTTTTTTTTTTTTATCATTTTAGCCAAGTTTGTACGTGTTTGGTATTGGTAACTTGTATTTTAAACATTCCAATTTTGTGGTACTCTTACTCTTCAGCCGGGGCATTTTATGAAACTTTTGATGTCCTAATTGATATTCGAAGCCTTGCAGGCCTAGGCTTTGGCATGATTGCTAAAAACCTGGAAAGCTGAAGAAAGGAGGGCCGTCGGTATGGAGAGACACATAGAATGGCTGAAGGGGATATTGCAATGAACATGACCAAATCTTATAGGCAATACATTGTGGTGATATTGGTGACTACAACGTAGCAGGTAGATGGCACCTGTAGAATCGAATTCCCCTGTTTTTCGCTTAAAAAATGTCAGCTCGTTGAAACTAAATTTTAGCTCTCATCCATGCAGGTATTACATATGAACCCTCTCTGGCCCTCTCCAACAAGGTCCCATGTTCTGCCATGAGATCCAATTATTAGGAATCTATCTATATTTATTTTGGCAAAGTGATTTACTCTAGCATTTGATATCACTTTTACCATGACATGCAGAAGAAGACTGTATCCTATACACAATGGCAGGCTCAACCTTTGCTTGTGGTTTTATTTGAAATTCCTGAGAACGAAATTTAAATCCATGAGAAATTGATCTGGAAACAGTGCACAGGAAAATAAAAAACTGAGAAATGAAAATACAAATTATCTTGTAGGGTGAAGAAATTCTCCATTTTGTAGCGGGATAGCTGTTTCTGTTACGCCTGGAGATGACAATTGACTTCAAATTATTCCATCATTTTTCTCTCATCATCTGCAATTCCATAAAGTAGTTTAGCTTTGGACCCCCTCTCTGTCACATGCATAGACTTGGATTTACCCTCCATTGAAAAGAGGGAAATACCTATTATTTGCTAATGTAACCTCCAGTTTTGTCATTGCTAGTCAAATTGGTGGAGACACAGCGCCCTGTCGGTAAGTCTGACTGCTCAACAACTAGGAAGGAGAGCATTTAAGGCATGGATCATCTCTCATCCCATCCATTTTCTTGCTAAAGGAAAGGAGGTATAATGAGTGGTATAGGACAGGACCTTCTTTCTACAAGAATCTTCACTCTCCAATGCTCCTCCATGATTAACTTTCTTTTTATCATACATCCTTTTCTTCCCACTAATACAATTCTTGATTGTTTTGAATTAGAATCCCATCTAAGATATGTGAGATGATGTTGAAATAGATTGGTTTAATCCATTGCCTGTGGCCCTTCCTAACTGTTCATTCTTTATAGTATTTTTCAGCGGCTTTGCTATAATGAGGTAAAAGAATCTTTTCCTTTATGATATGTCACAGTCTAGCATAATCTACAATGAGATTACGGTATCAAATATCAACACCAGCAAAAATGAGAAATAACATAAAGTCATTATTACAACCAATCACAACTGTAACTATCTCTGGTCTGGTTAACTCCCATTGGTGTTAGATTTATCAACTCACTGTTCAGGCCTCAGGGGTGGTGTCTTTTTGGCTGGCTGGCTGGCATTCAGTTGCTTCATATTGGTGCGTTTTGCCCTTGTCTGTATCCTTTGGCCACTCTCGAGGGCTTTGGATTTTAACTTTATTCTTGCTTTTGATCAGTATTTGGTATAACAATGATGATTCTGCTCAGGTCTCGCTGTGAATGATGATGCTTTATTGTTTCCCGGAGGTGTTATCTTCTGTAGACATGTGCCCTGCCACCATTAAGGAGACTTGCCCCTGTATTATAACTGGATCAGCATAAATGGTAGAGGGAGCCTGAACCGCTCAAGAGCCTGAACCGTAGCTCTAATCAACAGGAAAAACTAGGTGCATCAAATCCCAATTATCATGATTTATACTCATTACAAAAAAAAAAAAAAAAAAACTAATTATAATCTCCCAACATTCTTCTTAATCCATCATTACCTTTTATTTTGGCTCAAAAAGAAGGCCACCTTAATTTATAATGCCAATGAACATGGAAGCAGGCAGTTTTTCTCATTGGTCCACGAAAATCTGTCCACATAAAATTATTTACTTAACATTTTGACTTATTGTTGTTTTATGGTTAATTGAAATCTTTAAAATCACTTTTGGTGAATTAGTGGAGATTATTTTCACTTAGTAAAGAGTAGTAATGATTACTTTTCTTTATTTTTTAATCATTATTTTCTTTAGTATTCCTAGGAATTTAGGCATAGTTTAAAATCATTATTTCTTATATTATTGCATCAAAACAGTAAAAAAAACATTTTTTTTATATAAAATATGGTTGGACCATAAAAAATACAGTAGCTTTTTTTTTTTTAATTTTTTTACATATGAAAAAGCATATAATTTATATTTTTAAGTGTTTTTTAAATAGTTTTAATGTGCTGATGTAAAAATAAAATAAAATTTTAAAAAACATTATTTAATGTATTTTCAATAAAAAAAACTTTTAAAAAGCTCATTCATCGTGCTAAAAAACACATACAAATATAAAATTCAAAATAAAATTCACTCCATCTTTTTTTAAATTTAAATCCGAAATTTTGTAATGAAAATTTCAAGATTAAATAGATAAATTGTAATAATCTTGGCAAGGCCCTTCTAGCATTCAATTTTTGCTGCTTGCCTCAGCTACAAGATATATATATATATATATATATATATATATATATATATATATATATATATATATATATATATATATATATATATATATAGTATTATCACACAGAAAACTGTTTCCCAAATCAAAGCAGAAAATGGACAAAATTCTAGACCGAAGTCACCCTTGCAATTTATTATTCATAGTGCCTTAGGAATAAAGCAATCGATAGAAGGTTGGTGAAATTATTAATCGAAAGATTTTATTTTTTTATTTTGATAAATACGACCATAAAAGTTTTTGATAAATTTAGAATTTATTTAGTATAATTTTTAGAGCACATCATATTATAACAAATTCGAAAATTAAAACATGGATTTTAAAAATATTATTGAATTATATATATATATATATATATATATATATATATATATATATATATATATATATATATATATATATATATATATATATATAAAATATCATAAGTTGTACCACGTCTGGAACTATGAAAACTAGTGTTTACTTTAAATATCATCTCTATATTTTCAGCCATTTGTTAAATTTATGTGTTAAATAAAATTATAATATATAATTTACATTAATATAGATATTTTTTGTTCATGATATTTAAAAGAATAAATTCTCCCAACTATTATAAAAAAAGGGGTGATCTTTCGATTGGGCTCAAGAGTTTTTGATCCATGTTTCGTCGATCCAACGAAGGGAATCATGGTGCATTTATTGGAGGCGGATATGCTCCACAAATAAAATTTCAAGATCCAAGCTGGGCCCATTCTAAAAGTGGACCGATCAAAGCCCTAACGTAGCCCATGAACATCTCTAGTCAAAGTCCTAACTAATCACTAAACAAAAACAGTCACAGGCCAATACACATGGATTATCCTGTTTTAAAAATGACACGTGGCAAGCCCATGCACTTTAGATTCCTGGTTTTCATCACTCTGTCAACCATCCTCCCTGACGGGGGGAAATCCACGCTTTGACAATGCCTCCTCGTCGATCAACAAGACGGAGAGCCAAAGCGACAAGCCAGAAATCAAATCGAATATCTAAACGGCAAGCAGTTCAACCGACGGAGGACGAAATTGATGTGGAAGAAGTGAAGATTAAACAAGAAGAGGTAGATGAAAATGACAATGTTGCTGATGGTTCGGAGCGGAGCCCAGAGAAATTGAAAGGAGATGAAGATGATACTTTGGACGACAAATCACGGGTTGTTGCGTTTTTGAAGCGGGAAATGGACGGTATTTTAGAAGAGAATTTGAATTTCAATGGAAATGAAGGTAATGGTGTTATTATGTTTGTGTTAAGTTTTTTGGTTTGGTTTTGAAGATTTATATAATTGGCTGTATGTTAACTCTTGATGTTTGATTAAAGTATTATGTTTCTGTATAAAATTTGAGATTTTTAGTGTAGGTTGTGGTTCTGTGCAAGTCAGAGATTGAAAAGTTTGATAAAGATGCAAACTTTTTAGTGACTAGATGAGGTAATTGTGGGACTCATAAATTTTATGTGATAGGATTAAGGGAAAGCTATGTGGCTGTGTTTTTCTTGCAAGTTAGAGAGTGAAAAAAATAAATTCAAATGGACACTTTGTGCTGCCAAGATGAAAGGCATTGTGGAAATTGAAAATTTAATGTGACGGGATTAGGGGAAAGTCGGGTAGTTGCATGTTTTACGGAAGCTAAAAAGTGATAGAAATGCAAACTTTTTGATTCCCAGATGAAGAGCAGTTTGGAAATAAGGGTATATCTTGGTTTGATTGCTGATAGTTCGTTGCATGGAGTGATTATTTGGGTTTCATGTTTGCATTTCCTATGATATTGAAGTTTGGGACTGAATGCTTTTGAAGGTTATTCTTTTAATATTAGCTTTTACTTTTCATCTATCAGAAAGAGTGGTGTTGGTGGATGACATGCTTATTTTCAAACAAATCACAACCCAAAACTAAAGTGAGATCTATTGGTTGTAGCATCTCACGGAATGTCGAAACCACTTTAGGATGAAAAGAATTATTGTTCCAACTGATTTCAAAAGAGCAATCCATGCTAAATGAATGTGGAATCCTCTGTTGATATTTTCTGGTGTAGAAACATATTAATAGTGTGGTCCATATAGAACGGCTGTTCCAGTTACCAGTTACTAGTGTTCTTATCTTGCTATATTTGCATCATGCACGAACTCAAATTTGGAAATTGGTCTTTCACCTGGTAATGCTCTGCTAAACCTATGCATGAAATTGCTTGTACTTGTGTTGTCTGCATACCATTCTCCTTGTTTCTTGTTTTTATCTGATGGTGATTATGCTTTTTTTTTTCGTTTTTTAACACCAAATTGAACTACTTGGCCTCTTCTGATTGGCGATGGAGGGGTTATTGATTCTAACTACATACTTGTTGTAGCCGCAAACCAGAATTCTGTTGAAAAAGAGACTCCTTCTGCTTCTGATGAAGTTGTGAAATCACTTGAGCATTTGGATGGCATTTCAAGAGTGCAAGAAGGTGGTGATAATGAAGGAAACAGTGACAATGTCATGAAATCACCTGTGCACATGGATAATTGCTCTAGAGATCAGGAAAGTGGTGATAAGGAAGAAAAGGGTGCAAATGGTGTGAAAAATGATTACTACAATGAAGATAACAATGCCATCCAATCACCTGGACACATGAATGACTTTTGTGGAATCCAAGAAGGTGGTGATGGGGAAGGAAAGAGTGCAGATAAAAGGGAGGAGACAGATAATGTAAAAGATGGGGAACACAGCAAAGGTAAGAATGTTATGAAATCACCAGGGCAACTGGATGAGTTTTTTAGAGTCCAAGAAGGTGGTGACGAGGAAGGGGAAAAAGGGGATAATGTGGAAAATGATGAAGATAACAGTGTGATTAAATCACCTGCACATATGGATGACACTTCTGGAGTTCAAGAAGGCGGTGCTGAGGAAGGAAAGGCCACATGTGAAAGGGAGAACATTTATGGTGTTAAAGATAAGGAAGGCAACAAAGTTAACAATTTCATGAAATCACCAGGGCATGCAGATAAATTTATTGGAGTCCAAGATGATGGTGATGAGGAAATGAAGAGTGCAGATGATATGGAAGATGGAGATGGTGAATATAACAAAGTCATGGAATCACTTGGGTATTTGGATGACTTTTCTAGAGTTCAAGAGGTAAGTAACGAGGAAGGAAAGAGTGCATGCAAAGGGGAGAACGTAGATTGTGCAAAAGATAATGAAGTTAACAATGGCATGGAATCAACAGGGCCTGCGGGTGAATCTATTGGAGACCAGGATGGTGACGATGAAGAACTGAGGAGTGCAGATGGTATGGAAGATGATGGAGATGGTGAAGACAACAAACTCATGGAATCGCTTGGACATTTGGATGAATGTACTGATGTCCAAGAAGGTTGTGATGAAGAAGGGAACATTGCAGATGATATGGAAGATAATGAGGACAGTGATGATACTGAAGAGGTTGAAGATCATTCTTTAACCAGCTCAGGGAAACAAAGGCAACTAGAAATCCATGTTGGACTTTTGGATGAATGTACTGATGTCCAAGAAGGTTGTGATGAAGAAGGCAACATTGCAGATGATATGGAAGATAATGAGGACAGTGATGATACTGAAGAGGTTGAAGATCATTCTCTAACCAGCTCAGGGAAACAAAGGCAACTAGAAATCCATGTTACTGAAGAGGTTGTCACCCTCGCTGTTCCTCTTTCGCCCTCTCCCTGTCCCTCGTTTTCTTTTCATTTTTCCTTTTTTTTTTTAGTTCAAAACACAGATGAATCTTTTGGGAAAAGTTTGGTAATAAACACAAATATGCCTGTATAGTTTGCATTCGTGGAGACATGACTAATAGAGTGAACCTTGTCTTATTGGTAAATGTAGCTATCACAGTTGGGTAATTGGTGAATTAGTTGTTGAAAATGTAAAACCTTGTCACCAGACATTTGATTAGATTATGCCTAAATAACGTTTTAGTCCATTGACTAAATTGGCTTCTAAAGTTGCGAATATGTTCATCAGTTTCTTACTCAGCTAACAGAAATCTAATATACAGCTGGAATACATAGGCTTTGCTGGGTGCTTTCAGATTACTGTTAAATCACTTCTCCATTTTACTGGTGTTGGTCCTGTAAATGACAGAGAGTGTGGCTTTTCTTCTTGCAGGTGACATCTGTTCATGTTAAGGGGCTAGTGAAATCCTGGAATGTAAAGAAGCTGGAAGAGCTCTGCAAACAGTATGGAGAGATCGTAAATGTTTGGTTACCTCGGAATTTTGGTGCTAGACACAAGGATTTTGGATTTATTGCTTTTAGTTCTCATAAAAGTGCACTTGCTTGTGTGGAAGGGATCAACAATACCCAGCTTGTAGGAGAAACTAAGGTGATTATCTGGATGCCATAACTTGTGTGTCTGTAGATCCCTTAAAGCAACATCTTTTGTATCACTTTGTCTCAGGTTAAAGCTGACCTTGCCAAGACAAGATTTAGAGGTGTGATGCAGAAGAAAGGGAGATGGGGTAAACAGCATGCAAAGTTTGAAGAGGTTGAGGCTGAAATAAAAGCACAAGTTCATGGTGACAAGTTTAAGGGAACTAGAAAAAGAGGAAGGGGCATTGCTAAAGAAGAGAGTCAGGCTCCTTCATTGTTGAATAGTACTAAAGAAGGTAAACCAAACAACCATCGAACCGGTTTCAGTGAAGGTCAGAATGCCAACCCAGTAAAAACAGCTTGTAAGATAAAGAATTTGCCTCAAAAAAGGAATGATCGTGGGAAGAGAAAGATTGAACATGACTATAATAGACAATCAAAGAAATCTAGAGGTAGTTTTTTGCTGTTTGACTTCTTTGTGTTTTCTTGTAGCTGTTATTGTGAGACAGTCTTCTGTGGTGAAACTTTGCAGGTAATGCTCAAGGTAGGCAGATCAATAGATATTCAGCAAGAAAACCTCACAGCAAGGAGGGGAACAGATCAATTTCTGGATCCAAGAGGCACCAATTGGATATGGTAACTAATATTTTCCTTCCCATTGATCTAGGGCTGTGGGTTTGATCATATGGAATGATTTTTTCCAGGAACCCCATGCTGGATATATAGAACCTGCTACAAGGAAACCAGCTAGACATTATGCAGGGTATGCTGAGGCTACTCATTGGCATCAAGGGCAATCTCATTCAAGTTACCTTGAACACACCTTTCAGAATCAAAGTCCTTCTGTTAGATATGCCAGACCTGGCTTTGGAAGACAATCCTTGCCTCATGCAGGATATATTGATCCTGCTGCAGAAACACATGGCTTTGTTGCTAATGATTATAGTTTGAGAAGGTTCTTTCTGATGCTGCTAGTCTTTCCTTGTGTTTCGAGCTTCTACTTTGATTCAAATGCTTATAAGATTGTCATTTGTCAGCAGAGCTGGTGGGTACAGTGGTCAAGGCAACCAGGGATCTGCTTATGTGAGAGGTAGCTTCTTAAGTCCTCTGAATTTGCTTTTTTGCATCTTTAGTGCATCCCAAACCTGCTTTGTTAAATTTCATTGCTGAAGCTTTGTCAGTCCGATGGGAGAATATAATATTGTGTTTGAATATTCATCTGGACTTTTGTATATACAATTATTTATTGGGAGTGGTGTTGAGCTTGGATTAGTCTTCATATCATTTCTAAAAGACCAAAAAAGTATGAATCCTATGAACTGAGATTCTTCTATATGTAATATAAATGAATTTTTTCAATGTATGTAGCCAGCCATTGCAATTCTTGGCTGATTATGTGAGAGTTCGCATATTGCTACTAAATTTCATGGTTTGGCTTGATGGATGGTGGTGCTTTGCCTTGGCTTCTCTTACATTGTGTTTTGCATGTTCAATATATTCATTCACCTCTGAAGCTGTACAACTTCTGGTGCACCTCTTGTTTTCGAGAATTTAGCCCCTGCCCCTCTCTCCTCAAGGCTCACACCTGCTATTTGCTCTTGTGGAAGTATTAGTACCTCTGATGTTTTGAATTTGTAATTTCTCCAATTGCATGTGAGTAGCGTTATTGCTGTGAGTAAGGTATAATGTCTTCCAATCTCAATATTTTGTTCAGTTATGGATTCCAGTAGAGATTCTGATTGTTTACTTCATTGCTTAGCCTCTCTCACATTAACTTGACTGCACAACAATACCCCAAATATCACTTCTGAAGTTGTGGAACTTCAGGTGCAATTTTGTCTATATGCTATTTCAACCATTTTCCCTTCTCCTTAAGCATGCACCCACTATTTGCTTATGGAGGCAGTGTAGTGTTTTACGTGTGTAATCTTACAAATCAAATACGAGTAACTGGTTTTCTGTTCTTGGTTATTGCCATCTAATCTCAGCATATAGCTTCGCGTTTTACTATATTACCATCATGGACACTATTGTAGATTCTTCTTAGTGGTTCTAAATTTCTGATATCTCTTGGTAGATCTCTTTTAGGCTGGTTGAACTTTATTTACTTTTAATGGTCTCATATCAGGGTCTCTCTAGGATAAATATACCCTACCGTTCTCCATATAATAATATGATAGTTTTGTTCTTATTGTAGGATCAGCTTCTCCACCTTCCCGTGCTCAAAATTACACGACCTACACTGCATATCAGGTATCCTTTCTTGTCCAAGTTACATTTCCATCTACCATCTGTCTGTTACCTGTACAAATTAGCGCACATAATCTGTTTTATCAACAATGGCCACAAATTATACATTCCATAGGATTTAAAAATAATATAAAATCTGCTGAGCTAAATTTTCCCAGCAAAGTGTGTTTTCACGACCTTGTAACTTGGGAGTGGTTTCAAAATTCTTTTCCCAGTTAGCTTATCTTTAATTTGATCATTGATTATAAAAATTGTGATTCTGGAGGTGGAAGATATTATAGCTTTTATTGAATGCAACTATCTTTGATCAGCATTCAATTTCCTTGCCAAAATTGAAAACAAAAACCTCCTGGCATTGCCCATGAATGCATGCCACTTGAAACCTATGCATTCATAGTCTTCAGATTCTAAAAGTTAATACATATTTATCTTTGTTCCATGCAGGGTTTTGCTGGCGTTAGTAGGTATCATCACAGCAGTCGAACATACCTGCCTCGTCAACAGTACTACTGAATATTTGATAGATAGAGCCTGAAACAATATGGCTCATCTAGGTATCTCCCATGAAAATGAATTTACACACACCCTTCTGTTCTCATATATAGATATTTGCAGAGGAAATAAATCACTGTACGTTCCGCATTCAAAAGCTACACTTAATCCTACACAGGAGGCAATAGTCATGCATCATCTAGATATCAACTCATGGGAGCCTGCGAATCATAGTCTGCAGGGATATCCATGTTTATTTAGTGGCAATTTGTAATGCATGAGAAGACTTAAAAAGAGGAGAACTTGTGATTTTGATTTCTGGGGGTTTCATGATTTGACCTTTTTGAATGATCATGGGTTGAGATATTAGAGACATTGATTCGTCACACAGTTGTGCTTCACTCCTTCCATCTGGTCAAGAAGTTGGCGTGAGAGGCAAAACAGTAAGCCTCTTGCTGGTGGGACGAGTAATAAGAATGAAATTTCATCTTTCAGCTTCAAAAAATAATCCAATCTCAACACAAATGATTTCGTTGAAAAAAATTGCCTTCGGAGGAAGGATGGGTACAATTTTTGATAGCGGGAAGAAGACAACGTTCTCTCGATCCACCGCGAGCAGAACTGTCGATTCAATAAGCTTTCCTTGTGTTGCGCAGTAAGTTAGTAACATCCTTCGTGCTCCTAAACAATGGCACAAGACCAAGAGGAAGAAGATGATCTAGAATTTGCAAGGATCAGTAACTTTTATCAGCCAAACACAATTTGAAAGTAACTTCTCTTTTTTTTCCCTCTTCAACTAATTTTTTTATTGCTAGTTTAGCAGCATGATATGCTTACCATGTCTCTCACCAACAAAAATATAAAAAATTATGCTTTTGTTGTCATGTCATCTTACTTGTTTTTATGTTTTAAAGGTATTTATATAATTTTTTATTTTAATATAATTCTTTATGTTCTATCTAGTTTTTATTAAAAATAAATTTTAATATATTTTTGAAGCAAAATATATTTTAAAAGTAACCGCTATTAAAACAGTTTTTTAAATGATATTTAGTGTTTGTTTGAAATTGTAGTTAATGTTGTTTTTGAAATTATTTTTTGTTTATATATTAAAATATATTTTTTTAATTTTTTAAAATTATTTTTAATATTAGCATATAAAAAATGATGTAAAAATATTAAAAATATTTAATTTAAAATTTTCTCATGCTTTAATTTTAAATGATTTTTTTCTTACCACTAAATTTTTTTATTTTTTTTATTTGGTTTAACTTCTAGGATGATTATCTATGCTCAAATTAGATCATTCATAGTCTTAAAATTTAAACTCTTAATTTGCATTTAATAAATCCTTTTATTATTTTATTCAAATTCAATAATTTAAATCTCATATTAATAATATCCGATTAATTTTTGACTGCATTATAAGCACGCACTTAATTAGAAAAACATTTTACCAAGCTGTCAGATAAATTAAACTTCAAAACCAATAAAGATAATTAGTGAAAAATACAATAATCATAATTAGAAATAAAAAAATAATCCACCGAAGAGAAAGTCAAGGCATCTCACCATAGCCTAAATGACGCAGAACTCAGACTTTCATTCACCTCTCTAATCTTTCCTATCAGATCAGACACAAAGACGAGAAAAATCATGGGTAATTCATGCTGTTTTTTATGTGGATGCGTAGACCAAGCTAGCGTTGGTGTTGTTGAAAGGTGGGGTCGTTTTGAGCGATTGGCTCCGCCAGGTTTCCATTTCTTTAATTGCTTGGCTGGTCAATGCCTGGCCGGTGTTTTGTCCACCAGAATTCACTCTCTTGATGTCCGCATTGAAACCAAAACCAAGGTTTTTTCCTTATTAATTCTCGATTAAGTTTCATTCTGTTTGGTTTCTTGGCGATTAAGGAATGTAAGGTTTGTGGGTTTTGTCTTGTTTTGTGTTTCTTGGATTTCTGGATGCGGGATTTCTGTTTTGCTGTGTTTGATGGAGAGTTTAGGGGTTCTTAGGGCTTAGTATTTAATGTTTGCTATTGGGTTTTCAAGATGAGACTTTTTAAAGTACCTGATCCCTTGTTTGTAATGGCTCTGATAGGTTCCTCAATATGTTTAATGCGATAAAATTGCTAATTATGTGACACTGTTTCTGTTGTGATCATGTTTGGTTGTTGAGAAAAGCGGGTAGATGTAAAAGAGATTAGAAATTGAGTTTTCAGGGTTTTGTGCTGTTTTTATTATGAACGTGATTATTAGGTGATGAAATAAAATTTGCACTGTATTTTCTGTTGTCTGATTTTGTGTTTTCCTCTAATGGTTAGTTTCGTGCTAAGATTTTTGTTTCTCTCTTATAGAAAATTAAGGGTTTTACATAGTTTTATGTCAATGCAGGATAATGTCTTTGTGCAATTGGTTTGCTCGATTCAGTACCGAGTAGTTAAGGAAAATGCTGATGATGCATTCTATGAGTTGGCAAATCCCAAGGAGCAGATTCAGGCTTATGTATTTGATGGTAATCCATAGTTATAGCATGGGATATAGATTTTTATTTTCCAATAATGTGTCTATATTACTCTTCCTTTTTTGAGTTTTGAGAGTTTTCACCTCGTTTCGTTTTGGCATATCTCTTGTTTCTTAAGTGGTTCGAGCTATTGTTCCAAGAATGGCATTGGATGAGCTTTTTGAGCAGAAGGGTGAGGTTGCCAAAGCTGTCTTGGAGGAATTGGAGAAGGTAATTGGATACCTGCTTCTTTTTTCGAATCCCATGCTTTTATAAATTTGTAGCTGTGGTTCTTTGGATTATTCAGATGCACTCTTCTTGATATATGATTCTTTTTCTTTTTTTATTATAGATAAGAATTTTTCTTAGTATTGCCAAAGTCATGTCACTGCTATCGTTCTTATCTTATGTTGAATTAATGAATCAGGTGATGGGAGCCTATGGCTACTGTATAGAGCACATTCTGATGGTTGACATTATACCTGATGATACTGTACGCAGGGCAATGAACGAGATCAATGCAGGTATTAATCACCTTCTACACATTCTCACTTGTTTTACTACACAAAGACATTCTCATTTTATTTTTTTTGGATATCATATGAAAGACATGGCTGATTTCTGGAAGGACATGAGAACTAAAATAAGTTGCCTACTCAACTTTTAGCTCTGAAAGTTTGCAAAATGTAATAGACCAACTTTAACTGAATTTTCCATTACCATTATTCACCGTGAATTGTTTTTTTCCTAACTTTTGACAATGTAACCAGATAGTGTATGTTCTTGCTACCATCCTAACAGCTTCCAGATTATTGTTTCAATTTAAGAATCTCATTATCTCCATGCATGAAATTTGTCAATACACAAAGTAATGTTTTAAAGTTTCTTTCTTGGTAATTACCTTAAAATCTAAATTATCTGTTGATGTTTGATTTTGGACAAGCTTCCATTTCTATGTATCTGATATAGTGGTCAGTTGTTTGCTTGCTTGCTATTGATGGCATTTAATTGTGATCCTCAACCTCATTTGCAAATAACTATTGCATATCAATTCTGCATTACAGCCCAACGACTTCAGCTTGCCAGTGTATACAAAGGTGAAGCTGAAAAGGTGCTCCAAGTCAAAAGGGCCGAAGCTGAGGCCGAAGCCAAGTACCTTGGTGGGATTGGTGTGGCCAGGCAGAGGCAGGCAATCACAGATGGTCTGAGAGAGAACATACTGGAGTTCTCGCACAAGGTGTCCGGCACATCAGCTAAGGAGGTGATGGATCTTATCATGATCACGCAGTACTTCGACACGATCAAAGACCTCGGCAACTCATCTAAGAACACCACTGTTTTCATCCCTCATGGCCCTGGTCATGTAAGAGACATTGGCGACCAGATTCGCAATGGGATGATGGAGGCATCCTGTGCTCAAATTGATCAGCAGTGAAGAACCCATTCATCGGGCATCTTCCAAAGCACGTTTTCTTTGAATTTGAGTGCAACATAGTAAAAAAATACGATTTATATAAAATAAGATGAAATTGTATATTTAAGTTTTTCATTAAACATGTATTATGAGTTTTTTTTGTTGTTGCTCAAATTGCCCTTTTTTGCTGATGGAAAAGAAAACTATCCTCTGAGAACCTTTTTTACATTCACAATCTGCCTATAATAGTAAAGCATCTGACATTCCATCTCACCGTATACACTTTTCACTTGCCTGCATCATCATCGTGTTCATCAAACTAAAACGCGTCGTATCATTTATCTTCACATTAGTTTAAAAAATAATTTTTAAGAAAATAAGTCTGAAATTAAATATGATTTTCTCTCTTCTCCTTGGCTGTCTAGTAATTATAATTGTAATATTTTCCGAAACATATCTGTGTCATAAAAAATTAGCATTTAATCAGTCATCCCAAAGTCTATCGATAATCATAGACAATTCCTATCTTCCCTTCTTATTTGCAATTCGAAAAGTTTGTGAAGTAAATGTAATTTATGCAGATTCACATAATTTTTTTAACAAAAACTTAAGCACACCACCTCACTTGCAGTAATTCAAGAACAGCACAGAAAATCATTGCCCTTTGCACCCATTCATGCATGTAATGATTGAAGTACATGGAATTTGGTTTAAGAATTGCATGAAAGATTCACCTAAAAGTGAAAATTCTTAATCAAAAACACAGATAATAATCAAGCTCAGGATCTAATCCTAAATTTGATTCGCGAGAAGATGTTCGCCCCCCCATGCATGTGCTGAATCAAGTACAGACTGGGTACAGAAGGGCACAAACATGTGCTAAAGCTTCGAGCCAACGTATCTAAATCTAAAAAAAGAGGTTAGGAAACCAGCAAGTTCAAGACTTTTAATCTGTTTTTATTATTCCAAAATCATGTTCTCTTCACTCAAACCATGCTGAGAAGATGGTGATGGATGATTAGGGAACCAAAAACATAATCATGTGAATGACACCTCTTACCAACGCATACACACGAGTGCGTGCGTACGTTCAAACTTAAAAAATATGCAAATATTAATACGTATTTTTCATTTTTTAAATTATAAATAGAAATATAATTTAAGAGAAAAGGCAATACAAGTTAACGCAATGAAACAAATATATATATATATATATCAAAACAAGGAACGTCGACCCATGCATATATATATATATATATATATATATATATATATATATATATCAAAACAAGGAACGTCGACCCATGCATCCATGTAGCCCTCCAAGGCTGCACTGCCAATTAATCAGAATCTTTCAACCCACTACTCAACAAATTCTGACCCCCACGTTCTGTAATTAATTTTCTTTCAACTTGTTAATTTCATGGAATCTAATTGCAAGCAAGCCAACAAATCGATTGATAGCTTAGAAAATATTCAAAGACTACGTTCATGTTGAGCAAACCATAGCTACACACAATTGAAGCATCTCCCCCATGGAGAATCAGACAAAAAGGGGACATCTTACACTGCAAATGAGACCAAGAAACAAAAAAAAACAAAAAATAAATGGGGATTTATTTGTCATCTGTGTTCTGGGAAGGTAGCAGCTTGATTTGGATCTACATCTTTGTTTTGGTTCCAGGGGGCAAAGACTGAGCCTCTTGCAATGTAGCTGGCCAGTTTTTTTTTGTTTTTTTTATGATGGTCATGCTCTAAATTACTGAAAATTAACTTAAGTATGTCTGCAGCTGTTTTTATGAGACAGGTTAAGGTTGTCATGAGTAGACATTATAGGTCCTCAAAATTCTAATGATGTTTCACCTAAGAGTTATAAGTTCAATATTTGCTGTGGGGGTGGAGATAGCATGCCGTCAATTATTACTTTTTTCTCAATTGAGTCATCCAACTAATGCTTTTTCCTATTTGAGTCCTTCATCTAATTCGATGCTACCCAATTACCGAAATTCATGCTTAATTTAGGATCACAATTAATCGGACGGAAGGAGTTAATTAAGTAACATATGATTGAATAAGAACTCGATTTCAAAAATAAAACCCCTTTTGGGAGACTCTATCAAGAATCGATAAACGTTTGGGGGCTGTATTTGTTTTTGTTGATCTTGATGTCAATTTAGTCCCTTTTTTCTCATTGGTTTTGCAGGCAGCATTCTGGTGGAGCCAATGCTTATTAATATATATGATTATTCTCTTAATATATAGATTTTAGAGTCCTAAACAGCACGTACACAAGGCTACACATTGTTTTGTTCCATGTTCTGACAATTAATCTAAAACAAATTAAACTGATTAGATTTTCATTAATAATTACAAGCTTGTTGGCTTGCTTACAAGACTAACATGGGCGAGTGTGTTGTGGGAGTAGTCTCTAAAAAATATCAACTAGACCTAATACATTGCCGCAGATGTCTGATTATTGTTTTGAAAATTTATAATACTGTCCCTACATTAGTGGACATAACAGGGAATCAATGAATTAATCCCCCCAGTTAGATGACAAAGCCTGCAAAATCAAGCCAAGATCTTATTAAAAATGGAAGAACCATCTACTAGCTAGCTTAAATTATTTCAAAGGCGGTGTCCGGACTCCGGGAAGCTCACCTGTTTTGTTTTTTTATTTTCTCAAAAATTATTGAAGCTTGGGATCATTTAAAGGGTGCCCATAATTTTCTGTCTCAAAAATTATTGAAGCTTATCTTCGTTGATTCGTCCTTTTGTTCTTATAATATTCTTAACTCAGCCAGTTGGATTGACAGTCTCTTGACCGACCAACGTTTCTTGATAGTCGTATATATATAGGTCCATCTGTATCGACCAAGACATCATCAAAATCCAGCTCGAGAAAACCTCTAATCGTGTCCGAAATTTGAATCAAAAGAAGAAAAAGCAACAGCAATGGGCTACTGGTCTGCTGAGAACGCTACCAATGCATACCTCAAGACTTTGAGAATGGTGAGTCCATGAAAATTCTGTGTGCTTGTCTTTGTGATTTCAGTTCGTGATCTCCAGCAATATTTACTAACTGGGATTTTGAATTGATCTTGATTCAGGGTCAAAAGGCAAATGAGCCGGATGTAGCTGAGTTCATATCAGCACTGGCAGCTGGTAACAATGCACAGCTAATGGTTGTAGCCTGTGCCAGTGCTGCCACCACAACCATATTAGCCTTGGTGGCTGCCGCTCATCAGACCGGTGGCCGAGTGGTTTGCATCCTTCCTGGTCATCAAGAATTACAACTATCTAAGAAAACCCTAGGTTGTGATGCCTGTCATGTTGAGTTTGTTGTTGGAGAAGCTCGAGGTCTATTATTAAGCCATTATAGTGAAGCAGATTTTGTGCTTATTGATTGTAACCTTGAGAATCACGATGGTGTTCTTGGAGCAGTACGAGCCGGCGGGAAAAGAAACGGAGCTGTTATAGTGGGATATAATGCATTTAGCAAGAAATCATGGCGATCTGGTGGGTCAAAAACACAGTTGTTGCCCATCGGAGGAGGATTACTGGTGACCAGAATTGCTGCAAATGCCAGGACTGATGATGGCTGCGGTCATGCGAAGAGGAGCCGTTGGGTTGTTAAGGTGGATAAATGTACTGGTGAAGAGCATGTTTTCAGGGTCAGATTCCCGCAAGGGAAACAAATTGAAGCTTAATTTTGTCAGATTCCTCTAGGGCTAGAGTCAAATCCTTGTTTTGTCAAGATGTAAATGATCAGAATCATATTTCAAATCTGGAAATAACCAAATCCATGTAAAATAGATAGAACTGAAATGAAATGAAAAAAAGAAACAAGTTCAGGAAACCTGGCAGGATAACCTGAAAAACTCTAATGAGCAGTGGACCAATAAATCATGATGTTCTGATAAATCCCTCCAGGAGTAACAATCTGAGGAGGGAAATTGAGGTGGTTGACCGCGTCAGGAAATCCTGGAGTCTTTAAGCAAACACCAGCATGCTTAGCATAAACGAATCCACCAGGTCCAGGCTGGTGAGTCCATGGCTCCATCTTCCTCCCAGCACGCTTTCTTGCACAACAGCAACCTTCTTAAAGGGTCCAGAAATCAAGTCATCTAACACATAGTTGATGTCATATCCATCATTATGGCTTGGTGAAAATCATAAGGTGTATCAATTTCTCAGGTCGGAATGAGTTCTTCATCCACAGGAGTAACTTCAGATCCAAAAAGCTGGATGGTCTGAGAGAAGATGTCACCACTGTTGTGTCCACCAAGATTCCAGTAAGCATGGAGAGCCAAGTTCACTGGGGCAGGCTTGTTTAGAGGCTTAGCCCACATTTTCACAGCTAGCTTGTTTGTTTGAACTATCATGTGTGTCACAGAAACAGAAACATCACCTGGAAAACCTATAGAAAAGAAATCCACCAATCAATGGAAACACCATACATATCAGAATTCTAGCCATGGAAAGAAACACATTACCTTCCTCTTGTTAAGTGAAGCTTAAGCCGTTAGGTGAGACTCCAGAATATTATTTACATTATTCTCTAACACACCCTCTCAAGTGAAAACTTTTTAGGCTTGAAACTTGCACACATGATTACTCCTACCTGTGCTTAATTTTTATCAAATAGAATGAGAGTGGTGAGATTCGAACTCATGACCGCTGGATCAACAAGGCTCTGATACCATGTTAAGGAGTCAACTCACCTAAAAGTTTGAGTTGTTAGGTAAAGCCCGAAATATGATTTATATTATTCTCTAATAACTCTTCATCAAAGCTGTTGTACGTGAATGTTGTATGTTTATCATTATGACTAGCTGCATCAAATCTTCAGGGCCACCTGAAAAGTATAAATAACAAAAATTAATGTATAAACAATTGAATTCTCTGATATAATTTGGAGATGATGACACCACCGTATACACACACACACACATGAACAGGTATCGTTCTGCAATCAAATCAAATATACATGAACAGGTAGTCAAAACGGAAAACACTTCCCATGCTACCTTCAAACCTGACGCCAGTAAAATTTCAAGTTCTACACACTCTACCGAGTTTTCAAAAACTGTGATTGACGAGATATTTAAACGAATATAATTAATTAGGAAGTTAGCTAATGATCATGATACCTTTCAAAATTCAAGTTAAAACAAAACAAATATTGACTCGGTGTAACTTTATTAACAATGGAAAGTAGGTTGCTCCAAAATTGGTCACCTTAACAATTATATGTTTTGGTACAAATTTTCATTTTATTGCCATTTAAATCCTTTGTTTCGATGGAGGTGAGAGAAAGTTGCTGAAAATCAGGAGGATACGATGAAAAAGAGAGCTATTCGATTGTTCACATTGCGGCAACAAAAACAACTTAGTCCAATTTTCAAATCCTTCTCGTTTATTTCTTTCTTACATTAGATTGTTTAATGACCTGCAGATGGATCCCAGTGGCAGTGAAGAAAAAACAGAGCGTGGTGGATAGGAATCCTTAACCCTGTCTCTGTCTAGTGAGATGCTTCAAGCTCCATTTCAATTTGTAACATGTTAGATCAACAAGCACATCAGTTGTTGCACATCAGCTCACCCCAGTTTATTACAGTTACAAAATTACAAGATCAAACAAATTGAATTTTCAATTTTCCTACTGTACCATGATGCTGCCCATCGCATGTTTGGACCTAGGATCACACATTTATTTTCCCGTGTCTACTTGTAAATCAACCACAGAGGGACCTCAAGAAGAGCAAGGGTGAGGCTTGGAAATTCTTTCAAAGAAATAGCTTATCGATCCCACAGGTTTTGATCAGCTAACAGTTAGATCAGCTTTTGCCACAAGGTCCTCAAGAGCGTGGCATGATGACAAAGTGCTTGAGATCTACATAGCAGTTCTCGAGTTCGAGTCAAAGCGTACACCTCTTGTAAGAGTTTGGAATAACCGAGATTTTACTCGCTCACCTGGGCCCACAAAATACGCTTTCCAGGGGATGGGTTTCCTCGAATAAAAAAAAAAGCTTTTGCCACAAGCTTACATTATTGTCACAAACTTCTGCATAGTTCTTTAATGATTCTGTTGCAACCACTAGTTAGTTGTGCATTATTGTCTAAATTATGTTTCCCTGTCAAGAAAAAAAATCAAATCATGTGGGTTTATTAACATGTTTTCCATGACTAAAAGCATTCTATTAGAACAAACCAAGAATAATAATCTTAGTATTACTAAGATTGAGGATTTTTTTTTTTGTTGTTGTTGTTATAATAGAAGTGACTAAAATATGGGAGGAAACTAACTTAGGATTGTCAATTAACTAAAATATTTTGATCTCATCTCCAATTTAGGAGTCATGAACGAAAAATATCTTTCATTTACTATTAATAAAAACCAGTTGTGCAATTATAATTAACACTTACTACAGCTAATAAAGTGGAAGAAGCTGTTAATAATGTCTGCTATTTTTAGTAGCAAGTCAAGTCTTACACCTTCAATACTTAGCTGTGTCCTTCGAAGAATGAGAAATCTCATTCTGCCTGTTCTTGAGTTTGTTAGGTAACCACCAACTTCTACACATGTATATATAGATAGATAGATAGATCAGAGGTGATAACATTGATATCATTTGTAAATTCTACATTCAAAATCATTAAAATGATTAGGGAAGACAGAATGTTAACTACTCGCCTGTTTCTTGTTTACATGATCATCTTCTCTTTGGCTACAGTCTCGCCGGCCTCGGCGTTCATGTCATGGTTCAGGAAGCGTCCCGTGCAAAATGTGACAGTGATCAACGAGATAGAGAGCAGAGTAACCATGGTAACGAGTTGCAGGACAGTATTCTTTGACTATAAAATAACACATATCCCTTATGGAGAATCTTTTTCTTTTTCTTTTGTTCCTGATGTGTGGGGGACAACAGCGTACTGGTGCAAGTTTACCTGGAATGAAACAATGTCAAAACAAGAAGTTTCAGCCGTCCTCCTGGTTTTTGATGCAATGAAAGAGGATGAAAAACATTGTGCTCCAGGGTGTCAATGGAGGATCTCATCCACGGGCTATAGATTCTGGGATGGATTCCTAGGTTGGGGAAGCTTCTCTGTCAGAAGGTTGAAATGAACATGATCTAATATCACATACATTGTTTTGCTGATAAATAGTTCATTTCAGGAAAAGGTGTGGTGTGCAATAATGGGGAGATTGGCTGTACCCATAAGCTCCAGAATGTTTTCAAATTCCTCATATGTTTAGCAAGATTTCACTCATAATGTTTGAACAATTGTCTGTGTGCATGGACGGTCAGGAAAATGGAAAGGTAGATAGATCACCATGGCTTTGTCTAAACATTCAGATAAGTATTTATGGTTCTTGATACAGTGCTAAATTGTAGACGATTAATAATGGCAGTCAGAGAAAATGTGGGATCGAAGGAATGTTCTGAAATCTAACAGGTTATTCCATGATGCAACTTATAATAGCAGATGTGTAATCATAATAAGTACCAAGAAACTGCAATTAAAAACTGATACAATTCTAGTTTAGATTCATCAAGCTGATTTGGACCATAAAACATGTGCATTAGAAGCAGATGAATGCGATTAGAGGTACGGGAAAGCAATATCCAACACCATAAACATACCTGCACCTTGTAAGAACCTCTGATGGATAATGCTGTTTTTAAGATTTGCCTTTCCGTCAATACAACAGCTGTTGCATTTCCAGATAGCCAAAAAAACACGAGGAAATGGATTTGAAAGCAAAATGATACTAATTTGGTTGTTTTTCTTTACTTTTCTATTATGTAGAAAAAGTTTCCAAACAACTTGAACTAATGAAAAAACAAAAAATCAACAATCAACAATCAATTGCAAATAGCAAGATTTATCTATTTAATTTTGCTACTGCAACTTCTGTCCAAATCCGTGCATCCTAAGATAGTTCTTGTATCCTGTAAGATAGTTCTCCACACCACCATCCTTTAGCCTCTCATTCCATCTCCAAGATGGAAACAAAAATCCTTTAGTTTTCTCCTAATAACAGAAGTTTTTGAATAATCGTTTTTTATAGGGAATCGAACTATGCGAATGGGTAAGTTGTGGCATATATTTCTGACGACATAGTAACGCACCACTCTTTACTGATGAAGAGTATGCCTCAATTTCGTGACAAAGCTTTTCTCGGAATTCTGAAGCATCCCAACTCCCCTGTCCTGTGACAACAGCTTCGCATCTCTTATCAAACACAAGCAAGTGAAATTGAGTCCATGTAATAGCAGAAACAGCAAATCCGAGGTCTCTCGGGTTCCTTTCTCTGCCACTTACAGAGATCAATAACATTAGGAGTCTCAACTCCAGTTGGTGTGCTTGAAAGGCTATCAACAGATTGAACATCATCCTCCAACTCCTCTCCATCAAGTTGTTCTTCCTTTTCCTCTTCTTCCTCCTCCAAATCACTCCATGTTCCATAACGGAGATATCTAGTAGCATGACTATCCTTGTGGATGCTGGCAGAGACAGAGCCATGCTTTTGAAATATGGTGGCTCATGTCTGTTCCTGTAGGATAATTGATTCCACATGGGATTTCCCTTGGTGTTTTCCTGATATTGCCCTTCAACATATCAGGGAGCACAGTTCAATGAACAACCTAAGCAACTTCATCATTGGTCGGCCAAATACTCCTGAAAAAATATCTTCTTTCCATCTTCAATTGCAATGGCTGTACTTCCAATATAGGAAGCCCATCTCGAAATAGACCAAATGCGCTGCCTCCACCTAGCAAGCCAACAGGTCCAAGGAATAAAGATGTCCCAAGACCAGCACCCCCATGTCCGAAGGCCCCACTCTAATGGAACAACACCCCGTGCAACCCTTGATGTGTTATGGTAAGGTTTCGAGTTCGAGTCAGGATGTATATTTCTTGTAAGAGTTCGGGACAGTTAGATTTTACTCCCTCACTTGAGCCCATAAAATCTGGATTTCCACTGTTAGCAGCAGCGACGGGAGCAGGAGTCGATGAAGCAGGGCAAAACCACGAACCATTTGAATGCTGTGATCAGCTTGCAAACCATGCTATGAAGGGTCTGGTCCTTATCTACCATCGTAACCACTTCCCTCTATTCCTCCTCTTCTTCCACACCTTTCTTCCCCTAACAATTCATGTTTCCGCCGCACCACCAGCTATGCTACCATCAAAGCACTAAGATTCCAGACAAGATGCACACCTCGTCTGAGGTGTGTTATGTTTAATATTTTGTGATTGTTTTTTATGTTTCCTCTTAGATTTTAATTCTATTTTTCTTCTCATTGCAGAAGAGGTCTAGGGAGTAGGGAGAGGGAGAATACTAACATTTGTTAAACTATATATGATGAGTTTAGTAAATAAAAATTATTACTAAAACTCAATATAAGGACTTGCATATGAATAAATAGAATTCATATTATTTTCATTTTTTATAATTATAATTAAATTGTGGACGTCTAAGAATTAATTTATCTTGAAAAAAATAATTATTATTATGAAAGGATCCATCAAAATTTTCTTTCACTTTTTTATCTAATTAGTGATACTAATCTTTCTTTATCTTGTCATTATAAAAATAAATAAACATTTTTTAAAAAGTAAAAAGAATGAGTAGTGTTTTTATAAAAAAAAAAAATTATATATATATATATATAACACATTTTTACTTCAAACAACTCATATACGTATAAAAATCACCCCAAATTCCCTAAAAATGTTACTAATCCATTTCATTAACGGATGCCAACAGGTTACCAGTCAAGCACTAGGCCTCAAAAATCTAATAAATTACATATACCAATTCGCGAAGCGAGTATGAGGGCAGTGGCTTAAAAAAAAAATCGAGTACTAATTGTATGAACCTTGGGGATGAGAATACATATAGGAGTTACAGTGGGGCATATCACCTCTTTTACAGCACTATTTCAACAACATGAGGTGATGACAAATGAAAATTGCCCACCATTGACATATTCCATCTCCGGTCTACAAGAAACCGCCATCCATTAACATTTGCGACTAAGTTAGCTAGTCCTCAGCAGGAGGATATAGCAATATAACTAAGAACGAAAGTTCAGTGAGTAGTTAGCGCCACTGCCATTTCTCAGCTTTGCGATGTCATATTTGAAAACTTCCCAGGCAACTGCTAAGAAAATAGTCATTGAAACTAGAGACAGCTACTACAGTTACCTAGTTCATGAACAACTGCTTCCATAGATGGCCTTTCAATGGGAGACTCGTGAGTGCAAAGCCAGGCGATTCTTGCAAGCTTAGCTGCTTCATATTCGAAGAATCTGTCATGGAGATTGGGGTCAATATAATCTTGGAATCTGCATGCATCTGCTCCGAGACGCACCAAGTTAGTCACTTTTCGCTTCCCCGAGAGAACTTGGAAAACTATCACTCCGAATGCATACACGTCGCTTTTGTCTGTGAATCGACCTGTGGTAGTGTACTCAGGAGCTAGATACCCCATGGCAGCACTGGTCTTGAGTGCTGAGAATACAATGTCATCTGTAAGAAGGTTTTGCAAGCCAGAATCTGCAAGCAACGGATTGCATCGCTGGTCGATCAGGACCTTTTTAGCAGTGATGTTTTGGTGGATCAGAGATGGTTTGGTAGCTTTGTAACCGTGCAAATATGCTATACCTGCTCGGAAAATGAACAAAGCTTGGTAAAACTTAACCAAAAGAAATTATCGCTGAAATCAGATTATAAAAGAAAATACAATAAAAAGAATACAACTCTATTCTGTTTGTTTTCTAGTCAGAATCTTCTGCTATATTAAAGGATAGCACGTCAAGGGAGAGAACTGTGGGATAATAGATCATTAGCTTGACCTTTGGGTTAAGAAATCAGAGACCATTAACTGCAGTTAACCAACTCCAATACTGACTCGTTTATTTTATTATATGCACCAGTAATGAGCATGGGGACATGAAAGAATAGAAAACGAAGTGGGAGTGAAAATCATAGGACATTTTGATTACCATCCCTCCGTCATAATTTCCAGCCTAATATAGTTTAATTTAATAATCCTTTTCATGGTTTCACACAGTTTTGAAACTCAAGACCTTCATGAAACGATCAGAAATCATGACTCGTAAATAACCACAAGGAAAAACTAACCTTTGGCGATACCCCTGACAATTGAAACTCTGGTGGACCATTCAAGCACATGACCGTCCCCATCCTTCACATCAAGATACCTCAGCAAATTACCATTGGGAACAAAATCATAAATGAGAAAGCACTCCCCTCGGCCCCTTGAGCAACAGAATCCTCTCAACCTCACTAAATTTTCATGCCTCAGTGATGTCAAAGTATTCAACCCCTTCAAGAACTCAGTCTCCTCTGACTTGCAGCTGTTTTTACTAATGCTCTTGATAGCAACAACAGACCCATCTCTTAAAATTCCTCTGTAAAAGTTACTCTTACCCAACAAATTGACCTCCGAGAAGTACTGTGTGGCAGTCTCCACCTCTTCCAAGTTGAACCTGAAACTTTGGAAGACATCCTGTGCATTCCCACTTAAATTCCTGCAATCAGCTAAAGGGTCCCATCCATTAGGATACTCAAGACTGATTAGAGGAGAGCCATTCTTCCTGTAAACCCCCTTTGCCTGGTCAGTACTTAGGCGGCTATCAGAAATTTCATATGAGCTGGCAAGCTTCTGTTTCCGGCGGCGAAACTGAACAACTGTCAGAATTGCTATGGCTGCCAGTAAAATCGTTACTACAACTGTAACAACTGCAGCTGATGCATGATGGGACTTTGATGGGTTTGAACACTGAGTTTGGTTGCAAGGCAACCGCAAATTTGCTGTTTCTGGGATCTCTCTTGGCAGGCCATTTACACCTGTTCCAAAGGGTTCGGGTCTGCTTGGATTAAGTTCTGAGGCATTGCAAGCTTTCAGAGACATAAAACCAGCTCCACACAATCCCAAGTTGTTTTCATACAGGAATCCATCATTCAATCTCTTAAGAGCTGCATTAAACAGGTAAACATCAAATCAGCAAATCATAAAAGTCAATAACCAGAAAAGAACAAAAAAAGCACACTGGGATTAATAAAGATTAATACCTAGAGGTACATTGCCAGAGAGTGTGTTATTTCGGATATCTAGAAATTCAAGCAGAGGAGCATCGGCAACTTTTGTTGGAATTGAACCAAAGATGTGATTGTAGCTCAAATCTAGCCTCATTAACATCCCCAAACCCCCTAAACTCGCAGGGATTGCTCCAGTGAGATGATTTGACTGCAAAGTAAGAACACTAAGCTTCTCCAGAGACCCCAGCTCAGTAGGTATACTTCCTGTGAACTGGTTATAGCAAAGCTGCAAAACTACAAAGACAACACAAAGCATTGATAAGCAAAGGCACAGTTGATAAGACAAAAGACTATTATCCAATATAAGACAGCATATAAATGATCACCAAGTTTTGATATTTTGCTAAAAGAAACATGTTAGTATAGTTGCAGATGCCAGCACATGCAAGAACTCATATGAGTGAACTTGCAGAAGAGTATATGTAAAAGAGTTCGAAGCTTTTGGATAGGAAAAGGGAAATAAAAAATGGAACTTTTCTAGTAAATAAGTCTAAATCAGAAATTTGAAACAGGAAATAAAAACAGAAATTTGAATCTTAAGTTCACATGGATTTGATTTCCAAGAAAAAGGGCATTGCATTTAAGACGAGGATGAGGATAGCTGCATTAGTATGTATCTTGAAACACCTTCAAAAACACATAAACTACATATTTTCAGTTGAAGGGAAAGAAAACCTATGTCATGGGCAGAGACAGATAGTAATAGAAAAGAATATTACAAAGGGATAATGACATTTTAGGAGCAGAACATAACAAATAACTTTTGATTTTTTTCAAACAAGAGAGTAACTATAGAGGATTTCCCAAAGAAAAAACTAGCTAAAACCATAGTAAAGCTCAAGTCTTTCCACAAAGTAAACAAACTAACCTTGCAAGTTAGCCATGTTCCCAATCTCAGGAGGTATCTCCCCAGACAGATTATTCACATTCAAGTACAAATCACTTAGCTCAGTCAAGTTAGCTATTTCTCTTGGCACCCCGCCATACAAGGAATTAAAATGCAAATACAGACCAGTCAAGTGCTTTAACCCGGAAATAGCAGGAGACACCTTCCCATAAAGCCCTTTTCCTTGCAATGAAATATTAGCTACTTGACCTTTCTCATTACAGGCAACACCTTCAAATGAACCATCACATGGGCTACCATTACTGGTCCATGAAGTGAGGTACCTGTTTTCTGGGTCTAAAGCAGCTTTCGTGTCCATGAGTGCCCTGATCTCAGTATTTGCAAGAACCCATTTTGGCTTTGACAGGAAAAGAAAGAAAGCTAAGAGAAAAACAGCAAAGCCCATTTCTTGACTTTTCTAACTCAAAATGTTAGAAGATGACCTTCTTGAACAAGGGTTTTGGACCTTTGGTCTGGTTTCTAGCTCTTTCTTTCTTTTGTTTCCCTTACTTTGACAGTTTGAGTTTGTTTTTACAATGCAACAAAGTAAAAGTGACAGAGTTCTGTCTCGCACACAGACACCCTCTTTGGGATTTAAGTTTTATTTATATTATTCTGTTTCAGTGTAATGGGCATGCCTAGGAAGAGACAAGGGTGGCAGGGATTTCCATGCTTATTTAATGGAAGTGTGTACTAGTGGAGGAGAATTCAAAAAGAGATGAAAGATTGTGATTTTGATTTCTGGCCGTGTGATTGCTTGACTTCTTTGGATGAGTATGGGATCTTATGGAGGCTCAGTTGCATTCTAGTTGAGTTTGGTCGAATAAGAGACTGGCGGGTCACTGTTGTGCCCCTCAGTCCTTAATTCTAGTGGTCAAGAAGAAGATGCTGGCATGATCTCGTCTGCAAGAAAAAGAAGAAAAAACTATTTAGAGAAAGACAAACACGTAAGAACAATTTCAAGGATAGCTAAATAAAAACTAAAAGTAAAAGACAAAAAAAAAAATTAGTTTTTATTTTTCCTATAAAAAAGATATTTTAGCTAAATAGACCGGCGGCCACTGTTGTGCTTTCCAATATAGCTAAAAACTAAAAAACTAAAAAATTGTATTATATATTTTCATATAAAAAAATAATTTTAATAGTACTTGTATTAGTTATTTATTATTAATAAATAGTTATATTAATATTATATATATTAAAATAGAATTTGATTCTCTAAATATTTTTTTCCATTAGAGTACAAAAATAAAAAAATATTATATTTATACTATTTAAAAAATCATATTATTATTTAGACTACTCTAAATAGGTTTTTCACCTGGAATAGGAATATATATCTTAATCATTAAGTTAACTTTAAAATTAGAATACTAAATGAGTGTCCATTAACTTTTAACCTCGTTTGTTTGTGGGGTGATTAACAACTTAATCACTGAGTTAACTTCTAAATTAGAATAGTCAGGTTAATTTCAGACTCTGTTCATTCTGGTAATGCATCGTACGGTGCGCTGCTTAAAAAAATTAAAAAATATATATTAAAATAATTTTAAAATATGAAAAAAATTAAAAAACAGGGTCTTGACAAACTAGCCTTTAATGCCAAGAAACTTTTTTTTTTTTCATGAATTTAAAATAGCTGCTTCCTTTCCAATCAAACTCTAAAGTCCAAACAGTGATGGCATAATTATTGAAAATGATTCACACTCGAGATGGAAAAAAATGGAAATGATTAGCATACATGAGAGAATGTTCTTAATCATGTGATCTTCTCTGTGAAAGTTTATCTCTGATGATCATTAGTATATATTGAAAAACTTAAATGTTTTGAGGTATAGTTGATATTATTTTTTTAAAATGTTTTTCGTTTAAAAAATGTATTAAAAAAATATTTTTTTTATTTTTAAAAAATTATTTTTGACATTAACAATAATCTTAAAAATACTAAAAAAATAATTTGAAATAAAAAAATATTTTTTTTTCAAAATTACTTCTCGAATGCGGTGACAAACAAGGCCTTAAAAATTATATATTCTTGATCTTGTTTTTTTTTCACATTCAACTAATGCCATTATCAAGCAAGCTTTGACAAATTAATGTTAAGCTTAACCTAACAAACTTAATTTCAAAAACTAAAAAACAAATTATGAAATTTAATCTTGGAAATTTATAGAGCTTCATTTTAGTACAGAAAATAAATGTATCTTAATAATTATTTATTTTTTTAGTGTGTTTGAGATTATTTTTTATATTAATACATTAAAATACTGAAAATATTCAAAAGATATTTAAGAATAAAATATCGATTTGTTTTAAAAATATCTTTAAAACCAATAATACATCTGAAATTAATGGTTAGCACCAACTATGGCACGTGGTAATTATGAGCCAGGTCCAGAACTGTCGAGGCTGAGCAGTCAGCACTCAGCATAGCTCAGCCTCCCATGGCAAAGCAAGTTCAAATTCAAAAAATGTATAATCATGTGTACACGGCCCTAGAGTAGTCCCTGGTACACCCTGTAGGATTGAAACACAAAAGTGAGATTCGACCAATGGGAGGTCTAGGGTCTACGCTCTTTTCATGGATGAGCCCTCATGTGATCATTAGAAATTCAAAATCCTTGATGCCATAGGGGGGGTACTTTAGGGTAGTTATTTATTATTTATGATCTCCTTCGTCGTGCTATGTCAGAGGCTGGCAACTCAGTCTCGGTGCTAATCTTCTTCTTCTCTTGACTCAGACCCTTCTTCTGACAGATCTTAATTTCCTGGGTTTTTGAGTTGCTTTTGTTGAGTGGTTTGTGGTTACTTTGATTTCTTTTTTTAGAAAATTATATGTTTAGCATTTAGATTTTGTTGAGATAGCAACTAATTGAAATGTTTTTTTTATGTGAAATTGGAGAATATTTTAATTCTTGTTACTTTGTTTCGAAATCATTTTTGAAATTGAAAATTTATTTTATATTTTAAATTAAATCTTTATGTTGTTTTTTATATTATTTTCATATATTGATGTTGAAAATGATTTTTTTTTTTAAAAAAAACTTAATTTTAATATATTTTTGAATAAAAAATATTTTAAAAAACAATTTTAATCACACTTATAACATTTGTCTGTCCCAAAGACTTGATTAAAAATGTAACATAGATTACATCTTAGTTATTAAACTCATTTGGCTTTCGAGATCGAATTGAGATCTAGTAGACCTCAAATTTGGACCGGTATGGATAAGTTTTATAAAAAAACATTGACTTAAAACTTGATAAAAATAATCTAGATTAACTTTTTTTTGGTTATTTTTAACATATAAATATCAATTTTGGTTAATCTTGTTGTCTCGTGATCGAAATGATTTTTCTTTTTGTATTTGAGGAAATCTTATTCCGGAAAGCGTATTTTGTAGGCCCAGGTAAGTGAGTAAAATTCCGGTTGTTCCAGTTTTTTACAAGAAATGCATGTCTTGACTCAAACTCGAAATTTACTATGCAGATCTTCAGTTTTTTGTCATCACATCACGTCTCTTAAAAACGATCGAAATGATCCAAGTTTAGTAAACGTGGATTATGATCTTATCATTGGTGGGAAAAAAATATTATCCAAAAGAAGGAAAAAAAAAAGATAAAAAAATCCTATGTTGTAGTAGTTGGAAATGTAAAGATTTTTGAAGAACTTCAACTGGTGCTTTACTTATACGGACATGGTTAGGAGCCCTACCCTCTCTAAAAACAAAACCTTGTTACGTTCCACTCCCCGAAACAAACTATATCGATCCCTTAAAAGGACCCAAGAAACAAGAAGCTTTCTTTCCCCGACTGAGTTTGTCCAAAAATTTGTTGGCATCCCTAGAACAGTGTTTGTGCTTGTCGCGGCGTGGAACTCATAGAATCTAACTTTTTATAGCCCATGAGATAAGATTTTCAGGCCAGGATGGGTGGTCCTCGTGCATGGTGGCGCAGAGAAAAGTGGTGCGAAACGGTGCTTTCCATGGAGGAACTAGATGCTTCAAGGAATAGATTCTGCTGCCTACCTAGTGAAGGGGTAAAGCGAGCCCACATGATCTCGCCACCATCTATGGAGAAAAAAAAAAGCTTGGTGCTGCCAAAAAAAAACAAGTAAAAACAATGGTGGAAAGGAGGCATCCAAAGAGAATACAAGACAGGGAGCGATAAAAAAAGTTTTTGCTGATGAAAGGTGGACCATTGCTGATCATAAAGAAATTGAAACTAGGACCACGCCACTCACATCTTATGCTGTGTGACAACACTGGCTCAATCAATTATGTATCATTTTGCACTTCAGGTCTTGGTCTAGCGGGAAGGGATTTATTCTTTCTTTTTTTTTTATCCAGGTTTGAGTTTTTTTGTTCATACCTGTTCTTCTCGTTATGTCTTATTTGATCACTGAACTTGTAAGGTATTCAGTGGATTTGGAGATTAGTTAAGTGTACGCAAGCGGACCAAACATCTTGATTATATATATATATATAAACTATGTATCATTTTAACCATCGATATGGAGAGATTATGGGCCTGTTGCGGTACAATTATCGTTTGCTCAAAATTCATTTTTTTTCATTTTAAATAAAAAAATTTGGTGTTTTAAAATCATTTTGATGTGCAGATGTTAAAAATGATTTTTAAAAAATAATAATAAAATATCATTTTGATGTATTTCTAAATGAAAAACACTTTCAATAACAACCGCAACCATCCTCCCAAACATGCCCTATATATAAATGCAAGAAATGAATAGGGCAGCTGAAATGTGCGTTTCAACACTATGTAGAACCGCACCGTGCTTGGAGAATGATTTTATCATGCTTGTCCATTACACGAAAATCTTTTATTCGACATTGTGTTTTAAATCTTTTTTGAAACAAGAATTTTAAAAATATTTTATTTTTATTTTAAATTATTATTTTTGATGTTTTTGGATTATTTTAATATGCTATATGTCAAAAATAATTTTTAAAAGTTAAAAAATATATTATTTTAATAAATTTCTAAATAAAAAATATTTAAAAAAAAAAAACAACTTCAATCCAACAGTATCTTTTATCTTCACCCCCCTCCCTCGGAAGCATAGAGAATTGATTGATTCCTCTTTAAAAAGACGAGCACTGTAGGATCGTTTAATTGTATTTAACTTCATCCCATGTTCTAATTTAAGATAAAAAATAAAAATATTTTTAATAACTTATTCCTTATTTTTGAAGTGTTTTGGGGATTTGTTGCCTATCTCATCACTCTTTGCACAACTTTCCTGGTCTCTCAGCAGAAGCCCGAGGCATCTCTCTGTTTTTTTTAAGAAAATTAAAAAATGGCACTGTTGCTTTTCAATCTATTATTTTATGCATAGACATGGCTCTTAGCTTTTTTTTTATTATCGTTGTCATGTTTTATGGTATCCACCTGCCTTCACGTTTGGTTAAATCTATTTTTTATTATACATACACTATTCATGGTTTAATAATTTTTATTTATTTGACTATTTGATTTCAATTTTGAGGTTTATGGTTGTTAATATGATGGTTATTATGGTTTTATATGGTCATTAATTTCATGATCCATGAAATTAATTGAGGTACGCGCGAACTAACTCGGAAATCCATATTTATATATAAAAATACAATTTTTTCCTTGTACCATGTAATTCATTTTCTTGCCAAGTGGGTTCAGTTCTTCCAACCCTAAAAGATACAATACACTGGTCTAATTCTAGGTTTATTCCGTAGAAATTATTAATTTGACTTTCATAACTTTCAGATCACAGGTTTACTAATAATTTTACAACTCTCAGATCACTGGATACTGGTAATTAATTATTTATTTTAAAATCTGTAAAATTAGTTAAAATACACAACGAAATACCAATAATAAAAAAAAATCGAAATGAAGAGCATCTCCACTCGACATGGAACGGGAGATGTTGAGCTCGAGAGGCTGAGGATAAAGCTGTGTGGCTGATGCCAATGGCCCAGCCATACAGAAACTCTGGGCCCACAATTACGGGGGGCTAATCATTAGCCATGACCCACTTCATAAAGGCTCGTACAAAATGGAACCACTGCACCATCTAATAAGTTCTCTGAATCAGACCATAATTATGCTTAGCAAGGAAATGGGATCCAGGTTTATGCCAAAACCAGCTCATCCAATGGGAATATTTGAAAAGCTTTAAATGTTAGGGTCAAGTGCCTTTAGCCTAACTTTCTAGGGCTCTTTCTTCTTTGATAAAGTACTGGGCTGGCATCGATTCTTTTTGTTTGACCCTGCAGTGCATTAAACGACATAGGGCCTGTCTGGGAGAGCGGTTGCGGTTGTGGTTGAAAAAATGGAGTTTTGAAAATGGAGTTTTTAAAAATGGAAAGTGTTTGGTTAAAACTGTGGTTGAGTTGAAGGTTGAAGAAAAAGGAGTTTTGGTGTTTGGTTTCCAAACTGCTTTTAACTTGTGAAATTACTTAAAATGGTATATATATATATATATATATATATATATATATATGTGAAATTACTTAAAAGAGTATATATATATATATATATATATATATATATACCCTTATATATATATATATAATTTTTTTAAATATTGTAAATTTAATAATGATAATAATATTATGTAATTAATAATTCATGAAAAAACAAATATTATTTTTTATTCTCCCATCAAACTATTTGCAATTTCATCACGAACATATATTTTCCTTCCATTAAGACTGATCTGTATCTACACATTTTTTTTTTAAAAATATATATTTTCAATTTTTTGGTGGGCCGAGGACAGCCCAACCAAATTGGGCCTAAGCCCAACTTTGCTGGACTTGGGCTGGGCCGAGTGCAGCCCAGCCCAAGCCCAGCTGCACCACAGGCAAAACGGTGCGCTGCACTGTGCGTCTTCTTCGCGACAGTGCAGCGCACGTAATTAACGTTATTAGTGTCTTCCGACCGACCACGACGAGAGCTTCAACGGAGGATACCTACGGGTAGAGGAGTCCGAGGTGGTTCTTCCTGTGGTGGCGGCGTCTGAAATGGTGGCCGGAAACAGCCTTGGAAGGTGGCGGTACTGCTCACCGACCACGACGAGAGCTTAAACGGAGGATACCGACGGGTAGAGGAGGCCGAGGTGGTTCTTCCTGTGGTGGTTTCATCGTAAATGGTGGCCTGTGGTGGCCGGAGTCAGCGTTGGAAGCTCCGGCCACCATGCACCCGTTGTCTGTTTGGGTAGAGAGAGAGAGAGAGAGAGAGCGCTGGAGAGAACTGTAATTTTTGCATTGTCAAATTTTTGCATGAAAACGGAGAATTATAAAACTGAAACGCGATGGCAAAAGCTCGGAATTCCAGCTTCTCCGAAATGGCGTTTTGATCAATTTTTTGGTGGGCCCCACATGCTTTTAAATGGCGTTTGGATGTTACCAAACACCATAACGGCTCTAAACCTTCATCCCAGATGGCAAACGGCAAACGAAATGGTTACCCAAACGGGTGCATAAACGACATTGTCCACGTGCCATTTTTTCCAATGCATTAAACGACAGAAAAAAATGATTATCACGTTAATGAAGTAGAAAATAGTTAATGTGGATGATTTGTTTTATGTACACTCAAGCTATTCAAGCTTGGAGCTTTGACCTAAGCTAGTTGTGTTTTTCTGTCCTTTTTTTACGAAGATCTTGTTTGATATTATATATTTTTTTAAAAATGATTTTTAGTTTATTTTATGTGTTGGTATAAAAAATTATTTTTAAAAAATAAAAAATATTAGTTTCACATAATCTGTTATAAAGTTTCACATGATTTATTAAGTTAATCTTTTAAAAAATACACTAATTACTCTTGACTTATATTAAAAAAAAAAGCTATACATGTGCATGGAGCTCCATCGAGTTAGGAGATAACTTTACCTGAATTAATTACCTAAAAGAAATGGATGAAGAAAAGCAAAACTTGTCACATGGGCTTTTATGTGTTATAAGGCCAGGCCCAGGGCGTTAAGTCCAAATTACAGAATAATTTGTTACATAAAAGAGCTTGAAATTATCTTTAAGAAATAGGCTTTTATTGATGAATGGTTGTATCTTCTGAATAACTTCACAGAGAATTTTAAATAAATACCATTCCTACACGTTCTCCAGCAACCTTATTATTATTTTCTAAAATAAGATGTTTACATAAATATTTAGATAACATAAATATCGAATAAGATCCTGTAACTATTATAAGTAAGATCTTCGCAAAACAATTATCTTAATATATTTTTAAAATTATTATTTTTAAAAATAATTTGAGTTATTTTAATATGATAATATAAAAAAAATATTTTAATATATTTTTAAAATATTATCTTGGTTAACATCCAATCCAAAAAGACAAAGGTCAGAACTTCTTATTACACCTCAAAGCCGAACAAATAAAGATCCACATAGCTATGGCCCAGCCTTTAAATTTCAACCGAGATATCCGTCAGGCCCATTGTTGTTATCACTCATGTATAAAGTGCAAACCCTAGAAATGGCAATGACAAGGAAGCTCTAGGGTTTGCGGCTAGTTCCAGAGGAAGCGAATCACACACGCACAGGGTTCCGGCTTCATCACCGTCACCATGGGTCGCATGCACAGTCATGGGTACCTCCCATTCACTTAACTCTCTTTATGGACTACTCTTCCTGGTAAAAAAACTGTACTTAATGCGATTTGTTTTGCAGGAAGGGTATTTCAGCCTCAGCTTTGCCCTATAAGAGAACCCCACCGAGCTGGCTTAAGATTTCTGCTCAAGATGTGAGTTCTATGAACCCCGTTTTACCTTTTTCTTTGTTTTCTTACTGAATCAGTCACTGTTAAGAGATTAAAGTTGTAAGCTTATTTTAAAGACACTAGATTATTACTTGTTTTAATGGTCTCGTAGTTTCTTATTATTCCAAGCCTTTTTTTATATATATTATTAGCTCATTTTAGAGATGGGTTTTCAATAATTAGCTCTGTTTTTAAGTTTTACAAAGTTGTTTAGTTGAAAAATTATTACTTTTGAAGCTAGAAATCAGTAATGAGATTTTTTTAGTTCATTTTAGTCATGGTTTTTTATCTGGTTTTGGTTATATACTGTAGTTAACTTAAAAGGTTAAAATATTCAAAGTGGCTTGTGATGGAGGGGAGGATTTATTGAGCTGGTATGGTTGCAGGTTGAGGATAACATCTGCAAATTTGCAAAGAAGGGTTTGACTCCATCCCAGATTGGTGTCATTCTTCGTGACTCTCACGGTATTGCTCAGGTCAGGAGTGTTACTGGAAACCAGATCTTGCGTATCCTTAAGGCTCATGGTATGTCTCTTTGCTATTGGTGGGATTTTGTTGTTGATTTGTTCTTGACAATTTTGCAGCTTTTTGAAGAGGGATAAAATCTATGTTTTGATTCTATTTGCTTGATGGGAAATGGAAGCAAATGGTTTATTGTAATTGATTGTTTTATTTGTCAAAGGAATTGAACTGGATCCTAAGTTTATGTTATGTCTATGCATGGATGGTATATCAATCGTCCTTAAGCAACCTTGATATAATTAACTTTGTTTCAGCTTTTTAACTCCTGTATTACAAGGAATTGATCAGATTTGATCTATTAATTTGTGCTGATGTTCAAGATCCTTGTCAACAAGTGAGTGGGGCCTCTTTTTTGTGTATGTTTTGATTGTTCTGCTGGTAATTGTCTGTTTAGGTCTTGCCCCTGAAATTCCCGAGGATTTGTACCACCTCATCAAGAAAGCTGTTGCCATCAGGAAGCATCTGGAAAGGAACAGGAAGGATAAGGATTCCAAGTTTAGGTTGATCCTTGTTGAGAGCAGGATTCACAGGCTTGCTCGCTACTACAAGAAGACAAAGAAGCTTCCTCCTGTCTGGAAATAGTAAGCCATTCACTTTTTCACTACTCAGTGTTTGTTGAAATCATTTGATGTTTAGTTCAGTTTAGTTCTTTAAAAATCAAGTGGTTTTAGTCGGCAGTGCTCCGTCAACTTTCTGAGAGGTAGTTTTTCATCTGTGATCTCAGTTAACACCTTGCTCCATTCCTTGGAGTTCCAATAAGATTATGACCTAAGCACTCATTTCAATTGAAGTTTTGAATTAGTGTCCTAGCACCCACTCTTTTTTTACCAGCTTTAATCAAGATTTCAAGCTGGCTTTAGGGTTTTTTATAGTCACAGATAATATTGTGAGCCCATCCACTTTCCTTTCATATTAGTAACTCAGCTTTCTGTCTTGCAGCGAGTCATCTACTGCCAGCACTTTGGTGGCCTAGATACGATGATGTTATGTTATGGGACAATCCTGCATGGATGGCCCTCGAGTGTGGAACTCTGTCGTAGTTCATAAGCATTAGGACATCTTGTTATAGCTGTGGGGCAAAAGATGGAGTGGATCCTAGAACATATTTATGCTTTAAATGTTTGTTTTGGCGTTTCAGGTTCTGTACTCTGTAACTTTCAAGTATATTGTGTTTTGAGCTATAAAATTTGCAACCGCAAACGTAATTGAGAAAAAGATGATATGTTCTGGAAACAATGAATGCGCGCTCCTGATTTGATTTGCCTCAAACTGCCTTCTTCTTGTTGAAACCCTAACCAGTCATATAAGATTGCCATGGGAGAATCATTTCTACCACTGGGTTTGAACTTTGAACTCGAATTTGGAAAGAAAACGGTAATTGATGATCATCATTTGATCTTCCAAGACAGATTGCCACAGAATGCTTTATAGCATTTGTTGGAATTTGAAAGGGATCATGGTAGCAGAATCACGACTGAACCCGACAGAGAGCTCTATTTCTTCGAGTTTCAGTAACCTGATTGAGTTCGCTCGCTTGCTCGGATAAACAAGAGTTGAAAAGAAAACAATATTAATTAGGATAGCTTGGAATCTGATCCAATAATTTATTAATCTAAACTTTATTTTCTTATCAATTTTATATACATCAAATTATATCACAATGTTAATAAATTTTAGTGTTTTAAGTTTTTCAAATTGTTTGTTGTTTTATTAAAACAATAAATTTTTCTATTTTATTTTTTATATCAACAATACAAAACAATTTAAAATTCAAGAAAAAAATAAAATCACGATCGAAAGAGGACCAAAGTGCATTCAAGTCCGCAATGGTAGAAGAAAATATGGCCTTCCTGGGCTTTAGCCATTAGAGGTTCCATCAAAAGCCCATCGATAATCAAATATAACCAAATCCTCCGTTAAACCCTAGAATAACCAGGTGAAACCGTCACAACTAAAATTCAAACCCATACAGGAAATTAAAAAAAAAAAAAAAAAACATAGAAAAATGGCACCAGGTCTAAAGACAATTCACCGAAAGAGGAGACGGTGCTGGAGAACCACTTCTTGACAACGAGAATGGCGAGGACCTCATGTATGTGCAACCTGGAGTCTCCATTGTCATCGGCAACAGGTCCCCTGAATCCCAAGGCACTGCTTATATCTCCACGAAGTAAGTAAACAATATCAACCAGTTATTGTTTTTCCATTTTTTACTTGGAAATCCTGTTTCCTTTTTGAGTTTATGATGTTTTATAGTAAAAATGAAGGGATTGTGTTCTTTTTATTGCAGGAAAGTTGTATGGTTAAGTGATGTGGATAGGACAAAAGGTTATTCAGTTGATTTCTTGTCTCTTTCGCTTCATGCTGTTTCAAGAGAACCTGAGGCATGCTCTTCTCCTTGTATTTATACTCAAGTAAGGTTTTTTTATTTCTTTGGATTGGACTGAGGTTTTTAGTAATTTTGGTCGTGATTATGGTGGTTTAAATGCAATAGAAATTAACAGTGATTTTTGTTTTTTGGGTTATGGTCTGTTGCAAGTTGGTACTGGTATGAAAATATGGGGTGATGGATTTGTATTGATCTTTTGCATCATAAATATTGTGTAATGATATTTTAAATTAATATTTCTTTATCTTTGATATATAGTGTAATGCTATAAGGTTGCTGGTATTTTAATTCATCACTATTATGATACTTGAAGAGAAGTAATTTAGTTTGAGGGGATCCAATTGTGGATGTTTGCAAAGGATTTTGGTTGGTGCAGTATGAGTAGCTAAGTAGTGCATGTTGGTTCTGATTAATGTTGTTTTGTTTGAAGATCGAGGCTGGAGATGAGTAAGAGGACTCGGATTCAGAATGTGATGATGCATCTCAAATGAGGGTTGTTCCTTCAGACCCTGGCCAATGTATTCATGCACCCCTTTTCTGATGGATTTATCATGTTTAATATTCCTGTCATGTAACTGCTTTACTTATTCTTGCATCACGTTTCGCATAGATTTGATGATTGAAGATTAAATACTTCCTTTTCTCTTTTGGTTTTTAGTGGATACTTTGTTTCAGATATTATGCGAATGCACTGAGCTACCTGAACCAATCAAAGGTGGGAGCTGACTCTATTGTTGCAGTTGTTTTAGATGGATGATTTTTATCTTGATTTTGCTTCAGTACTTGCTATTATTCTCGACATTGATACTGATTCATTATGTTTGGTAATGTTTATTCAAACAATGAGAAGAACACAATTGGATCTTTAGTGCCGACCAGTGGTAGATGCATTTGCTGGTAAGGGATGAGAACAGTTGGCATGGCACCTTCTGAAAAATAGTCTTGTTTCAAGCATACTGGCCCTATATTTTGTAACTTCTTTTTTTCTACAGAAGGGGAAGATTCTGAATGGAATTTCTCTCGAAATCCATCAAGCTCAATTGGTCGTTCAAATGGGGATCATGACCTTGCCCGTACAGTGCTTGAGGTAGGCTGGTGAATGTTCATTTTAAATGCACTCTAAGTACCATATTGATGTTTAATATGATACTCATAGTGCATACTAAGACAAGAGGAGTTTGTTTTCAACATTGCTCTTTATATGGTTAAATAAAAAGGAAATGCACTCTAAGTATCATATTATGGAAATCATGACAATTCATAATGAAATAAAAAGGAAACAAAATTCAATCTCCATTACCGAATCTTTAACAACATGGAGTGGAAAAAGCACATACTACATTTACCCATACAGGTATTCTTTTTCAGTCGCGAGGGCTGATAAAATGTCTTCCAATCAAAAAGATCTGAGGGATCGAAGTGTTACTGGCAAACTAAACAAAACAACAGCCCTGAAGAAGAAAACAGCATCTCTCTAGTCAGCAATGGTAACCTCCACCTCAACACCAGGTTCAATTGTAATAGAGGTGATCTGCTTGACAACATCAGCAGAACTGAAGAGATCAATAACACGCTTGTGGACACGTAGCTCAAATCTGTCCCATGTATTGGTTCCTGGCAAGCAAAGCATATACAACTAACTTCTTTTAGCTTAACACAACAAATTTCAATTATTCTTGGAGTCAAGAAAAGATAAATCACACATATATGAAGTGAGGAACTAACTTCTTTTAGCTTAACACAACAAATTTCAATTTTTCTTGGAGTCAAGAAAAGATAAATCACACATATATGAAGTGAGGGGGGTTCATTTCTATCACGTGAACCAAGAAAATCACTCTGAAGCAAATATTAACTTTGGAAACTCCTGTCCAAACATTACTAGGAATATGATGAAGGAAATTATGAATTGATGGCTCATTACAAAACCAGCCAGCATGGTCTAACCCATCGCCCCTAGTTCCTAAGCTCATCAGACTAGAACACCTGGAAAATTAAACTGGTAACATTTTAATCAATAGGCCCTTTTTCCCATGCATTGACCAGTTATACTACTGGATAAGACGCGCAGCAGAGCACACAAGCTTGTGATTGATTACTTTAGGGTAACAAAATAACAGAGCATATCTATAAAGAACAGCGATGTATCTTTCCCTTCTCTATTTTACCCTAAACCACTCTTATCAAATGAAACAGAATAATTGTTCAAACATCACTAAAAGAAAAGGAAAATATGTCAATAACAAACACTTTGAACTCATAAAGCGAGTAATGCATGGTTGAAGAAAGCTCAAGAGCCCGAAAATTTGCATAAATGTGTAAATAGCACATAAAAGAAAAGAAGATGAAAAACAAAATGGCAAACTAGATATTAATCCAGCTTTGATTAGTCAGACCAGTTTGAGATAAATACCTTCACCACAAGGGGATTTCCTGGTGGTAATATTAAGAACCTTGGTAGGGATTCTCACTGGTCCCTTGACCCTCAGCCTCTTATCCTTGGCACCACGAACCAAATCAGTGCATACTATCAGTAACACAAGCAACCAAAAATCAGAACAAAATATACAGCTAAGAGAAACAAAATGGGTCGCAGCGATAACAGTCAGATTGTAAAATAGGATTTCAAGAATATACCTTTCTCAAGGTTTTTGACATTCTTGGAGGAAAGAGTGATCCTGATCTTGTGAATCTGCTCCTGGGACTCCTCCAAACCTGGCTTTTGCGCCTTCATAGCTCCATAAGCTGCTGCCATTTTCTCCGTTCACTTTTTTATCACAAAAACAAAACAAACCATAAGCAAAAACTATTAAATATCACACATCTTCAATTAATATTCATTAAAAATATACCAAAAACAGTAGAGCTTTTATTTACTACCATTTATCTATCAAATTTATTCAATATTCACATATGAACTGCAAAATTTTATCATGCATAAAGCAAAAATGGCTTTCACCTAAAATCAAGTAATCATGCAGCAAACACCAAATCCACAAGCAGGTTATATCAAAAAGAGCTTCCACTAACAGTTACAGCTTCTAGTTCTCTAGCTCTTAGTCTTTAAAACAAGAAATGATTCATTTTTTATCTTACAAGCTAGCAGATTCTGAAATTAAGCCACTTAAATATATATAAAAAAAAAAGGTTTTAGCTAAAATCAACTAACCAAGCATTAAAAATGAAAAAAAAATAAACTCATCAAAGTGATTATTAGTCTTACTGCCATGGATCTACGTTAGACTTAAAAACTATTTTACTTCAAAGTAAACATCAAGACTGCAGAGCTGCAGGGGTGAAAGAAAGATACCTGAGAGAGGGTGAGAGAGGTGGAGATGCAGGGGCAGAGACGGCTTTCTCTATTTGGAACGATAGATAAATGGGAGTGAAGGAGAAAGTTTAGGGTTGTAATAAATATGCAGCTGTGTCCACCTAGGGTTAGGGTTTTTGTTGTCTTAATCCGGATAGTGGGCCGGGTGAGGATAGAGACTATCCCTTTTTCCTACTACTATTTTTGTGTTGGGCCTTTTAGACCCATACAATTGGCCCGTTAATTTACTTAACATAGAAAGAGTGTTTTTTCAACAATTTATACCACCATTCTGTTTTTTTTTTTTCAAGTTTCCATACTACAAGGAAAGGAAATCATTTTTATATAATAATTACATGGTGATTAAATGTATATAGTATTAGAGAATAATATAAATTATATTCTGTGACCTTACTTAATAGCTTAAGCTTTTAGATGAAATGGTTTCTTAACATGGTATCAAAGTTTTCTTGATCTAGCGGTCACGAGTTCGAATCTCACCATCTCCAATTCTATTTAATAAAAATTAAGCACATGATAATATGTGTCTGTGCAAGTTTCAAGCTCAAAAGGTTTTCACTTGAAGGGAGAGTGTTAGAGAATGATATAAATCATATTCTGGAATCTCATTTAATAATTTAAATTTTTAGGTGAGATGATTCCTTAACATATAGTGAAAAGATTAAGTAAAACAATCACACTATATTGTGAAAACACTATATATATCATCACATTGTAAGAACTCTCAGAATCCAACGATTGGACCAGACTTTTTTGGATCAATTACATCTCTCCTAGGCTTGAATTCAAAGGATTGGTAACAATGTAAGACCTGTCTGTACACATCGGGCCACCAAACAAAATCGATTTGCACATCTGGTATACGAAAATGCATGGGATGTGAGGTCATTTAAGGTCTGTCAATGAAAGCTTTTAAGAATCTGAAGTCACGTGCAGCCAGATAGCGTTAATCCAGCAGAAATTACGCGGTCGAGACAAGCACCTCCAATTTTGCAGGTGGCTATCTTCTGCCGAGCAATCTTTATCCGTCCAAGTTGTCATGTAATTGATGAACAGTTGTGTACAGCAGCAGACGAGCTTGACGTTTAGAAACCAAACTGTGCTGACTTCCGGTGCCCGTCGACGCCAGACTTTCTCACCGAGCCACCATGAAAGTCCACCCATATAGGCCTCGATCCATCACTTCTCAATCTGTCAGCTGTGTCTGTGTTGCTTTCAAGCTTCATCATTCAATCGCAGCGATTCGGCCTTGACCCATTTATTTATAATCTACAATTTTACAGAAACAATTTAGTAAACTTGGTCGATCTCTTACATTAATTCATTGATCTTTTCTAACTAGACTGTAATCTGCTGTTGTGTTTACTGTTGAGATTAGAGTTATGGTTTCATTTGCTGTCATGTTTCTCATGGAAGTATATGCTATACTCGTGCTTTTGAATCTACGTTCGATAGTGTGGCATTTACAACGGGCTTTTTGCCAGCTTTGTCATAGCTTGTGATAAAATATTTTCTCTATAAATTCGGTGATGAAGAATGTTTTTATGGTGTTTGGGTATACGTTTGGAAAATATTTTTGAAAAAAAAAATCTATTTTTTATTTTAAATTATTTTTGGTTTTTTTATATTATTCTAATATGATGATATCAAAAATAATTTTAAAAAATAAAAAAATATTATTGTGATAAATTTCTAAATAAAAAATACTTTTAAAAACAAATTCAATGATAGATTAATAAACAATTATTAAAATTGAATATGAAGGGAGATGAGCGGACGTGAAGAAGATATCTTGATGCACACTGCCTCAGATCCATCGAAGTGGTCATGCACCATAAATTCAGACAAGACTACAATTTAGAAAGAACGCCATGAAAGGACCGCTAATGGAATGAGCAAGGCAGCATGATTGCTATGGTCTAGGAAAAGGACACTTTAAAAATTCTGTGTTTTTAAAAAGTTGCAATTACTGATTCTCATATTTGTTATAACCAAATAAATCATTAATAATAATAATAATAATCATTAAAATAGGCTAAATTCACCCCTCAAAAAGACAACTACCCTCCCGCCATTCATGGCGATCCCTGATTCCAATGCTTGAAAGGAAAAACACCGATCCCTAATTCCGACCACATTCAATTAATGTTTTAACAGTTGTTTTTTTAAAATATTTTTAATATCAATGTGTCAGCGGGACAGTTTAGGGCCTATTTAAAAAAGCAATTTTCTTAAATTATAAAACATAATAATTTCAACCGGAAAGGAAAAACAAATGAATATGTACATTGCACTGGTTTGTTTTTATTCAGATCCTTGAACCATTCACGCAGAAACAGAAACAGAAACAGAAACAGTGAGTGCACTCGAACCATGATTTGTTTGGTGTTCTTTCGGTTCCTTTTCAGTCACAAAAATACGGTCTCTTTTGTCAATTCATGTCACACGGCATCATTATTTGTAGTTAAATCATCCAATCGCAATTATCATTTCTTTTTTTGTTTTGTTTTTTGCAGTAAAGAAGACCACGTTGAATGTTGCCGTGGTTTTCAAGAAAAAGTAAAATCACTGGAGCCTTACAATAATTTCATCGCAATCAATTCCGTAACCTATTCTGATTTGTTGTTAACTGTTTTAAATTATTATTTAAAAAAAAAAAATTATATTTTTATAAATTTAAATATATTTTTAAACAAAAAATACTTTCAAAACAGTTTTGATCATACTTTCAAATAGTTAGTATATGTCCAGCAAAGAGATATTTTTTAAAATAAAATATTATTTTGATATATTTTTTAAAAAAAAAACTTTAAAAAAAAACTTAAATACACTTACAAGCAAGCCTTGAATATGCACCTTCATGTATAGCTCATAAACATGGCAAATAATTTGCCAACCACCATACCAATGCCAACAACCTAGAAATGAATTTAAAAAAGGAGTTACTGCTTTCATCGTTCATGCACCAAGGCTATAACCCTACTTCGAACGCACTATCATTTTGTTAACACACCTCCTCAAGTGAAAGCTCCTTAGACTTAAAACTTGCACAGGTTTATACCATATTGTGCTGATTTTTATCAAATAGAATGAAGATGGTAAGATTCGAACTCGTGACCGTTGAGTCAACAAGGCTCTGATACCATATCAAGAAATCATTTCACTTCATTCTCTAACATGACCAAAAGTGTTTTTTTTTAAAAAACAAGCTTTTATCATTATTTCAGACTTCCTGAATGTCCAATGATAATATATATATATATATATATATATATATATATATATATATATATATGATAAAAAAACATGTTTAATTAAAAGATACAAATATAAATAAAATAGATATGTGCCTGACATGATTTTGAAGTAAAACCTTGTCTTATTTTATTTTTAATAAATAAATATATACCAGGACGTTTGACATTACGTTTCAAATTTTTTTTTAAGAAAATATTTTTATTTTTTACTTTAAATTAAAAAATGTTGTGTTTATATATCAATGTTGATATTAAAAATATTTTTTAAAAAATAAAAAATATTATATTAATATCAGCTTCTCTTTTGACCCCCTGGTAGAGTTATTGCTTATTAACTCATTATATTTTTTTTCATCTTTCATTAAAGGGCCAGCTACGTGTCTACAACCAGCTCACTGGATAGTAGGTTTTTTTATTTAAATGCACCCATTTTGCTGAGTTGAGAGGTGACAGCAGGGTCTGATTAATTCTGCATTCAATTTAGAATTAAGTTCTTCGTGCCAAGAAAAACTCCATGGCCTTTTATATCGATGACATTCAAAAAATAAAAAATCCCCATTCCTGACATGCTCTTGATGTAATCTCTCAGCTGTGTTTTTTTATTTCAATTAAGTTCATCTTTGTTTATTTATTTATTTATTTATTTCATATATAAGAAGATCATCCATAAATTGTATGATTATTAATGAAGAGGTTAATTTGTCTACTACTTACTACATTTTATTTATTTTAATGTTTGACATATTATAATTTTCAAAAGGACTCGATAAAATTAACCTACGATGCACCCTTAAGATTAATCGAAGACAGTATATTTCGAAGGGGTCTCCTTCTTGTAATGATCATGGCAAGTACATTGACACAGCAAAAGAGAAAAAGGACAATACTTTAAGGATCACATTAAAAGAATATCAACTGTGTGGGGACGAAACCCACTTTAAACGGTTTAAATCCCACAAAAAAGTTATGGACTCACCAGCAGCATCCGTGCACTTGAATGTGGCCGCAATTTATGGACTCACCAGCAGTGTGTCGTTCACTTAAATGTGACCCGGGTTATTTTTTATTTGAATAGATATATAAAATATAATTATTTATTTTTAAATTAACTCATCAAAACAATTAAAAATAATAAAAAAACATAGCTGGACCTAAGCTATAAGATTATTAAAGAAATCAAATTAATATTATTTAAATATATAACGAAATTGCTATAGTTCCAAACAATATCTAATTATTATTTTTTTTAAAAAAATAGTCCCACACGAATCCATCCATCTTCCGGTACAAAACTGACAGCCTGAAGGGGGTACACGCTCCAATAGACCTCTCCCACCCACCATGCAGACCTTCCCCACCACGCTGTTGCTGGTGGTTTTAAATGTTCCATGCCCGATACAGCGAGTCCTTGCCTTGTGGTTTCGGTGCCGGTACAGAATTCTCATTTATGCCACCGTGGAAATTCGGTGGAAAAGATTGGTGCTTATGATCATCATTGCGTGAGTGCATTTCTTTCATCACCTGGAGCTGCTAGCTACACTCAATGGCATTTCATCACCAGTGGACCAGCTGTACATATTTTTTGGTAGATTATTTTAATGATGTCTTGTCTTATTCTGAAATTTGATATCCGAAATAATAATAATAATAATAATAATAATAGTTCTATAAAAGCTTGTCATTGAATATTTGGAAATGTTATTAAAATTATTTTTTAAAATTTGTTTTTATTTCAAAAATATAAATAATATTTTTAAAAAATGCATTTAAATATCAATAAAAACACTAATTTTTTTAATAAAAAATAAAAATAAAAATTATTTAAAAAAAATATTTTTAAAACACGGTACATCCAATCAATAATTATCCGAATCATAAAAGGTTTTTATTTTTTTATTTTTTCCAAGTGGCGAGTTTTCAAATGCTTTGGATAAACATTTAAGCTTTTTTATATAAAAGTAAGAGTCCTTTGCAAGAAAATGTCAAAGTAGACTCGCGGCCTTACTAATATATTTCAAGGCAGCTATTCGTAGTAAGATATTCATTTTGACTTTCAAGAACAGCCATAAAAACTAGTTCAGTAGATTCAAGAATCTTAACTGGTCATTATTATCAGATTTACAGGACAATTAATTATTATTGTCTATATACTGCACAGTAAAGCAATTACTGAATTCGTGATTTTTAAAAACTTCGTGATACCCATTACCGTAGCTAGTAGCGAGTTTAAAAACTTTGCATAACACTAAAATCGTATTTTTCTACCATGGATTTCCCAAGTTTCAATGGGTTCTTATTTATGTAAAATAAATAAATAGTGGGCCATTGAATAAAGAACCTCGAGCTCCGAACTCATACTTCTCCTTGACAAGTGTTTAAATTTGTTTTTAAAATTAATTTTCGTTCTATAATAATTTTTTATTTTTAAAATACTAATTTTAATATTTACACATAACAAATAATATCAAAATAAATTTAAAATAAAATATAAAAATTCCACATCTAAAAACACACATTTCCAAACGGGGCATAACCCCGAAGTTTCCGCTGCAAGGTCCCATCCCAATGCACTCGTGATGTCAGTGACATGCACGCGTAATATAATTTCATTTTTTCCCGTATTTATTTCTGGCTTTTCTACCGATTTATCACACCCCATCAAACCTAAAATTAATTTTCAACCAAGTTTTTCACTCTAAATTACTATTTTACCTTGTGATAAAAAATAAGCACATCTCATCCATCATGGACTACCTTATTCTCTTAGCAATAAAGATACGAAATACCTGACTGTTTAATTAACTAATTATAAATAAATCGTTTTAAATAGTTATAAATATTGTATAATCTCCAAGTTAAAAGTAAAAAATCTATAAACATGGATAGTTGTAGTGTTTTTTTTTATTAATATTTGTAGCGAACTTTGAACCTGTCCAATAAAGCTAGACCCATAAGGATTTTAAATATGTATCTTTACTATTACATGAAATGTTATTACAAGTTTACGAGGTAATATTATAATTAATGATTGTTAGAGAGTAGATATTTTTACTGTTTCCATTATATGAATTAATTCCTTCCATTATATTATAATTAATGATATATTGAAGAAATCCGACCCCTGGAGAAAGAAGGTCGGATGACCAGTTATGAAAACGTGTGAAGGTGGGGTCCCAATTGAAAGCTACCTCATACAGTTGTTTGTGATTGATAATTTGGACCCCCGCAAAACTCATCTCTTTCAAACTCAGCTGTGCAATGGACACCATCTTGTCTTCATATCTCATTGACGCCGTCCAGAGCCGCGCAATTAACTCCGTGATAGTGATACAGGGTTCTTTGAATTATGATCGATGTTGTTTTTTTATTTATAAATATATTAAAATATTATATATTTTTAATGTCGATATATTAAAATAATTTAAAAATAAAAAAAAATCAATTTAAAATACAGTGTAAAATAAACACTTTATATCCTTGCTTGTTTTGGTGCTCAACCAAGTTCTTATGGTTGGTTGTAGTTTTTCAATCGAAATTTAGCACGGAAATATATTTATCTGATCAGTTTATTTTGTGATTTGATTTTTTAAAATATTTATTTATTTGCTTTAAATTAATTATTCACATATATTTTTATATCATTTTTATATGGTGATATAAAAACTAATAAAAAAATTTGGTTAGATATATTATAAAAGATAACTATTACTATAATATAAAAAAAAATGGATTTGATGAGATCCCACCCTCTTTAGGGATTTTTTATGGGTCCGGATTAATCGAGTAAAACTCTGATTGCCCGAAACTCTTACAAGATGAACACGCGCTAGTTTAAACTCGAAACTTGCAAGTCAGATCTAAAACGATTTGCCACTATATCTCTTGAAAACTTCATTTAACTTTGTAATTTTGATGAAATCTGGTATATTAATACTGGTATGATCACACCCAAATATCAAACTAGTTCTTCATGGTATACAAAACATAAAAAGCCATGTTTTTTTTTACACGTTTGAAACACAAGTGGCTGCACAAGTATATACTAAAAATATAATGATTCTTATTCTTTTAAAATTATTAAAGCTTTCAAGCTAGTAACCTAGAGTGCATGTAATTGGACGAAGCTTTTTATTTGTTTATTGAATGTTTAGGACCATTGAACTACAGAAGCTAGAAGTTACATGGATATTTAAATTTAAATTTAAAGTGATATTTCAATTATTTTAATCTAAAAGAACAAATAAATGTTAAAATAAACATTGTTGTGCTCATCTTTAGCACCAACTTTAAGATCCATGTCATCATATAAAAAAGATTTTATTTAAATTTATTACTCAACTAAATCTAACAATGAGTTATATTATTTCAATTTTACAAGGTTAAAACACGAATAAATAAAATCTATAATAAAAAAATTCAAAAGCACCAATTTTTCCAGAGCGGCACGTGAGTTATAGACCAATCGTGTTGGGCATCCGTGTGCAAAATTTGGGGAAGTAGAGTACGAAAATAAAAATTTGCAAGAGTGCCCCCTTGTTTTAAGGATTGTCCGGGAACCAGAGGACACCATTAGGGTCCCAGCCTTGTCACCATTTTAACTGCGCAAAAGGACAAGAAGGCTATTACCGTAAATTAGTTCACGGGGGCCTCCTGTCTGGCAACATGGACCGGTTTCTAAAGATTCTCTGTTTCATGGAGCCTCCTCGCTTCTTTCTTCACTGTTCATTTTATTCATTCTATTTTGATTATACTAGCTAATTGCCCGCGCGTTGCCGCGGGTATTTTTTTATATATAATTTAACATAATTAAATCTACAATTATTAATTTATATGATATAGGTAAATAAAAATTATAGATTAAAAGATAAAATGTTTAAAATTTTGAGTTGAGTTTGTCACGTAAGCATAGATTACATCTTTTAGAATATAGGTTTTGCGTTATAAACGATCATAAAAAAGCGCGCATTAACATTAGAAAAAAGAGCAAAATATTTGAATAAGAAAAAAAAATTACTGAAATCATTATTGTGCAGATAATAAAATTATTTAAATCAATTAATAGAAAGAGCAAATAAAAAATCAACAGGGAAAAGGAAGCAATATTCATTTAAAATATTATAACAATAGCAACATCGGAGTCTTAACATCTAAAATTCTTATTGCCGCTAGAATAAAAACAATCAAAAATTATTAAATTATACCAAGGAAAAAAAATAAAAAGCATGAACGAAACAGCAAGCAACAAAAACCAATTAAAAATTATTATTATTATTATTATTTTTACTATGAAAGAATAAATAATCACTATTATTATAATAATAGAAAACATAAGCACTATTCTTATAATATTAATAATAATCACTATTATTATTATTCTTATTATAATTATTATTATTATTATGTTAATAATGAAAGAAACAAAAATAAATGAAAGATTAAAAATATCTTAGAAATTTTAACAAAAGATAAAAAAAAAATTACCATGGCTATTACTGGCAAAAAAAAAATTATTAAATTATCGGGAGGGAAAAAAACATAACAAAAGAGTACAAATGAAAAATAATTAAATCATGATTATTATTATTATTATTATTATTATTATTATTATTATTATTATTATTATTATTATTATTATTATTATTGTGTTAAATACACTTATATATACATGGACAAAAGTAGGGATTAAAAAAAAATAAAGTGTAAGGGCTGAAATGAAAATCAAATATCAGGGGTTTAAATTAAAAAATTAAAAGTCAAAGGGCTGAAATGCAACTTACATTTATTGTCAATTGAAATCAGAGGACAAAATTGCAAAAATCGGAACTTTTGTACCGAATTGATTGAGTTATATACAGCCAACCCGGAAATTGAAAGTAGAAGGACCAAAGTGAAACTTTGCCATTCCGGAGAGAGAGAGACGTGGCCGGCGGCTTCAGCCGGCCTCCGCCGCGTCCACGGACATCTGGTGGCTACACGCACCACCGCGGGAGGAAGAGCACTCGGCGGCGCATCGTTCTGTCATCCGGTATACCATTTCCGTCCACCGGATAAGGCCGCACGCGCCGCCTAAACAAAGCGTGAGGCGGGAAACCGCCTGGCGCGTGCGTCTCACGCCCTGACAGCCGCTGATTATAAAATTCGAAAAATAGGGTCAATTACCGTTTCACCCCTGCAGCCAATTCATGGTTTTTGTCTTATTAGGGGTTAAAACCGTATTTAGCCATTTCAGAAAATAATAAAAAAAGAAAAAGTTGCGGCGGACCGGACCGGGCCGGTCCGGCCGCGCGCAATGACGCCGGTACCCCTCAGCCGTAAGCCTTATTTTGTCCTATTACCGGGGACGAAACCGTCAATACACTGTTCATAAATGAATATTTTTTTTAAAAAAAAATCAACAGGAAAAGGCGGAATTAACCCCGCCTGCCAGCCATTCGACGCCGCGCGCCCGAGGGCCATTTTCGGGCGCGCACTGTTAAAAGAACAGTGTTTTGTGAGTGTGTGCACAGTGCAAAACTCTACATGTTTTATTTGTTTTGTAATTTCTTTTTATCTAAAATTAATTATTTAAATATTAATCAATAAATATATTACAATTAAAATTCTTATATACCCCCTGAGCACTTGATCCATCTCTCTCGCGTTACAATTTAATATATATATATATTCCTTGCTTGGAATGAATTTGGAGATTGATTTTATTAGAATATATATTATGTGATACAATATGACAAGTATACGTTATTTTTGCATCTACAAAGAAAAAAAAAAGAGAAAATATTGTGGTTTCTTCCTGCAGATTTCTTACCAATGAACTTGAAACCCAAAAGTAAGATACTGCTTGAAATTTGAAATTGTGTTTTAAAAATGTTTTTGAATTTTTATTTTAAATCATTTTTTTAAATATTTTTAGATTATTTTTATGTGCTGATATATAAAAATATTTTTTAAAATAAAAAAAAACATTATTTTGATATATTTTTAAATAAAAAATAATGTTAAAAATATTTTCAATCACGCTTCCAAACAAATATTAAATATAAACGAGATAGGTAGGACATAAATTACTTCCAGCAACTAGATTATATTCCCAGGCATTTCTTCACCCCCACACCATTAATTTAAAAAAAAAATTATTTTAAACCAAATAGAAAACAAAATTTCCAAAAAGTAGAAGGATATAACTTGGGTGATGCGTGTATTTAGTTGAAATAATATTTTTTAGTTTTTCAACACGAGCACATTAATTTTTTTTAAATTAACAAAAAACAAATTAATTTAATATTTTATATATACAATGCATTTTTACACAGCAACTAAAATATAAAAGTCACTGAATTCTTAAAAATAATAAAAAAAACATTTCTTTTTAAACACTAACACGCTGCAAACGGGCGCTTACTCATGCCAGTTATGATTCTGAATTGTCGTCGTGCAAAGAAGAACTATAATTCTTCTTGAAAACACTCTTCCAGAGATGGAACATAGAATCCTCACCGTCCACCGTGGTCCGTACAGAACACCAGTAAACCCCAAAAATACCCCTCACCACAAATTTCCCGCGCAACCAGAAACAAAAAGCGTCTGATCTGATGAGACTATACAAAAAGATCAGATGACGATCACCATCGCGATCATCCTGATGCCCCCACCCATCCCTGGCCTGTAGGCCCCACCCCCTCCCACTTCACTTTTAAGAGCCCACCTGTCTTCCATTACCGCAAATCAATGCCATCCTTTCTAATTTTTGTCTAATCTTGCAGCGCAAGCCCTCCCCCCGTTCCTCTATATAAAAAGCACAAAAATCAGCTTCTGCCCCAATTTGTTCTCTCCCAGCACCATGCTCATGTAATACCGAACCTGCCCTTCATAGTTCATCCCTTCTCCCTCCACAATGGCGCCGAGTATATCTCGTGCTTCAGCGCTCCTCGCCGCCGCCGTACTCACCCTGCTTTTTGCCGCCACCCCGATCACTTGCTGGCGTCCATGGCCGCACCTGAACCCCAACAGCTCAGACCTTCTCTATGATTCCTCCAAAAAGTTTGAGGGGTCATCAGAGTTTGTTCACCTACGTTACCATATGGGCCCGGTCCTTACTGGGAACATAACGGTCCACACGATCTGGTACGGCAGATGGCAAAAATCCCAGAAAAAAATTATTCGAGAGTTCATCAACTCAATCTCAGCTGTCCATGCACGGCGCCCATCAGTTGCTGGCTGGTGGAGAACTGTGCAGCTCTACACAGACCAAACTGGAGCCAACATTTCACACACTGTCCAGCTGGGACAGGAGAAAAACGACAGGTTTTATTCTCACGGGAAGTCGTTAACAAGGTTGTCTATACAATCGGTGATCAGGAGTGCCGTGACAGCCAAATCCAAGCCGTTGCCTATCAATCCGAGAAATGGGCTGTATCTCCTGTTGACTTCTGATGACGTGTACGTCCAGGATTTTTGCGGGCAGGTTTGCGGGTTTCATTACTTTACATTCCCTTCAATTGTAGGGTACACCTTGCCTTATGCCTGGGTAGGTAACAGTGCAAAACAGTGTCCTGGTGTGTGCGCTTATCCTTTTGCCGTGCCTGAGTTTAGGCCAGGGTGGAAGGCGCTAAAATCACCTAACGGTGATGTGGGTGTTGAAGGAATGATCAGCGTCATTGCTCATGAGATTGCTGAGCTGGCAACAAATCCGTTGGTGAACGCCTGGTATGCAGGGCAGGATCCGAGTGCTCCTGTGGAGATAGCTGACTTGTGCGAGGGTATTTATGGAACTGGGGGCGGTGGGTCCTACACAGGACAAATGCTGACGGACCATGATGGTGCCACGTATAATATGAAGGGGATCAGACGGAAGTTTTTGGTTCAGTGGATTTGGAACCATTTGGTCAGTTATTGTACTGGCCCTAATGCCCTTGATCAGTAGCGGTATTTATATTCCTATTTTGATTTTTATTGCTTTTTTTTTTTATTTTTACCGTTTGTTGGTTTTTGAATTTTGGGTTTGGGAGCTTGGTAATTAATGAATATGTTCATTAAGGTAGTTAAGGCTGTTAAAATTTGTAATAATTTCTATTACACTATTTTTGTATACCAGTTTCCTGTCTTTTTCCCACCTTAGAAATGGGATGTTATATCATGTTTGCTAGTGACCAAGCACTATGTTAACACTAATAAGTATTTTTAGTATCAGTATATGTATAAAAAATTACTATTTTTTTATTTTTAAAAATGAGACCAGGGAAATGTGTGATCGTTGATCTGCAAAATCTAAAATTTAGAGTTTAATTGAAGTCAAGTTGACTTGATTTAATTTGACAGTTAGTTCTTAAGGACTCGAGTTGTCTGGTTAAATTCAATATAAAATTTGGCAGGGTCAATTATTGGATTTTGTTTTTTTTTAATTCTTAATATTTGAATATCAAAACCATTAAAAAAAAGCAGAGCACTCCAGCCAAACATCCCTTAAACCTCACAGCTACCAACTCTTCAATCTCAAATCCTGCTAAGCACAGCACATCAACATCTCTGATCAGGGAAATGAAATACAGAGATGGCCGAATCTGGTCAGTAAGTTGCTTGATAGAAGGCAAGATTGAAGTTTCCTTCTGATAGGAAAGAACCCATTTCTTGGAAGTGTGAAAAAATGGAGAGGAGTTGAGATTGATTTGGCGTCTGTAAGGTGTTATTAGACTGACTAGGGAAGGAGTTACGCGAACCGTGCCTAGAAATTCACCTTGTTTGTTAGCTTTTTTAAAATGTATTATTTATTTATTTTTAAAAAAACCACCTTAAACACTCCCATATAAAACAAGATACCAAGCAGCAATTAAATTAAATTTTGGGAACCAGCTGGCTGGTGTCTCAAGTGGGCATCAAAATGTAAGCAAAAGACAAATCTTTTCTCTATCAAATGAAACAAGTTACTTTTGACTTTAGATAGCAGCAAGGTTCGATAAAGTCAAGCTAAAGAACAAAAGAAGAATCAGATATTTAGCATTACATTATCTTATTCATGATCATCAAAAGAAAATTATATATTAATCAGATTCTCCAAACCTAATTACCAATTGATGGAAATGGTCATGAGTATCAGCACTCAGACATCCCCTGTACAGAAATCATGCCTTCTGTCTTTCTCCTCCATAATCTATTATCATAAAGGCACCCCTCAGCACATAATCCTTCAACCTAGATTAACCCGAGTTGATTAAAACAAAGATAATCAAAGCCTCTGACCAAGGGCTAAATCGATCAAGTCCTGGTTCGACGGAACTAGTTCGGCGAGACCGGATTCAATATCTGTGTTGTTGTTGTTTAGTTTATCATGAGAAAGCGAGAAATTGTTGCTGTTCTGTGTTTAATACACCTATCAACGAAGCTGGTTCTTACCTAAACGAGGGGCTAGGGTTTATCATCCTACTGTGGTAACGTTGCTTTTGAAATAGCTGTATTCTTAACAGCACCAGAAAGCGGGCACTGATGTTTACGGCATCTAAATCTCGAGAGTGAGGGCAAGGCTTGCAGTAACCATCTCTCGCTTTCTCTGCATGCTGTAAAATTAACTAAAAGCAAGCACGTCATTATCAATATCACCATAAGGGAATAGATGATGATCAAAAAAGAAGAAAAGGAAAAGAGAAAAAGAAACAAAGACAGTCCATATCATTATCATAGTCCAGCTCTTTTGATTCCAATGCAATAACATCCAAACAACCTCTTAAAAGAAGGGAAAAGAAATGAAGAAATGCCATAAAGAACTTGGGTGCAAATTGAGTAGAGCATTGAAAAGAAAGGAAGAGCAAACAATAATTACAAGAGTGGGGGACCTCTGGGAATCATGTCATCTAATTTTAGCACAACTTTGTTGAAGAACTGACACAAAGAGAGCTTACAATGAATGGATTGAAAACCTGAAACCTACCGATATGTTGCGCGGAACTGATGATTCGGTGGCGCATTGACGATGACCCTGAGATCTCCTTGAGGGACACCAAATGCATGATCTAGCAAGTATAGAGCTGTGGGGATACATAATGGTCCAACCATACCAACTACAAATTATTAGAGCACACTGCAAGCATATTATTAGCCCCACCTGGTAGATTGTAAATGCAAATTGAATCAGAGCATCGAATTCCCAACTCATAAATTTCACCTTTTTTAAAAGCGTCTACAATTGCCTGCAAATTCAATTAATCTTTCTCTTTTATGGACTCACTCATTGATCTTTACTGCACATGAAACAGACTACCCTATTAGCTAGAATTGAAACCTTACAACCTTGTTTCCTTGATGGCATATTAAGAACAGGAAGGGACATGCAGAGATGCACCTAGATAAAAATGGAGGGCAAAGTAGAAACCCACATTTGACATCTAACAGCGAAACTTAGAAAATGCTGTACTCCCATTTGTGAATTGCATGTGCATGTACAAGGTCGAATTACACCAAAAAAGGGGGGAATTCTTGGTAACAAAGCCATCCATCATGACAGCTAGCATTGCAAAGTAAACATGTACGAGATTAAATAATTGTCTGGAAAATTTTATTCATCGAAAATTTACAGTTCTGGAAAATTTCGCACTCCACCTTTATAGTACTTAAATATGGAAGAATGATCTTATCACTCGAATCTCCGGTCTAATAAATCATTAGCTAGTTATCATTTAACATAGAGTACACATCACTCAGTACTACCCTCGCTGCCAAATTGAAGCTCACACCTGGCGGCAAAAGTACAACCCTCCATGAGATCAACATCGATAAGGGGTCAGTAAGATTTTCTACAACTTCTGCAATCTGCAAACAGATGATGTTTACTAGAAAGACAGGCCTTAAGACAGTCGCTTATACTAGATAGTAGCAATTTCGATCATCAAACAAGGCAAAATGTAAGCTGAGTTACCTGTGCAAAACAATAAGTATCAAGAGCATCATGGTGTTCAGAAACCACAAAAACATCTGCTCTAGTATCTTCTACATCCTTGCCTCGAGAGAAAAAAAGAAAGAAGATCACAGAAGTGTTCATATTCAACGAGAAATATTTGCAAGAAACAGGCTTAAAAGTAGGCGCAATAACTAAATCAAAAGATATAGTGTGATAAACAACACCAGTACACCACTACATCATCCATAAAATTGTTGAGAAATACTACTGTATCAAGTTCGGTGCAATCCCTATATTAGTAAGTAATAATAAGTCAAGTCGTTCCAATTCCAAAACAGATGATGCGAAAATCCAACGAAGTGTGAAGTAGACAGATAGAGACTACAGTTGACCAGTTACTAGTGTTTCTGCCACTTCATTGTTTGGTGCAAGATTGCTGTCTTCCTTAATCTACCAAGCAAAAATTAGGTAGCCAATGCTGAAATACCTTATATAAAGTGATGGTAACAGAAGGCACTAAATCTTTTAAGAAATTCAAATAATTAGCCAAATCCAACATCATAATGTAAGTAGCAGCACTTGCACATTCACACAATTAGTAGTGTTCAATTAAGTATTCATAGAAGAAATTTGGCACTGCAGTTTTCAATAGCCACATCAGTAAGAAGTGCCTTTATCTATCTTTCATGAAAAATAAGCTGCGATATTTTATTATTTAAGAACAAATTCTTATGTTTCGCGAATCAGACACAAAACCATCTCATTAAGTATGCAACAAGAACATGCGTGCCAATTGTTCTTGTCAGAAACCTTGTGCCCAAGATGACCACAAATGATAATGCCTATTTCTTTAGTTATGCCACGTTTTGGTTTTATAATCTGTACGACCACCATTCAGATATCTTGTAATGCTGAGACAACTTGGTCAGAATTAGTTATAAAGAATCAATATGCCGATAATGTTCTCAATATTTACCCCACTTGTTTGGAGAAAACTATCAATCAGAAGCAGGTCCAAATGAAACCAGCATACCAAAGGATGGATTCCAACTCTCAAGCTTTGAACATAGAACTGCAAGCATTGATTCACAATGCTGGCAGCATTACCACGGGTAAATGACAAATAAATTTTCATAAGACGATCATGGATTTAGAAAGTAAAGCAAAAACTCTGGTCCAAAAAAGAGATAACTTGTCAATCATTCAAATAACCCAGTCTCAAATTTCAACTTAACTTACACAGAGAGAGCAATAATTGATTACACCTTACCCTATTATCTAGATCACAGAAACCAGATGCCAGACAAAATGATGAGCAGCAGAATATGGCATGCAGAGGCACTCAAATAATCTACTGCAGGTGGCTATCATTCCCATGCAGAAAGATAAAATTTTATTTTATTCGATGTATCTTCATCAACTCATTAAAATATGTCAAAATACAGCCTAAAAAAACAACATATAACGATCATTCATAATAGGTAGATTGCTCCTCCTACAATGTGGAGATATTAGTTTGTATTCACAAAATATCATTTCAGGTCTTTAAGATTCTCGTTCTGCAGGTACTTCAAAACTCCATACGTAACAGTCCCGGCGACAAACAAGCCAACCGTAGGAGTGAAAGATGGATATAGATACTTCACAAAAAATTTATCCCATTCTTCTGGTAGGAAGCCTGTTGAAGGAAAAATGCTATGTTAATTTTTTTTTTACAGGAGAGTTTATATTCATATCCAATATGAGTAAAAACTATTAAAAACAAAGTAGAATCATTTGCCTCATTTCTTTATGATAGGAACAAGCTTTAAATAACCATGTTCATGCTAGGAGGCATTATGCCTTTTTTTTTTCTTTTCAAATTGGCACAAATTTCCTAAGGCTAAGGGGAGTCTTACGACACATTACATTGATTCCTATATGTTGAATAATTTATAAGTGAAGAAGGAGAGAACAAAACAGAGGAAATTGCATCACCCTAGTAGCAAAACAAGCTCTTTTTGAAAGAAATAAATTCCATTAACAGTACAGCCACCCTCTTATGGAGGACTGGCATGATTGTTCAGTTATGAACTAGCTATGCCGAAGTCATATTCATTGCTAAACAAATGAGACAGCTACAATTAGGCTATTGGATACTTTATTCTATTCTTTCAATGAAATATATTGCTAATCAAGCCATGGTCTGACAAAGTTTAGGAATGTAAGAAGAACACCATCATTTTTCTTGGTGAAACTAAATTTGTTCATAGTAATCATAGCCATAAGGAGACACAACACCAAGCATAAACATTGAACACCAAAAAAGTACCAGTACTAAATATGGATGATTATACACTATCTATAATTAAATAGAAATTGCAAAAAAATTACCAAAGCAATTTGATTTTGAGAAAATTGGCCATGCCAGTAGATAATGAATAATTTCAGCAAAATTTTTTTTAACAGTATTGAATCCAAGAAGGTCAGTATCCATATTAACTTGAAAAGTCTAAAAACACTTTTGAATTCAGAAAAAAAATCTAATCAGATACTTTATTTAATTAAATCCAATTAACAAAATTCATTCTAATATCGAAATTCTCCAAAATTTTAACCAAATTTCGACATTTGTAGCTTCTTTCAACTCATCCAGGTATAACCCAACTCGATAAAAAAATAAAAATAAAATCCCATAAATTCTGACATACCTGAAGCAGCAAGCACAATGCCCTCAACGAGAATGATCCCACCAAGTCCTAACCAAGCAAGAAGAAAAGCACTCTCATTTCTACCCTGTTCTTTACCTTTAACCTCATTTTCTTGGCTTATAAAAGCTGGTTTCTCAACTGGAGTCCTTCTAATAATCGATGCTCTCTCTCTTCTATTACCCTTTTGTATCTTTTTACTCTCACTTCCACTAGCTGTCTTGCTCGTAGCAGTTGCTGCAACTGATTGTGAGCCAAACCCTTGACCAGTTGAGACTGTGGAGGGTTTTTTCTCCGGCGGGGTTGGATTGTTTGTGGAGGACTGGGCTATGATTTTGAGTTTGGTGGGTTTTGCTAATGGTGAGAGAGGGAGAAGATGAGAGGGTTTTTTGAAGAGAGAAGAAGGTGAGGGTGCGTGGATTTGTAGCGCCATTTTCAGTTTTGCTGGTTAATAATGATATCTGTTTTGCTGTTTTAACTGGCTTTTAGCTTTTAGGTTATGTAGTTTGCCTCCCCTGTAAATTCGAGAATTGTATTGGCCTCCCCCAATTATACTATGAGTTTTCTTTTTCTCTCCCTCTTTGTTTTTTGTTTTTCAAAATCAAGCAAATTCTAACATGATAGTCAATATATTAGTGAGCCGGCAGGATGAAATTGCCTCTCCTAAGTCCTAATTCCTACACTGACAATATAAAAAGCAGTATTTTTTATAAAAATATATTTGGTTGTGAGATAATTTCTCTCATACAAAATAAATAAAAAAGGTATAATAATGACGTGGAATACCCTCAAAAAACAATTTGAAATTTCTTTTTTGGATCAATCCGTTTTTAAAAATAAATTTTGATATAAATTAATAATAAATTCACCGATCAATTCCCGCCCCCAAAACCAGACAACTCTCGTGGCTCACTCCGCTCCTTAGACAAAAAAATAAAATAAAGAAAGTCTTAATTTCTCAGCTTAAACATCCACCCCACCAGTTACTTCATGGACCCCCCCTCCTCATGTCTCTCCTTTCTCTGCCTCGCTCTCTCTTCTCCCACTCCCTCTCCTCGCCGTCTCACGCGATCACTTCCCGCAGAAACCGATGCTTCAGCTGCTCTCTCTCCGTTTCTAAAACGAGCAACGCCACCTCGCTTGCGATTCTCTGGTTTAAGCAGGATATTCGTCTCGATGACCACCCTGGCCTTCTACAAGCTTCCAAATTTCCTGCTTTACTTCCTCTTTACGTTTTCGATCACCGTATTCTCTCCCGTACGTCGTCGTGTCATCTCTCCTCTCTTTCAATTGCTGCCTCCTTTTCTAATCCTTGCCTTTTTTTTTGAGCAAATGAAAAATGGATTTCCAGAAAAAAAACTGCGACTCGTCGTCCGAGGACAGTAGAAACGACTCATCGGTTAGATTTTTATTCTGTGAATGAAATAAAATATATTTTGGTGGTAATGTTGCGCAGGTTACAATGATGAGAAGCTAGAACTGGTTCTTTATGCGTTGGAAGATTTAAGAAAGTCACTAAAGAAGCAAGGGTCTAATTTGATGATCAAGTTTGGGAATGCAGAAAATGTGATAAAAGAGCTTGTACTAGAGGTAGGTAGGTTGTTGCTATAGCTGTTACTACGTTTTGCGCTTGCTCTGTAGATGTTATGATATATGGTTGTAGTTTAGGCACTTTGAGCTGAAACCTCAAGAGCCCATTTGATTATTTGTTGATTTATAGAGTAGGATTGTTGGAACAGGTGAAAGCTGCCGATGTGTTTGCGGAAATGGAGGTGGAGTATCACTTGCGTGAGATAATGGATGTTGTGGAAGAGACATTAGTGAGGATGGCTTCGTTTGATAGGAATCCGGGGATTGTGTTGTGGCAGACTCCGTTTTATGATATTAAGGTAGTCATATTTGTCATTGATCAAGTGATGTTTTCATTCGAGGTTGTGTTTTATTGTCGGTTTTCTTTGTTGGTTTTGTGGTTTTTTTGTTTGTAGAATTTGAAGGTATTGCCTGCTTCTTACGATGAATTTGAGAAGCTTCAGTTGACTGTAACTCCACCTCTTCTGCCGCCAAGATTGCCTAGTGCAGAAATGGAACTGGACTGGGGTGAGTTTCTTTGCTAAAAAAACGGAAGAGAATGGTTGTTTTGTAGAAGTATCTGATTTACAATTGTGATTAAAGTAAGGGGAGATGATGACTAAACCATGGATCAGGTTTGCTACCCACGTTGGATAACTTGAAGAAGTTTGTGAATGAAAGTCCTTCCAAATGGAATGAAAGTTGTGCTTTGCTCAAGGAGATGTCAAATGAAACCATATCACAGAAACAATTATCAAAGTCAGAGAAAGTAAGTTTGAATAACTCAAATTTCAAGCATACCAAGAGGAAGAGACTGGATAAATCTGTTTTTGTCACACAAAAGCAAAATGTTGTGGGAGGTGGGACAAACAGTGTGCTTAATGCATTGGCTGCATACTTGAGATATTTGGAGGGAACAGCTCGGGATGACTGGCAAGAGTATGTGCTGATAATGTGCATCATTAATTTATGAAGTTATGCTTTGTATTTGAGTTTGTTTATGTATTTGACTTTATGGTTTCTTAATTGTATTAAGAAATTAATGCTAACTGGATGGAAAAACATTATAGTCAAATTGATGCATAGAATGTGGAAAAAAGAATAGCCTTAACATAGAGCCCTGTTCACCTTTTACTTGTTATATAATGTAAGATGTGTTTCATTTTTTGTTTCTGATTTGAAACTTCAAAAAACACAATGATTTGATGCCAGGGTACATGAGAAATTGCGAACTGCTGAAATTCGTGATGGAGCTTCATTTTTTGCTCTCTTTGGCCCTGCCCTATGTCTTGGTATCATATCTAGAAGGAGAGTTTATCATGAATCAATTAAATACGAGAAAGAGCGAAATGCTGGGTTTCTATCACCCTTTGGATATTCAACTGCCACAGTTTCTGCTTCAGCTGACGCAGTGTGCTCAATGGAGGTAGGCTGCTTTAGATCTACTATGCCCATGTTATAATATGTTCTATAGATGTGCATTCTATATTATCCACTTTGATTTTCTTTATTTGTTTTGTTTTGTCACCCCCCCTAGTTTTGAAATAACTTGTTTGATTTAGATAAGCTTTTGATGGATTCTAGTGAAATCTTGTGCAGTGGTATTGGCTTCTGCTTTTAAGAAGTCAATTAAGTGATGGAGGAGCATATCCCATTCGGATATGGAGATGGAATGGTTATCTAATTCAGGTTTGCAGCTAAAACTGATCTATACATATAATTGCTTTTCTTTGAATCTCTTTCTGCTGATAGCAGTTCATTTTATGCATTTTATACTGGAAAATATGTTAGCCAAGAGTAGTAAAGGATTTTTGTAATTTTTGCTTAAGAGATTTTTTTTTTAATGTAATTTCAGTATACAGTTGTTGGCAATAGAGGCCCTGCTGTTCTTCTTGTTCATGGTTTTGGTGCTTTTTTGGAGCACTTTCGTGACAATATAAGTAGTATATCTAATGATGGGAACCGAGTTTGGGCTGTAACGGTTCTAGGATTTGGCAAATCAGAGAAACCAAATGTTGTGTACACTGAACTTATGTGGGCTGAATTGGTGAGAGATTTTATAATTGAAGTTGTCAGGGAACCAGTGCATCTCATGGGAAACTCTATTGGTGGTATGTTGCATGTTCTAATTCCTAGCTTTCATGTCTAATTTCACTGTTCGCTTATGTAAAAGCTCATTTATTTAATTGTCATCAGCTGCTGCTCTCCAATACTCATCTAATTGTTATTGCTCTCTCCAGGCTATTTTGTAGCTCTTGTCGCCTACTTTTGGCCTGCTTTAGCCCAGTCTGTTGTCCTTATCAATAGTGCTGGGGATATTATTCCAGCATATACTTCTCCGCAATTCACCAAAGTGAGTTTAAAATAAATATTTATTCAAATGTCATCCTCGACTCATAACATCCATCACAGTTATCTTTTATTTCTCTTTTTTGCTCTTAAAAAGTGCCATCTTGATCAATTGAGCGGTTTATGAAATTGTGTTCATTGATTAATCTCACAATTTTCAATTTTGCTTGGCTGTGTTTTGCCATCAAGTTGTACAGCCTATTTTCTATCATATTTTTCTATCAAATAGAATGTCATCCTGAGGCTGTCCAAACTATTTATCCCCTGGAACAAATTATCCATATTGTGCTATTTGGATAGGAGTTTAGTAGAATAATAACTGGAAGATGCTCACATGATATAGGGTCCAAAATAATCATTGGATGCTGTGAAGTTTGTGCATTCTATGTATCAATAGCAATGGACATGTACACAAACACACACGCACCTTATCCATCTGCTTCAATATTAGGAGTAGTGGCACAAAGGGAGTTTTTCTGAAGACTATGTTCCTTGCATGCCTTTCACTTGTCCTCCAAGTTCTCTCTTTGAGTTCTGTCAGCCTGAAATACTCAGTAAGCAGTAATTTCTTCAGTGATCTCCTAATTTGCTTGTAATCTATTTATGTTCCAGGTGAGAGCGACTTCAGGGGCTACATGGCTTGGTGCTCGACTCCTTTTATTTTCCTTGAGGCTGAGTTTGGGAAGCATAGTAAAGAGTTGCTACCCAAATGTAAGTGATATCTATTTCCGCATTTGGTCTCACTATTCACATCCAAATGTTGCATCTTACTTTGCCGCATCTTGCCTTGCAGAAAACTGAGAGAGTTGATGATTGGCTTATTAATGAAATGCTAAGAGCTGTATCCTTGTCATTAGTGAAAGCAAGCTTTTTCGTATTCATTTCTGCAGAATCTAATTTGACTGTGTTAGGAATTGATATTGATAAGAAGGAAAGCATAACCTTAACACACACAAGTCTTATGATCCTGGTGTCCTGGTGGTACTAGAAAGTATTTTCAGTTTCAATCTCTCACTTGCTCTTAATTATCTCTTGGAAGGCTTCAAAGGCAAGGTTCTAATCATACAGGTAAAATCTCAATATTGTTGAAAAAATTACCATTGTGTTTTCGCTTTCTTTTCTTACTTTGCATTGCTCGATAGTCCAATTGAAATGTCGGTTAAATTGATTGATCTATTTACTGCAGGGAATGAAAGATCCTATAACCGACTCAAAGTCAAAAGTGGCTATGATCAAAGAACATTGTCCTGGGGTCGTCATCAGAGAATTGGATGCTGGTAATTTTATTACCCTGTCATCATGTTGATGCTTATTTTCAATCTTTTCTGCGAACCACTAACCAGTGGTCCTTGATTTTCATTTCATTTCAGGCCACTGTCCTCACGATGAGAAACCAGAAGAGGTAAATTCTATAATTTGTCAATGGATATTGACAATAGAAAGTAGAGTTCTCTCTCAAGCCTGTTCATAGCTTGTACATATAGCTGCCCATCCCAAAGGAGAGATCATCCCCCCCCCACGTCATTACATTCTTCCTCGATTCTTTTGATTTTTTGGCTTCATCCCAGAATATGAATATCCAGGGCCATTTATTTCCATAATGTAATGAATACTGTAAAAATACACATGCTTGAGCTTAGCATTTGAGTAACTTCTGATTCCAGAATTAGATCACTGAAGTGTTTTTTGTTTCATTTGGAAGTTCATTATTCAAGTTTCTGTAATTTTTATCTTCAAAAGACATGGTGCTTTCAATTTTCCCCAAAACACACGTTTCAGATTTGGGCACCATTGACATGGCCGTGCCAATTTACAGTATAAAGAGAAGAGTAGTGCTACGTGGCACGAAGCCATCCCTTAACATGTGCCATGCCATAAAAATGGAACCAAATTGTATTGTATAGACTGTAGTGTATTTTCTTGTGGCTACCAAAAACGATGCTGTTGTGATTTATTTTTGGATAAAACGATGTTGTGGCAACAATCTTAAAGTGGTTTTTTTGTGGAAATGACTTCAGTTTAGTCCTTAACATTCTAGGTTTGCACAAAATAATTCTTAAATTTCAATGTGTTAGATCCAGGTCTTTGAATGTAGAGAGAGAAGAGGGGGGAGGCAACCATGGCTTAAAGCATCTACAACGATAAAAGTCTTTTAGAGAGCTAAATTTTTAAAATATTTTTTTAAAATAGTATAAATATAATTTGTTTTTTGTTTATGTCTATTATAATAGTAAAAGTCATTTAGAAGAATTAATTTTTATATATCATTTTAAATATAATGTTTTATTTTGTATATATTTTAATTATGCAATTAATAAGAAGTCCTTAGCACAATGCATAAAAGAGTGATCAATCCCCTTCTTTCTGGTGAGGGCATAATTCTGCTGAAATGAATTTAATCAGACAATGATTATTAATCAAGAAAAATTCTACAAAAAAACACCTGGAGAATTTTTTTCATTGACTTTGACCCGGCATATCACTCGCCCGACCCGTCTCCTAACTTGAGCCGGTCTAAAATAAAAAAGTAAACAAGTAAAGATTTGTTGATTTAAACCCTTTTCAAAATAATAATAATTTTTTGACTTTTTTTTTCCTTTCGAATTGACCTCCCAACTTTTCAATTGTGACCCGATAACTATGCCTACGATGTAAAGATTTTGGAAAACAGAAATGGCTATAGCATGGAGCCCTTCCCACCGGCTACACCTTAAGCATCGTAAATTCTTCTCCTGCTTCTGATTCGAGCTTCAAAACACATTGTTTGACTTGGAATCATATCTAGAAGGAGAGTGCGTTGTGAAGCAATCAAATACCCTGCAGCCGATTGCTGTCTGCTCATTGGAGGTACTGTGGTGTCTTACAATTAGCTGCTCTGGAGTTCATGGTCGTAAATTCATTGTGGTGCTAGAGAAAACAAGGAAGAAGATCTGATCAAGTACAATTGATACATAACTTTGAATTTCAAAAATGTTACAAAATTCCAACATACATGAAAGCTGTAAACCCAAAAAGAAAAAACCCCTCGGAATTCAATCTTAAGCATAAACTTGAATGGTACAATGAGACTGACAAAAAACAACAATTATTCACACAAATCATTGGATTCGATCCAACTCTGCAAAATCAAGGCCACCTGAAAAAAACGAGAGCAATCCACGCAGTAACCTCATCAAAACCTTGCGTGTCACAAAGAATAGATTGCTGCAACCATGCAAACTCCAAAGAACACGCCATTGTTCAGAACAGCAAAGCTTACAGCCCCAGAAGCATCCGCTGGAGATTCTGGACTTGCCGCAGCTTTAGATCTCTTCTTTGTCTTTTCAGGTGCTGGCGCTGGAGTAGGAGGTTTAGGTGTAAAAATATCAAGAGGAAGAAGCACCTTGTCGACCTGATAAACAGCTAACTGATTATCAGTGTAGATAGTGCCGGATACGCTTGTATTTGTAAGCCCTGTGGTTATATTCACAGAGTTTCCCGTGGTGGTCACATTGAGCTCTAACCTGCCACCTGATCCTGCCTGTGTGGTCAAAGGGTTGCTCACAGTCTGGAACTGGGAACTTGATAGAAATTGCGGGATAATGTGAAATTGTACTAGCTCAGCCTTTTCTTGATCGTTTAGCGAGTTGAGGGTGCCTGATTTGAGACTTGAAAATGCGCTGTCGCTAGGTGCAAAGATGGTTATGGCATTGTTCGTGTTGTTGAGCTGGCCATTCAATGTGACATCCTCTTGAGTGGCTTTCAAAAGCCGGATAAAAACACTGAACTGACCGCCTTTTTCTAGGACTTTTGTGACATTAGTTGGACCAGCTGGTGCAGGGGCTGCAGCTGGTGACTGAGCTAGGATTGTGGGGCAATAAAGAAGGAAGAATAGAATAAAAGAAGCTGAGAACAGAAATTGCGGCACCATTTTAGTGGTTTTTGGATAAAGTGGCCTATATTGCTGGTACAGGCTACAATTTTTTGATGCATAGAGAGGGGATTGGAGAGGGTTTTTATAATTATAGCGGTGGATGATTAGAGTTAGGTGTAATGTACAATTTTAGTTCAGAAACTTAGCTATTACATGGTTTATCTTACTTCAAAAGGTAGATAGAAATCAATGGAGAGAGAGGAACAAACACTGTCGCAACAACTAGTTTGCTTGAAAACACAGAAAACAGGAAGGAAAGAAGTAGCAAGTGGGTGTGTTGACAAATAAAGATGTTCATTATTTCCTTCGCTTTTACTTGTGAACGTATTTTGGGTGAAAATTGATATATTGCTTGCCACAATCCTAAGAAAGATTGATGGTGGCATGGTGTACCGACCACATCAATGTCATCCTCTGACCCCAAATCATATGTTCTCTACAGCTATGATTGCATCTTGTGGGTCCTCTCCGTTGACTTACATTTCATTTGCCTTCTTAGGTAAGCCAAACATGAAATTACACCAGAGCTAACGGTAAGTAAAAACATAATCTGTTGATTTTCTCTAACTCGTTTTGCAGCTCGTTTTTATGCAAATTATTCTGGAGAACATGTTAGCCAAAGATCAGATAATAGATTTCTGCATTCTTTTTAAGATAATGTTCCTATTTCAGTACAGTTTTTGGTCATCAAGGTCCTGCGAATCTTCTTATTCATGGTTTCGGTGCATTTTGGAGCGCTACCGTGATGATCTACATAGTATATCGAAAATGAGAACTGAGTTAGGCTATCACAGTTATAGGATTTGAAAAACCAGAGAAGCAATAAGCCTATTTGGGACTCAGTTCATTATCACATTCACCGTGATGATCATATGTTCTTTGGATGCCTTTTCTCTGTTTCAGTTTGGCCTACTATGAAATGGAAACATTCAATTCAGTGGGGTTCTCACACTTCAGGAAGAAAAAGTTCATGCATCAGCTTGCCTGATTAGTCCTCTCAGCCACGATTTACTTCAAATAATATGAGAGGAATAACCGAGTCTTCCATCAATTATATCAACATCTCCGAGATGTTAGTGAGGTGATTTTTTACCTTGTTTGGTGGATTGAGAACCAAGGTATCAGATTCCTCTTCATCCCAGGTCCATTTGACGTCTTCCAGTGTTAGGAGGTCTTTTGCTGTTATTTGAGTTCTGCTTCCAGGCCTGTTGCTGCTGCTGCTTACCCAACCAATCGATTATGGGTTTTCTAGAAACCAATCAACCAGCTTCTAAGTTTCTTATTTTCGGTTTGAATAGCCGGTTGACTGATCCGAGTTTTCCAGAAACCGGTTGACTGGCTACCATGCTGTTGCTTTGGCTGTCTGTTATTAGAATTTTGAGATTTCTTTAGCTTTTGCAAGGTCATTTAGATCTAGGTAATTCTGAGGCCTCATCCTTGAAAGCTTGTATATTTGATATCATAACAAATAGTGATAACACATGCTTGGATTTCTTTACTTGGATAACATTTTCTGTTTCTAAAATCAGATCACTGATGTGATATTTGTTCCATTGCAAGTAGGTTTTGGATACAGAAACCAATGACTTGATCGTGTCATTAGCGAGAACAAACAAATGCCCGTGTTAAGAACTTCAGTCCTTTTGACAAGTTCTTATCTCCCGTCGTCAAAACAATCAAGTCCAGTTCTGACACCAACTCTCTTCAATGTTGCAATGGTTCAAAAAGCAGGGGAAGGGAAGAAGCATTTATGAAAAACCGAGAAATTTAATCCTCTTTTTGGGAGCAGACATAGTTCTTCTGAAAGGATGTGTACTATCTCCATGCAAAACTATTCAACACGAAAAATATCATCTAAGTATCAAAAACCAGGATGAAGAATCTAAATGCTATTTTTTTTAATGAATTAAGAAAGATAAGTAATTAGAAAGAGATGAAGGATATATAAAAAACCATGCTCTACAGAAAGAAAGCAGCTAGGAGCCAAAGGGGCAGAAGGCCATATCAAGTTAATCCACTCAATTTTTTTAGTTATTTCTATTAAAAAAATCAGAGAAATTCCGCCTCTTTGTTTGCAATTTCAACAAAAAATTACATACATACATCAACAAACACTCTAACCTGTTTGTCAGATGAGATCGAAGCAAGGATTAAAATAGAGCTGCCCTTCTTCACATCTCAGTCCATGCCAGGTATTAGTGAGTGCTTAAATGATCGTGTTATTTTTCAAAAATTCAGCAGGACTGCCAGGCCAGGCTTACCTTGACAACTTCTGGTGACTGGTCGAATGCAATTACCCTGCTGTTCCTGACTTTATCATCTTCTACATCACTTAACATCTTGTATCTTCCACGCGCAAACTATTCTCTTCCCATGCTTCCCTTGAGATTTATTTTGGTTGGTTACAAGCAGGAATGGCTCCTACTCATCCCCTACCAGCCTTGATTCTTCCAAAAAACATGTAATGTCAGGAATGATCCCTCCATCACAATGCTTTAAAATCCCTTCCCCTACCAGATCGTTTAATAATTCAGCTGGTTCTTTGGATCCACCATGCTGTAACAATTTTGTTCGAAGAGCAGTTCCCGCAGTTAATGAAAGTGGATCCTCTTGGCATAACTTTTTCCATATGGTCGCAGCAAAACATTTTGCATACAAGTAGCTATAATAACCTGCACAGATCAAGAAAAAATCATCTCAGAACTGTCTAACCCAAAATTAAACTTTGCTGGCGAAGCATCTTTGAAGTATTATTATAGTGTGTTTTGGGTTGGGGGACAGTGCTTGAACCAAGCCTAATGGCTTATTATTCTCCAGTAATTCATGACTTCTGATCACATTGATGCACAAAAACTTTTCGCGTACACTGTATGTCCATGCACATGGTAGCAAGGAAATTCAAACACATATTTATCCACAGAATATTCACATGCTCAAATATCACACCTGCACCATAATTTACAAGATGGCTGAATCTGATCTGCCAATTTGTACCCTCCACATGCTTCCAGCTGGTGTGCTGCATTTTGAGTTCAGCAAGAATAGAGCTCATATCATTGGGTGAAGCTGGTTGTTCTCCAAAAAGTGTCTGGTCAGCCAATGCGTAAAAAACCTATTTAACATCATGAGCAAACAAAATGTGGTAAAACTTTTTTCTTTGCTTTTATATAAAATGTGCTAACAGGAACCATTCCTAGGAAATAAACCTGGCGTTGCAGTTCAGTTGCAGCAAACATATCTCTGGCACCTTGCATAGACTTCACCAACTTCTCAGGTATTATTTCACCAGTTGAGTAGTGCTTTGCGAATGTCCTTAATACTCTGTAGTCCCAGGCATAGTACCTAGGAATGACACCAAGAAAAGTTTCAGGTTGATTACCACAATCACAATAAACTCACTCCCAGTGCTTACACATAAACGGATCAGGTTATTTCTAGCCATGTTAAAACTTTGAATGGGATAGAGCAGTGGTGAGTATGAGGTACGTCAACTTAGGAAGTTAAGAGTTATTTAAGTGAGATATTCTCCAATATATTGGAGTTATATGGATTACTTCGAGAAGAAAGTTAGAAGAGATTCATTAAAAAGCTTGGAATATTTATTATGATGCATATGACATGACACAATCACGTAATTCTAAGATATGTGAAAGCAATTATAATTGCAAGAAAGAGGGGAAAGGGAGGATGCAAACGATGACAGGAAACATAATTATTATTATTATATTTTCATGTCACATGCTGCCGAGCCAAATCAAGAACATCTGTCAGTTTCTTTTGGGACCAACTCTTGATAGAGCATTCTTATTGGCTAAAAAGATTTCAAGACACACTCATATATGATCAAATCACCTAAAAAATATGAACCATCCAACCACTTTTTATTTAATGTATCAACAGTATTATAATCTCCAAAAGCAATGGAGATAATCAAAACAACAAAAACAAGAAGAAAAGGTGGATGACAATTAAGAAATTGCAATATTCTACTCACTCAAAGAGGTTTGAAGGCATTTCAGCAAAGTCAAGAGCAACCCTGGTGCCTGAGAAATGTTGGTAATACTACAACAATAGTCAAGAAATGATTGTAAATTTGCATAAAACGATAGCCATATTACTTCACTTTGCAGTAAGCTATCAACAATATACCGTTCTTGAGAACAATGAATGGAGAGCATGTCCAAACTCATGAAATAGAGTTTCTACATCTCCATGATTAAGTTTCACGGTTGATGAACCAGGTGAAACAGAAAAATTGCAAAGAAGGGCCACAACCTGCAGTATAACCAAAACTAAGCTAGATGAGAAGGAGAGAAAAAACTGAATCAATCTTCAGTGAATCTATGGAAAAATTCTCTCTAAAATCTACATAGCATGTTTTCCTATAAATGAATATGGTGAGAGTGGCCACTTCACTGAAAAAACTATAAATGCTGTCTATCCTAGGAGCCAGGACTTAGCTTTCTGCTGGGCAGGACTAGTATTGAATAATGATCTCCTCTCGATGTGTTTCCCTCATAAAGGCCATTGAAAATTAACAAATTAGTATCCCCACCACCCTCACTGAAGGAACTGAAGTTACAGTTCAGGTGTAAAACCTAATTTCATGCTTTTTAGCAAATGAACGAAACCACAGCCCTACATAATTAACTAACTACATTTAGCTACAAAATTCACCCAAGAGCTTATACTTTCTAAAAAGTTTACATAATTATCATGAACCACCAACCTTGAGCTCCAGGTAAAAAATATGAATATTGAAGAATGATACCTATTAACTGAACATTCAAAAGCCCCAGCATGATGGACCGGATACTAAACAAAAGCTTCATCAAGGGAATATTTAGGGAAACCAGGGTTACTTATAAGTTCATCTTTCTATAGTCTTATTAAAATTCCAACGTAAGAGAACATTCTTATTTATGTACTCAGGTAGGACTTTCCAATTGAAAAAGTTGGGATTCCAATTCAAATTAATTGCGTAACTATGAAAATACTACATTCTATGATATTTGGAAAAACAAAAGAATGCATTGACCAAGGGTGACAAAATCTATTACATACAGGAAGTTGGTATTCTGTCTCAGAAATGCGGCAGCCTCCTTTAACTGCAAAGTTAGCACAACCTGGATATTTTCCTTTCCTTGAGTACAAATCAAGGTATAGATATCCCAAGTCACCCTGAAACAAAAATACAATGCCTCAGTTATATTCAACATCGTCAAATCACATGAGCATAAATAAAAACTGTAATTTAATGCCTACAGTGAATGGTAAAAAAAAGATGCCAATGGATGTTGCTAGAAAGTAAGGATTTATTGAGAAGTCCATGAAATTTGGGTGTGAAAAGTAACTTCTCAACTTTTTAATCATTTTACTGATATGGCAGATCAATGGAAGCATCTAAAATAACATGGAATGATCTGAACAATTTCTATTAGCATCAGACAGAGTCAAGGCAGCAAGAGCTCAAACTTCAAGACATTTAGCCATGTGAAGAGGGTAAAGAAACTGGTCTGGCTGCATAAATGACTCTAAGTGAGAAGTAGCATTTTATTCACTGATACTTAAGAAGACAAGCTCATGTGGTTGTTTTTACTCCACTATGGTGAAGTAAGATCTCAATCCCCTTAGACTCAAACAAGTCTAGCATGAGTTAACCATAAAATTGAATGGTTTTTGTACCCCTCTTGGTGCTGTCACCAAAGATTCAGAATGAAGCTTGATTTAAAAAAGGTTTAGTAGTCCAGGGTTATGCATGAATTTCCTTAATTCTGGAGAGGGGGAACTGATATTTTGACAATAGTTGGATATATTGTCATCATGGAGTCACCAGGAATAAGCATGGAAAAATGTTAACCGCTCAACCTCATGTATAATTCAATATACTACAAACACACACACACACACACGAGAACAGGGCAAAAGAAAATATGAATTATATAAACACCTACGGAATTATCATTACTTCTGTTAGAATGGTTTACAATATTCATCAATCTGGACTTAAAATCTTCCATGTATATACCTCATCAGGATGATGAAGTGTCATTTTAAGCACATCAGGGTGCCACGATTCACCTGGTGCCATGGGGACATTGTGAAGCATTGCACCAAATAATGAGTTGACCAGCACTTTCAAACCTTCAATACATTGTGACAGAGGAAAATACGAGGCTACAATCTGCATCAAATAGGGAAAACTATCAAGAAACAAAACCTGTCATTTGAAAGTGTGATGTAGAAGGATATCAGAAAACAGTCCCTATACTGAAAATATAAAGGTCAAATGCTTCAACTTTGGAAAGTTACCACTCTGCATTCATAATGGTAACCATGAGGATATCTATTCATGAAAAAGAATTACATAAATAAAAATCAGATGGGTATGACTTACTGAAGAATCCAAGTTATGAGCAGAGGATTTCATCATTGCTGTATAGTACGTCTCATCCCAGGGCTCCAAATCAATACATCTTTGACCACATTTTTCTCTCTTAAAATTCCTAATTGCCTCAAACTCCTACAGGGAGATTGATTATTCATTCAAGTGCAAAAAAAGTGACTCCAACCACAATGACAAAGTATTCTAATTCACTCTTCAACATTATAACTAAGGAGAACATAATACCTCATCAGCCTTTGGCCTAACTATCTTGCTCATTTCATGGAGAAATGACATCACAACCTCGTGTGATGAAGCCAAGTTTGGTTTCACAACAAATTCAGCATAAGATCTGTATCCCATCATCTGCATTGACCAAGTAAAACTTTAACTAATTTTGAACTGCAGCATTAACATCAAAATTCAAAACAATAACATAGATTTCTGACGTTTTAATTGCTAAAGCACCACTATTCCAGTCTGATAAAACAAAATGCATGCTGATTAGAAACACAGAATTCTGAACTGAGTATATATCCACAGGAAGTCTTCGTGCTGTGCCCTATTTGGGGTTCACACTGAACATAAAAAGACAGAAGAAAAAACCCAATCTTGGAGGGATGACTTCTCCAAGACCGTAAATCCAAGGTCTTCACATAGATGCCACAATAAGAGCATCAAATGCTTAATATTACTTTTCAAGCGCATCCACTTGCATAGATGATCAGTGCCTGATTACATCATTCATTATTTTCAAACACTTCAGATACTGATAACAACCTGGGCCAGTTCATGACGAGCTGCAGCAAGCTTATCAAGTACTTCAAGGTTCGCATGTGGGACAGAGTTTCCTTGGATATATGCCATCTTCCTAACCTGAAAATAAAATTTAAAAAAGGAAGGAAAAGAACTATGGAGTTTAGCAATAGCAATGGAGGAGCATGTATATCACACACTTATATAGATAAGTTAACAAATCAAGATATGTCAATTTTCTTCTATTTTGTAACCTAAACCAGTCCGAGTAATTTCATTTGCCCAATAATGACCAGAATATCAAAGCAACAAACAGTAAAACCCAATAGCAAGAAGACACATCATACAAACTCAACTTTCCAAACAGGAAGAAAACAAGACTGCCAAAATTTTGCAACCAACAAGATTAAAGTACCTCTTCATCTGAGACCCAATGCATCACAGAAACTAGTGTATGATGATCTGTTGTTATTCGCAGTCCTTTTTCTTTCATGTTATTCCATGACCCTAATGATCCCGGGGAAGTTCCGGCAGTGAAACGGTGAATGGGTTTTAGGAGATGGTGTATGTGTCTTGGGATGCGAGATGCTGGAAATATATCCAAAGAACCTGGATCATTAGTAATATTTTCACCAAACCTGACAGAATATGCACAAGAGGTATAAAACAGGATAAATAACCAAAACAAATAAATGTAACAACAATGAGGTGATTGAATTATAGAAGAGCCAATCAAGCAAAAGTGATGCTACACTTACTCTCTACTTAGCTGAATGGTGCTTAAATTGAGCTGATTCACTCTAGCTAACTTCTCTGCAAAGCAAAATCAATATGTTCATGATCCGTGGAAAAAATTTAGTGAGTGGAAAATTTGACCACAACATAGCTTAAAGTCAATAGCTAATTAACTCTAACTTAAATTTATATGTTCATCTTCTATAGGAGAAAATGTTTTACAGGCAGTGGAACAGATAGTCAACAAAAAAAGGGTATATACCAGGAGGGAGATGGATCCCGCCTTTTTCAAAATCAATACGTAATTGATTGGCAGCCCTATGAGCCTCTTTTGTGAGCAAATTTCCATCTTTCTCTGCTCTTTTCACCGCGGCATATAACGTATGATTCGTATTGAGGTACTATATGTCAAAGGAGAGCATGCCAAAGTCAAGAAATAGCTAATCAACTTACTAGACAGGAATTGAACCAAATTACAGGGCAAGCTATTATAGCAATTCAAATACCAAATACATAATTGGTCACCTCACATGTAGATATTCATTAATCCTCATCGATGCCTTACCAGCTGCCTCAACAAATTCCCTGACAAATATCAGTGAATAACAAATATTAAGCACATCTCCTACATTAGACACATGTTCTGATAAAAGTAAATTCTCCAGTCACAAAAAAAACCTGTCTGGATGAGTATTTCTACAAAGTTCCGCAGAATCCACAACACAACATACCTTTAAAAAAAAAACACTTCAATCATTCCAATAACTAACAACACAAACAACATAAGAAGGATGCAATAATGCACTGAGCGAAGAGATTTACCGTGTTAGAAATCTCATCCATAGCTCGTACGATTTCAGCTGAGGATGGCATACTGGAAATATAATTAACCAGCTCCCCTGACCTAGAAAATATGAAATTCAACTTAAAACATTCACCAAAACTCAATTTAAGTTTGAGGTCAGAGCTTCAAAAAAATAAAGTAAAAAATTGTATGATATAAACCAAATGACATCAGAAACCTTTCTTTTCCATTGCCATGAAACAAAAAAAAATATTGAAGATTTCAAGCTTTACAGCCTCATCATTGTATATTATACGTATTAAACCCCCATTAGACACAACAAGAATTCAAACTAAAAAAATGTCTTAAGGTTAGTAAGGAAACCAACAGAAAGCTTTACATACATTAACCAATTTTCACTACCATTTAAACTTTCACCCAACCCATTTCAGCTTTAGCATCAAATCACACTAATCACACAACATAAGCTTTCAAATTCCTTCACTCTCACATTTTCTCAGTTGGCAAGAAAGTATAAAGTTCAAAACTTATCTTATAATTTTGGACTTTCTAATGTTTTTGGTTACCTTTCAATGGCATCATCAACAAAACGTTGAAACCCTTTAGGGGTTTTTAAGTGATCAAAGCCGTAGAGTCCCGTGGTGGCGGCAGCTCCGTTTAGTTGAGGTGCGGCACGGGTGCTGGCGTGGCAGGAGAAGATAAGAGTCGGATAGTTTGATTTGAGCATGCGTTTGTAACAGTTCTCCGCCGCATACCAGCGGATTAGGGCGGACATTGCCTGGTCGTGGTGAGGAGAGGCTTTCAAGAGTGTGATTGCTGAGGTCTTGGGTTTTTGAAGTGTGAAATTCGGAACCTTACGACGTCGTGTCTGGAAGGTGCAGGGATTCATTTTTCGGATAACCTCAAATGAATCCCCGTTCTACAACACAGTTTCCGACTAAGTCCCCAATGTATATTGCTTACCAATTTTGTCTCAGGATAACCATGAATTCTCATCTTGATCCTCTCATCAACACACAAGCCTAGGGTTTGAGAAGTTGCTTTGTCCAACTGCTGACAAAAGAATCCAATTTAGATCTTCGAAGCAAATTAAAGACTTAATTCCAGTTTGTTAAACGTATAGATTAGGGGAATTCTACAGCACATACTCCAGGAGACTAGGCAAAGAGCATGCCCTACTGTTCCCAACAGACAGCTCCTACAAAGGACAGAGGTGATGACTTGGATAGAGAACTGAAAACATTCTCTATGTTTACCAGATCATAGCTTGTAAGAAAATTCTAGATCACGGTACGTAGCCACAGTCAGCAGAGAGAGACAGTCTTGCAGCCATGAATGAGGAGTGCAACTTGAAATTTATTTTTGGTTGCTGTATCTCATGAATCAATAAGAACATTCAACATTGTTTAAGTTTACAACTGTAGGATCAACTAGAATAATTGTGACCTGATTTTCTACTCTCTCAACCTTTTCCTTCCTAGGCCTTCCTACTTTTCCCACAGATTTCTTCGATCTTTTTGCATTGAGAAATTACTTCAGTAAGTCAATTTTCAAGTTCAAGCCTTGTTATCAATATGAAGTCAGTTTTCAACTTCAAGCCTTGTTATCTATATGAGTTCGTCCCAATCTCAAGAGTGTGATGACAAAACACTTGTGATTTATATAACAAATCTCGAGTTCAAGTAAGTGCATGCATTTTTTGTAAGAGTTTGGGATAACTAGATTTTTAATCGCTCACCTGAACTCACAAAATATATTTTCTGTGAGTTTTTCTCGTATTCAAAATATATATGCTCACCTCAACTCACAAATTACATTCTCTGAAGTTTCCTCGTATCCAGAAATAAATAAATCTATATGAAGTCAGTTTTCAAGTTCAAGCCTTGTTATCTATATGAAGCTTTCAGGAAGTTTTCTTTTTAATAATTCAACTTAGCATCTTATCGTATAACTAAAAGAATCATACTTTTAGCTTCTGTTTTCTTATTGCTTCATCTTCTGTCAGTGTGTTCTGGTTGGTGTTTAGTCTGGACTCCAATAATTTTTCTGGTTATTAAGATATTAATTGCTCAAAAGTCCACTAGAATATAAAACAGATTGATGGATATCTCCACTAATTATCTATGCATACACTTGGATCCTCCTGCTTAGAGAATGAAATTATCCTGCGCATATTTTTTCACAGGCTCTCCACAATCTTAAGAATTTGAAAAGATGTTCTGGGATCCTACCCACAGCTTTCCCGACAACTGCACGCTTTTACTCTCTACAATTATTATGATCGTTTGGTAGAGAGCACTATACGCACCCAAAGAGAGATACATTCGGAACTTTTTCCACCTCCATCACCGACTACCTAGTACAGTGCTTTCGCAAAAGTGCATTTGTCTGAAAGGAATTGATGCTTTTTTGTATTTTCAAATATTTTAGCATATAAAAAACATCGTTCACCGTCAAAACATTTTCAAACACCGTCCAAACGCATTATCTAACACAATAACTTTTTATATTTTTTTGAATCAAAGGCCTATACAAAATCTCCACAAGAGATCACTTAGTACTGTTCCAATCTTTTTTTTTATAACCGGGATGACTTACACGTACCACAACTAATCTTTAAATTTATTAAACATTCTGCAAGTCCAGTAAACAAATATAACACCACGAGAATGACAAACATACATAATAGAGCTCGAACCCTGATGTAAAGTGAAACAAGTCCCTTGCTCCGCTAGTCGAATACCCCCACCTGCATACTGTTCCTGTCTCTCCTTTCATGTGACGTGAGGATTGCCTTTTATGAGTCATGGTCCATAAAAACACAGAAATGTTTCAAGTGGCACAGCCCTTACTTTCTACGCATAATATACTTTACTCAGCACTTTTGTGCGGTGGATAGATAAAGTGAGACAAATACATGCTAGTTTCAGGCTGAATCTCAACTTTTTGAAAGAAGGTAGGTAAGGTTTTTTATCCCCCCTGAAATCCAGAAAAGCTTGTACACTGGATAGTGACTGGAAGAAAGAAAGAAAGAAAGTGGCGTTTGCTCTTTCATTAATCATCATGTATAAACAACAGGTTCTGCATTTGTCTTTTAGCCAAGTCACTTTCGTCTTCTCTAAATTAAGTTATCGGTGGAACTCACAAAGATTTATGAGGGCAGTATTGAATGGGATTCACCCATTCAATACTTGATGTATTTTATGACGTGATTCTGAGAAGAAAATTAGGAGAATTTAATATTTTATTTTGAGTGGATTAATTAGCCGATGCCTTGCAACTAAAAGCTCAGACCTTAATGCCTTGGAAATGCTTCTACTTGCTGTTACCTCTTGAATATAGGAAGGGTTTCTCCTCCTCCTCCTCCTCCTTCTTCATTATGAGGATCGATCTGGTACAAGATCATTCATGACCCGAGTTAAATCTTGAAACAACATTGTTTTAGGTTTTCTATTTAAAATCAAAATGATATTATTTTAATATAAAAAAATCAACTTGTGCTAGATCACTAAGTTTACTCAACAGATTGGTTTTATAACTATTATATAATATGATATACAATGGCAAAAAACAAACAAGTAAAAATAATTGACGATCCAATCTTAAGTGATTCATTCTTATGCCAATGATAATGGCTTTTTTATGGTTGGTTTATGAAGCAGAACACACTCAAATCCCATAATAGACTTCCACTTTGGCTATCTTTTTGACACTAACGTTTGAAGATTAAGACCACTACTAACCGAGATTATAATTTACGTAACCATCTGTACTCTTGGATCTAACCTCTTACACTAAATCATATACCAGCTGATCTTTATACTTACATTTTAAAAAAAAAATCCGAAAAATAGCAAACTATTTATATCTTATTAGCATCAAGAAAAGTTGGAATTTCAAGAGGAGTAAGACTCGCAAAGCCAAAAAAAAAAAAAGTATATATGATCCTAAGATGAACCAAGACGAGCAGGAAAATCTGCAGAAGGATGATTCCCTTCACGAGGAGAAATGTACAATGTCGAATAAAATAGATATCCCATGTGTGGTGTTAGTAAACTGGAATGTTATTGGCACAGTTTTAAAATCTAGTTCGGATAAAGAACAAGTCATGTTCGGGAAAATCAACTCTATTTTTTAAAAAGAAAGATTAAAAAAACAAAAAAAATCAATAAATTGATTAGGTCAACTTTTTTTTTCATTCCCCAGTACGCGCATTGCAAATGCTAATTAATGATAACCCCCTAATATATATATATATATATATATATATATATATATATATATATATATATCTTTGTATCATCATGGGTTTTGGAATCTTGGAAGTCCTTTTTACAAGAAAGCATTTCTTTATATGGAGATGAATTATTGAATAAAATCACCGCAATAACAAGGTGATAATTATGAAAACATTAATTTCATCTAATTTCTCTAAACCGACATGTATTTTTTGTCTTTAGCTGTGCAATATTGTCTTGCTAATTTTGAAAAAAGTAATTAAGTTACCCAACTCGATTCCTTACACAACTTTATTTTAGAATGGTTCACAGAGCAATTTTGTGAGCCCATGTATTTTTCAGCTGCCAGTATTCTCATTTTTTTGGAAACAACAACTATTGCTAGTAAATAATATTAGCTGGGGGAGTTGTATGTGTTTTCTGCATTCAATTAATCAATCAGAAGGGGGGGGGGGGGGGGGGGGGGCATAAGTTTACGATGCAAGAGTTGCATCCACTAATGAAAACAAGAAAAAGAATCATTATGGATTCAAAGATTAATCATGATGCACGGTAAGTTATTAATTATGATGTATATAAACTAATACGAATAATTTAATTATAAAAAAAGGATCACAGGGTCAATAGTTTAGTATCTCAATACGTATTTATACTTGGTGCATGAAAGTGACAACAAAGATTTTCAAGCTCATGCTTTCTTGGCATCTTGTTCGATGTAGGTTCGATCATTTATGTTTGTCTTATTTTGCAACTTAGAATTATTCTCGTACAAAATTATTATTTTATTTTTTACAAGTTATCATTTATTGGTTACTAGCCTATAATTATATATTTACTTGATAAACATATTTTGAAAATCTTGTAAATTGATTGATTTGTGCAATTGTTGTTGTTGTTTTCCTCCTTAATTGTTGTGTCTCTTTCTTTAAATAAAAAAAAATCCAATATAACTTCTAGTATTATCTACTCATCTTATTCAAGCTAACTTTTACCTTATTTAAAATAACTTTTACAAGTTATCTTTTTTTTTTATATCCTCTTTTTATTAGGCATTATTTGGCATATACTATTACGGTTTTTTAAAAAAAAAAAAAAACGAAAAAAAAACTTATAAGCTTGTTTTACAATTACCAAGATTTTACTTTTATAGCAACAAGACTTTGAAAAAAAATGATATCATATGACCCCTTAATTACTTGTAATAATATTATGATATCTTTCTTCGATAAAAACAAAAAAGAGAGATTTATTTAAAGTTCAAGTTGTAGAAGATTAATAAAATTCTTAAAGAAATGTATGGTTTAATTAGATTTAGATGGGTATGATACCCAATTAAATTAGCTTAATCAAGATAGTATTCTCTCTCATACTTGCCTGCCGTGATTAAAGAAAACAAGTGCGATCATGACCAAATCACATGATACGTTACACGCCATCGACCTTTTTGGTTATCATTCAATCAAATGTTAGTATTCTTATTTACTTGTTGGAATTAATTATGAAGATCAAATTAATCCACGTACAAGAAGTAAGAAGCTTACTACTATTATTTTTTGCAGGTTTGACTCTCATACATTATATAGATTCCTTCTATATATCATTATTTTAGGTTAAAAATCAAGAGAGATAAAATAAAAATATTTCTTGTGAAATGCATCCATATGGATGTTGACATACCATATATATTTTTTGAATTCTAAAAAATCTCACTTCTCTTTAGATAATTTTCGTGGGTTCAAATTAATCAAGTAAAACTCCGATTATCTCAGACTTTTACAAAATAAATATCTTGAATTGAACCCAAAACATACAAAAAAAAAAATCTACCACGCCATTGCTCAGCATGCTGGACAAGATTAGAAAATATTAAATCTTCATTTTTTATATATTATATATTAAAAAGAAACTAAATCGTGTGGGGAATTAACTGTAGTTCCCCACACAAAGCACTGTGGATTTCCACAGCGCTTTTCTTCTTCTTCTTTTTTTCCGATTATGTTTTTTTTTTATATTTTTTCCTAATTATTTTTTTTTTGTTTCTTACTTTTTTTATTTCTTTTTTTTGTGTGTTTTTTTTTTCATGAAATATTTTTTTTAATGGTTATATTTTTTTCTTTTTCTACTTATATATAATTTTATTTGTTTTTTATAATCAGGGTGTTTGGGCTAATTTAAGAACATCACAGTTAATTCTCGGATCTAATTTTTTTTATAGTTTTTTTTTCATTTTTTTTCTGATTATATTTTTTTTATTTTTTTCAATGAAATATTTTTTTTCTAGTTATACTTTTTTTCTTTTTGCACTTATATATATATATATATATATATATATATTATGATCGGGGTGTCCGGAATAGCTTAAGTGCACCATAATTAATCCCCATTCCAATTTTGTTTTATAACCAGGGTGTCCAGACCAGCTTATGCGTACAACGACTAATCCTCGGACTCATTTTTTTTTCTAAAGTGCTTTCCCGCTGATACATTTTTTTTCCTTTTTTTTCTTATACTTTTGTTTTGTTCACTTATACATTTTTTTTTACAACAGGGGTCTACGTGTCAGCTTAAGTATACCACGACTAATTCCCGGAACGAATTTGTTTTTAAAACAATATGGATTGCTATAGTGCTTTCATGCTTATATTTTTTTTCTTTAACTTATATATATTTTTATAACCATGGTCTCTGAGCCAGCTTAAGCTTTTTATTATTATTATTTTTTACTTATACATTCTTTTTATAACCATGCTCTATGGGACACCTTAAGCGCACCACGACTAATTCCCGGACAAATTGTTTTTTGATAATCAGGGTCTCCATGCCAGCTTGCGCGCATCATGAATAATCCTTGGACCAATTTATTATTTTTTTAATTTTTTTTCCTTATATTTTTTTTGTTCACTTATACATTTTTTTTTCCTTGTGCCCGGACCAAAAAAATTTTTATAACTCGGGTCTCCGGGTCAGCTTAAGCATACCACGACTAATTCCTGAAGTGAATTTTTTAAAAAACAATATGGATTGCTACAATTCTTTCACGTTTATTTTTTTTTTGTTTTTCTTCACTTATATATTTTTTTTTATAACCAGGATCTCCGGGCAAGTTTAAGCGCACCACCACCACTCCCCAGACCAAATTTGTTTTTTGATAATCAGGGTGTCCAGGCCAGCTTGGACGCACCACGACTAATCCCCGGACCAATTTACTATTTTTTTCCTTATACTTTTTTATGTTCACCTATATTTTTTTTACCGGGATCTCCGATCTAGCTTAAGAGCACCAAGACTAATTCCCGGACTGATTTTTTTTTTTTAAATATGGATTGCTACAGTGCTTTCATGCTTATACTTTTTTTTTCACTTATATTTTTTTTTTATAACCGGTGTCTCTGGGCCAACTTAAGCTTTTGTTTTTTTTGTTTGTTTGGTTTTTTTCACTTATATATTTTTTTATAACCGGGGTCTCTGGATGAGCTTAAGCGCACCATGACTAATCCTTGGACCCTTTTTTTATAATCGGGGTGTCCGGCTCAGCTGATGCGCACTACGAGTTGTATAAGTACGTATATACCCCCTATGAGACAAAATCCAAGAGTTGGTTATAGGGATGTATTGGCAATTTACCAATTTTTAATTATATTTTCTGTCGGGTGTTGTGGGCACGACGTCAATTTCAAAGCTCATGCATATTTCAAATGACGTGTGAGGCATCGTAGAACTTTTAAAAATATATATTAATTTTTTATATATTTATTTTATTATGTAAAATATGTTTAAAATAATGTCATTTTATCAAAGATATTTTTTTTTTCATTTCTGTGCATAGTACAATAATCATAATACTTTCAAATAAGACAGAAACCATGAATTGTTAGTGGGGTGTCTCGGTAATTTTACTTTTTTAGAAACTAAACTAAAAAATAAAAAAAATAAAGCCAAAATACAAAATAAAAAATTATATGTATTAAAACTAGATAAAAAAAATTTAATCCCTGCGGCAGAGCGCGAGTTTATGGCTCGTATAAGCTATCCTGTGTGTGTGTGGATATACAGTATAACTTCTATATAATATGAAAAAAAGAGAAAGAAAATGTAATATTTTGTAATCATGACGAGCATGCTGATATGCAATGATAAAGTCGTTGACATGTCCAGTTTGAGTACAGCTTTGTGATAAGCTGTAATGTATATTAATTAGTGTATATAATATGATTTGGTCGCACGTTTTCCAACTTTCAATGGAGTTTTAATTTGATGGATGCGATTGAATTTCAATTCAAGGACCTTTATTTTAATAGTGACAACGTTATCAATGGTGTTTTCTAGTGTGTGTGTGTGTATATATATATATATATATATATCCATCAACATATTATTGTCACTTATGATAATTATCATTTTTTTATATTGCGGATATATTCTTGAACACCACCTGCGGATAAGTAGCTATTTCTAGAAATCAAGTCACACACACAAAAAAAAAAAAAAAAACCCATCAACGCAATATTCACCAACAAAACAAAAACACGCTTGCGTTTATGTTAAAAATACAAAAAATAGAAATTTTCTCACATTCTGAAATGCCGCATGGCCTTTTAATTACCTATAATTATATTGTTCAAATATAAAATAATTTTTTTTTTAATAATGATATTCTTATAAAAACAAATCATATTTATTTTTAATTGGTTAACTTATTCTCGATTTTAACCCCATCTAGTTAATTTTATCAATTTCATTATGATATTTTACGTTATAGAGGCGCAAGCTTTGAATAATTTGATCAGATAGGATCTGGATGAATTATATAAAATGATAAAAAAAAACAGTTTTTTTAAAAAGAAATTAAGAATCGGTAAGATGTTATGGATGAAGATGAGGCTTCCCCATATTTTTATTATCACATTTAAAGAGTCTTCCTTCTTCAACCACCCATCTCTTTTTATTTTCATCATATACAATTACAAGGGGTAGCCATGAAGTTTCTGGCTCCAATCATTCAGCTATTACATTCTAGATTAAGCACACATGATATTATAATAAACTACAATCATTCATACTCTATTGTGGTTTCAAGTTCGAACCCTATGATTACAAATATGATAACCACTAAAAATTTACATGGTCATTAATTTCAGGATCTGTGGGATTAATACAAGATATCCACGTTAAGGAATGGAAAATCATTATTAATTAAACACTTTCAACAACTCCCTTTCCCTTGTTCTTTCCCGATATTTGAATGGTGGGATGGAAAAAGAAGAAGAAAAACTAAGTACAAGACTAGAAACTAAAATTCAGGAAGCTAGAGTTTTCAATCCTTGTCACCGGGATATATCTTGTGATATCACTCTACGATCGAGGCAGTGCATTTTAATGCTTGCCACCCAAGTCTAGGATACTCGAATCCATGTCACTGAAGCAGCTAAGCCCAAAGAATTCATCTCCAAGATCCTCACAGTCTAAAAACCATGTAGAGATACTATCATCTGACGAGGAATTAGATACACCAAGCTCACTATAATCTTCTCCAGTGGCTTGGAAGTTCCAGGATGAGTCGTCAAGAAATATATCTGACCATATAAAACTCGCCGGTGGATCATCGTCATTATTAGGTTCCGATGACCCTGCACGTTCATCCACTGACGAGTTTCCTGCCGGGGTCGTCGTGCTTGGGTTATCAGTCCGGGAGGAGGCATGGCCACAGATTGCAGGTAGAACCAGCTGATCATAATTAGTGGGACAAGGTACTCTACTTTCTCGGGGACTCTCTTGTTTATTGAGAGGCTGGTGTGTAACAGGATCGATGCCCATCTTAATAAGCTTTTTCTTAATGTAAGTATTCCAATGATTCTTGATCTCATTATCTGTTCTCCCCGGCAATCTTGCAGCAATTTTGGACCACCTGGAAAATGTCAGCAGAAAGATGAAGGAGCTCTCTTACTATTTAATCTCAACTTTCATAATATTGCTATGAACTAAGTATTAGGTAATAGTATTGAGTGACAATCCTTTAATTATTATTAAAACATTAGTTAATTCACGCACTCATAAAATTGCGTGTCACCACTTTTGAGTATTAGGCCTTTTTTTTAGAGTAAATAAATTATATGCTAATTAGGTTATTATTATAATACTTGTTTAATAATAGCTTGCATCATCCTATCACGATGCTCAACCTATAACCCACTAACAAAATAAAAAAAAAGAAGATAAAAAAGGTTAAAAATTATAAAGTTTTTTTTAAAATAAATTTGCTTATACAGCTATATTCATAGATCGTATCTTGCCATGAACACCAAATTTTAATTTTGATGGTCGTTTGGACACAATATTGAAACTAAAATGATGAAAAGTTAAATGTTAAAAAAAGAAGAAGACATAAAGCATATAATAGGTAGATAATGTATAGTTAAATACCTGTTGCCAAGGCGGGCATGGAGATCAATGACAAGTTTTTCCTCATCCTCGTTAAGAAGGCCTCTCTTCAAGTCAGGCCGGAGGTAATTAGTCCAGCGAAGGCGGCAGCTCTTGCCACATCGTCGGAGTCCGGCGAGCTTTGGGACAGCTCGCCAGCAACATTGACCGTGTGAGAGAATAAAATTGACCAGCTTCTTGTCTTCCTCGGCTGTCCAAGGCCCCTTCTTCACACCAAGTTTGTCGCAACAAGGTTGTCTACCCATCGCTATAGTTCAGGTAACTGGCTGCTATATCACTTCCAAAAAATCTTACTCCTGGAGAGCCAAGCTCCACTCACCCACCTTTATATACTGGTGACTTCTCTTGCTTCAGGCCAAATCAAAATGTTATTTTGGAGTTGAACATTTCGTCTCACGCGCTTGTTTTGTGTTTGTGAGTCAAACTTTCCTGCTAGCTACGAAATGGCTTTCTGACTGTTTGTTGGTATGTTTGAAATTATTTTTAAAAGTTGTTTTTATCTAGAAATACAATAAAATGATTTTTATTTTATTTTTTAAAAACTATTTTTAATATAAAAATAATCTAAAAACACTAAAAATTAATTTAAAGTAAAAGATAAAAATAAAAAAATATTCTTTTTTTTTTCAAAAATACTTTTAAAATTATGTGTCAATCAGTGTCTTTGTATGAAAGTCAACTAAACAACTTTTTTTTATCTTTTTTTTATGCACGTACATACTTATTAAACTTATATGAGAGTTCACCCAATACAGCTATAGAATTGTAAGTTAATGAGGTTACTTAATTACTATTAAACAATAAGCATATTATTTTGAAAAACAATTACACAATATTTTAATCAGGTTGCTAATTAACTCATCAAGTCAAATTAAATTATTTTGTTAACACTCATGAAGTTAATTAAGTCTCGAGTCACTCATGAAGCCCAACCATGTCTAACATCAATTGCATATAAAACACTATTAATGGCTCTATCATATCAATTAAATAGTAGACCAATATGAGTCACAAATCCCTAATCTAGTTACCACATAGAGACCATTTACTTGTAAGAAAAATAATTTTTAATTATTATATAGTGGTTATTCCGTCATTGTCGAAAATAAAATGTGGACACTTGTACATTCAAAATAGGGTCAAAAACAAAAATTCGAAAGATGAATGTTTTATATTCTCAGCAAGGAGAACCGAAAAATATTAGTGGCTAGAGCTTGTTGCGTGAGGTTACATCCTAACAGGCACATAAAATCAATGTTGTTTATATTTTTAATATGACTAATGAAGATTTGACCTAAATAATCAAAACTATGTCGTAATCGTGAAAGGAAAAATATTATAAGAAAAATTAAATGTCACATTTTTTTATATCAAGCATTCTAGAGCTCGTTACTCAAGTTTTATGAAGATAGGTTAAAAAAATAAATTGTTATATTTAATACAGGCATCATCATCTTCATTAATATATTTATTATTATCAAGAGTTTATTTTTATAAACTCTTGTATATCTAGATTAAATTCATCTTTTTAATTCATTTTAAAATATATTATTTATACCAAAATATTAAAATTCATGACAAATCAACTCTTCATGATCGTTATCAAATTGAAAACAGATTGTTTAAAAAAAGTTGCAAAAACTGATGTTAATGGGAAAAACATATCCTCTTAATTTGTCACATCTGCATTATATGGTGTCGATTATGAAATGTTAAGTGTGTATTTGATGAATTATCAATTTCCACCTCCTAAACACTTAGTTATATTAGATATTTAATCTTAGTGATTGATGATGTAATGTTAGGGTATTGAAATCGTCAGAAAAGAAACTATCATTTAACAACGAACAGGAGCAAAGATAAAAAAAAAAATAAAAAAAAAATTATTATCCTTTCAATACGTGGAAGCTCATACACATGCAATCAGAGTTCCGTGGGATGTTTCTGTTGGTTAAATTGTGGAAGAAATAAAATAAAGTAGAGTTGTCTTAGCCTTTGAGTGTTAAGGTGGCAACACCTTTTAAATTTTCTCCATGCAATCCATGATTTATTTTATGGCCCGAGGTTAGCCTCCCTCGTGCTAGAATGCTGTGGATTTGAAGTGACTGATTGCTTGATCAAAAGTGGTTGTTTTTTTTTGACTTTGTGTTTTGGTTAGGATTTGAATGGTTAAATCACCGAATGATTTGTTCAAGGAGGTTTATTCAAGATTTAGGAGTATTTTAAAAATATTTTTGAAAAAAAATATTTTTTTATTTTTATTTTAAATATTTTTTTTGGTATTTTTAGATCATTTTGATGTGCTGATATCAAATATATTTTTTTAAATAAAGAAAAAATATCATTTTAGTGTATATACGAATGAAAAATATTTTTAAAAACAGCCTCAACAACACTCCAAACAAGCACTTTATTGGCTCGATTTTAACTCGGATTGTGCTTTTTTAAAACCCAACTAGGAGCTGACCATGTTTAAACAGATTGAATCAAAGAGTGAAATCATATTCAAGTTAATATTTTTTTTCAAAATAATATTAACAATATTATTGTTATTTTTTCACCAAGAACAGGCCTCTAATGGTAAATTGGAAAAGCAGCTTAGTCTGCCTTGAGGCCTTAACCAGGGCAAAGGAGCAATAGGGGGAGATGAGATTTAGCTGCATATAATTTGCTCGACAAATTCTCGTGTCTGACTGACCTTTGAGAATTGAGAGCCCAGCCCACAAGGAGCCCTATGGACTTCAGCGTCATTAAACACCCATTGGCCAGTGGGTCTTGGGCATGTTTCAGACACGATGGAAAACGCTCCCCCTCTCTTAATTTTTACCATTAACTACTACACGAGTATCTTCTAATTCAAATTAATTATAATTTAATATCATATCAAGTGATTTTACAAAATAAACTAAACTAGTACCCTTAAAGTCCATTCAATAAGTTTTCTATATAAAAATAAAAGAATAAAAAACCAAAATAACACTATTTTTTTTTTACTCGGAGTTACTAAACTTAGAACTTCACATTCAAGTTATAGATTGATAGGTTCTTTTAAAGTATTTTTTTTTGCTTGAAAATATATTTAATAATTTATAATTTATTTTTCAAAAAATATCTTTAATATTTTCACATCAAAATAATTTAGAAATACTAAAAACTAATTTCAAGGTAAAACAAAATAAAATATTTTTGAAACGCAAAAAACAAATAAGCAATATGTCAGCTGATTAGATTAATCCAAGATTTGGGGGTTTCAATTTTTTTTTTAAAATCAAAACAGGATTAGTTTTTAATTATTTTAAAAACAAAAGCGAGTTTTTATTGGATCACTTGTTAGTGTCTGTTTGACACAGCGCTTCAAACACACTCTTGAGTTTTTTTATTTTTTATTTAAATTAATTTTTTTAGATCATTTTAATGTATGAATATAAAAAATAAATTTTAAAAAATAAAAAAAATTATTATTTTAAATAACAATCTCCATCCAAACATATCCTTAATCTAACATATCAAGGTTAACTTACACGTGTATAATTTGAAACCTAGCCCTCAGGGGATCTCGAATTGACGGATAACAAAGCCGGACCACTAGGCCTAGCTTGGTTTTAATTTCGATGCTTTTCCTTTCAAGCTGAGTGACTCGAGGAGGTGTTACTTGTTAGGCGAGACTAATTAATGAAAATAATAAACCTATGCCACGTGTCCTGCATTCTTGCAAATCGGCCGCTCTGTTAAAGTTGATTTTGTCCACGAGCCTCCTGAAAAAATCTTGGCAATAAAATAGATTTGAGGGTTTCAATCCAATTCTTTTTAATTAATGCAAGTCAATCCATTTTTAAAATGGCACGTGGGATTTCTTGATGACTTAACGAATTTATCATTATATCTCACTTTCATATTATTTATTTCACAATTTCTTTTAATTCAAAATATTATATATTTCTCTAAATCCTAAGATAATTTATTTTAATTATTTGGTGAGGAATTTGAACCAGACGGCCAATTAATCAGCCTCGTTCCAACAATTATAGTTATTGTACAAAGTGCCAAATTCAATTAGTTTGCTCAAGTATACCAACTTTCCATGGGTTACTTGTCAAAGATTAGCTTACAAAATGATAGAACGAAAATGAGTAAAATCTCCATTTTTATTCAAAAAAGGAAATAATAATAGAATCCTTAGCTTGGACCCAACCATCCACATGTTGCCAGCCCAAAAACCTCGTGACCCACTGCACGGACACGATCAGTCTGTCTTTGCCTTCAGCAATAATAATTGCGCGTTACTTATTCGACGATATACCTCAATGAAACCACGCAAAAACTCTTCAACCAGAGCTCGAGATTGAAGGAAACAACGAGACATGTGGCGGCGCGTGACTTCACTTTCTCCAGTGATCTCCACCTCAAAACCAACCTCACTTGATCAGGTGCCAAGCCCACTGCTTGAATTGACAAAGAAGATATCATCTTTATAAATCTAGCAATACTCATTTTTGCCTCGTTTTATATTGTTTTGCTTTCTATTTTCTTTGTTGGGTTTCTTACAGGCAGCTTTTGGCTTCAAGATATGGAGATCGTCATTTAGTACAGAGACACCCACTTTGGTATTGCTCTCATATCATGTTTGGTTTCCTTGTAGTAACTGAGCTAATGATACATAAGATTTTTAGGCAGCTGTGTTTACATTAATTGTGAAAGAATTTTGCTGTTTTTAACTTGTGATTAACGTTGTCTAATAATGCACGAGCAATTTCGTCAATTGTTATTGCTTTTCTACAGCGTTGATTTGTTCATGACTTAATATCTGGAATAATTTGCTTCCTAATTGTTGCTTATTTTCGTGCTGAAGGTAAAAGACGGACCTTCTTCGTTCAAAGAGAGAAACCTATTTATTACTTTTGTCCTGGGTAGGTAATTAAGAATCTTGCATTTATAGTAATAGTTGTTGTGTTTGAGTGCTTGCGCGATCCTGTTTTTTTTTCTTTGCCCTTTTTGTTAATTTGTTGTTGGTGAATAAACATTTTACTGTAACACAGTCAAATAGGATTTTTGAATGCCACAATGTTACTCAGATTTGGGATAAACCTGCCCCTGTGGCTATTTTCGGAATTATGTTTCAGATTTTCTGTTGACCAAACTGTCCATGTATCAGTGCTCATGTCCGAGTATCTGGTCTTCTTCATGTATACTTTGGGATAAAGTGATGAATCAAAGTAACATAGCTGTGCACAAAACAGGCTTGTAAGTTGGGCAAAGTTTGGCCCATACTGGCTGATGCACATCTAGTATATAATAATATGTCAAAAAAAAAAAAGAATCATACATATAGCTTTTGAGGTGTGAGATTTGTGGGTGGCATAAATTTCTTTTTCACATTTGGGTGGCTCATTGGATATTTCATATTTTGGGAGAAGTTTTATGTATTTGACATGCTTGCTTTTACAACTGAGTTCATGGTATCATATTTTCAAAAAGATTGCCATACCTACTGGTTGCTGAATTGTCCATATCTGATTTCCTTCTTTTCTTCTAATAGTTACGCATGAGAATTAAATTAACTACATAACTTTCAGGTGGTCCTGGTAGTGGAAAAGGTACACAATGCCAAAAGATTGTTGAAACATTTGGATTCAAACATCTTAGTGCAGGAGAGTTGTTAAGGCGAGAAATAGAGTCTAACAGTGAACAGTGGTAATAATTCTAAGTGAAACAGAGTTGTTGAGATTCTTTTATTAGCACATTCTGAAATGAAATACATTTCCACTGATGAGGGAAATCAAATTTCCAGGTCCCAGATGCTTAACACAATTAAAGAAGGCAGGATTGTTCCTTCAGAAGTGACTGTCAAACTGATCCAGCAAGAGATGGAATCAAGTGACAGCAATAAATTTCTCATTGATGGTTTCCCACGAACTGAGGAGAATCGAATAGCATTTGAAAAATTTGTGAGTTTCCTTTTTTTTTCTTAACAACACCTTTCATGAAAGTTGTAGTTTCTCATCCTGATGTTTGCACTGATATTCAAAGGATGTGGTTAGTTTTCCTATCAATTTCATTATGATCTCCATTTGTTTTAAAGTTCATCATGTAGAGTAATGATCTAGAAGAATATCATATAAATGTTAAAGGAAACTGAGCAGTGTGATAATGAAAGGAAAACAATGGAGAAATCAAACTGATGGGAATTCAAAGCTTGATGTTTTCATTGAGTCAAATGATTTTTGTGCTGGCTGTGGAGCATATAATCGTGTTGGTATTGATGCAGACTGGGCTTGAACCGAATGTTGTGCTTTTCTTTGACTGTCCTGAAGAAGAGATGGTAAAACGAGTGCTAAACCGCAATGAGGTGAGTATATGTTATATATTTTTTCCCCATTCAACTATGTAAGAGCAGTTGTTGAAGTACATTGTTTCATTGCAGGGCCGAGTTGATGACAATATAGATACAGTCAAGAAACGTCTTAAAGTGTTTGAAATCCTAAATCTTCCTGTTATTGACTACTACTCCAAGAGAGGGAAACTTCATAAGGCAAGTATCTGGAAACTTAACTACCTTATAACTCAGTGTCCATAACTATCTTGTTTCTTTCCTTCAAGCCTGTCTTTCTGTTAGATTCTTTATGTATATTTGTCATGATTTATGTTCAATAGCAGCTCACTTCTGCTTCTGGTTACATATGAAGTAAATGAACTCTTAGACTTATAGTGGTAAATATAAATGTGTGCAGATCAATGCAGTGGGAACAGAAGATGAGATTTTTGAAAAAGTCCGCCCTATTTTTTCTGCTTGTGGTATGATGTCTCCTTATTTCACATTTTAACATGCTTTGCCATTCCTTGATCACTTTCGAATCTTATTCTGCTCTATATTAATGGCCTCATTTATATAGCTTTCTCAATGTTGACTGGTCTATAGGATTACTTCGAAACTGATATTCACTCGAGGAAACACCGCGGTCTTTTGCTCCAAGCTTTTAAACACTAATTTGAGATATTAGGTTATCAATTCCTCTATGCTTTTGACTCTAACACAGATTCTGTGAAACTGAAAAGGGGTGTAAAAACCTCAAGGCATTTACATCCATGGAAAATTGAACCTATCCCTGTATGTTAGTCAAAGCGTCAGTGTATGTCATTGACGGAGCTAATCTTTCTGCAGCTGGAAAATGAACTGAAAAATGTCAGTCAAGGTTGAGCACCGAAAGGTTCCAGTATCTAATTGGACACGCAACCTCTTGGACTGCAATGACTCTCAAGTTGGCAAACCTCAGTTTTCTCAAAGGAGTGAAATCATCAGCAAAAAGATTATTTGCACTCCACAGCGACAAACATATCTCAGCCTTGAGGATTAAGCTTCATTTTAGTGTCTAGTGGTTTACTGGTGCGTGTAAATAGTTCAAGGTGCAAGAAACCCTTGGAGCCGCCCTGTTTCAACTTTCAATAAGTGGAATAAAGAAGCTGCAGGGAAACTCCAATCAACAGAAAGCAAAATCATCCTTACAGATGCTCTTTTCTCGTTACTAGAAAGTTTCTAAATGGAATGTTCCAAATTTATATGATATTTTTGTTCACAGCTAATAGTTGTAGAAACACATCTAATATTTTACTTCTTCAGACTTCTATGTTATTTAACTGTGGCTGTATGTTATATATATATATATATATATATATATATATATATATATATATATATATATATATAAAGTTAAATTGTTTTAAATTTTAGAATTTAAAATAACTAAAAATTGAGATACAACTTTTAGTATGTAACTCATTTTTATTACACACGCCATTGAATTAAGAATTAGGGTTAAAAGTTGGCCACTCTTACCTTCTTTACCACAAATTTCATGGTTTTTAAACTTCACCTGGCTCAGTGGGTAGGTTTATGTGAGGCAGATAATCTAAGATTGGGTCGGATTTAATAATAAAAATATATGTGTATGACCCGATAAAAAAACTCCAGTTAACCCCGAGAGAAAACTCAATAAAAATGTATTGATTTTTTAAAATAATATCATTTTTATTTTCTTGTAAAATAATTAAAACTTGGACCTTACCGATGACCCGGTAATTGCCCCATTCAACCCCGGGTTAAGTTTAAAAAGAATGCAATGCTTACCACGAGTCTCACGAACCTCTATAGATTCAAAGCCTCCTTAATTACACGCTCGACTCCCTCTCTATTCTTTTCTTGCTACCCCATACCATGGCCAAACCTGCCTTTCTCTCTCTACTGCTCTCTCTATTTTTCATTGCAAGCCCAGCAAACTGTGCAACCATCTCTTTCACAATATGCCAGCACTTCAATCCAAAAAAGCTCCGTAATCAAAGCTTTCCAGATCTCAATAAAAATGTATTGATTTTTTTTAAATAATATCATTTTTATTTTCTTGTAAAATAATTAAAAATTGGACCTTACCGATGACCCCGTAATTGCCCCATTCAACCCCGGGTTAATTTACGGTACAAGTCTGATGTTTGAGACCCTCTCGGTGCTGTTTTATTAATCCAGGAGCATTTCTGAACATAAATAAATAAATAAATAAATGTCCTTCGTGGTTGCGTGAATTGACATTACAGCTCATTATATTAGCCAGGATATGCTATTATTAAAAAAAACATGGTGGTGATGAGATTTTCTTGAAAAATATCATATGTTTTTATAGTAGATCGAGAATGGAAAATCTTCTCATTTTCTAGCTCTTCCAGCGGGAGGCATTGGATTCATGCATGTGCCATCTCATGTCTCGTGGCTTACAGCCACCATATATTTGCTCCATCTCATTCTGATTTTCTGAATTATATATATATATATATATATATATATATATATATATATATATATATATATATATATATATATATATATACATGCTAGCTTCATGCATGTGCCATCTCCTTCTGATTTGCTGAATTATTTCAATATACGCTAATCAAAGCCTCCAAGACTCCGACTCGATACTATTTTCCCTATAAACTGGGCTATTCTCACACCTTTCAAAGCAAAATACAGTGAGAGCCATGGAAGCTAAAATATTCATTCCAAGAAATGCTTTATCATTGCTTCTTACTTTTCTTATATGCATGTCCAATATGGAAATATCCTTAGCAGATACCAATACCACCAAAAATTCTACCGAAACTTACACAAATTACCTGAAAAAAGCTTGCAACTCTACCTTATATCCACAGATTTGCTTCGAGTCCCTCTCTTCATACACCTCCACCATCAAAACCAATGGCCTCAAACTGTGTACCAAAGCTCTCACGGTGACCCTGAAAGCGGCAAGCAACACATCAAGATTAGTAAGAAGTTTATCGAAAGAAGGGAACTTAAGCAAGGCTGAAGCTGGGATTATTAAAGATTGCATCGATGAAATGGGAGACTCCATCGATATGTTGAAGAAGTCCTTGAAGGCTTTAGGCAGCATAAATGGTTCTGAAATTGAATTTCAGATTTCTAACATAAAAACGTGGATGAGTGCTGCGATGACTGATGAGACTACCTGCACGGATGGAATTGATGAGAGGAAGATAAGTGATGAAGTGATGAGAAAGATCAGGAAGACTATAGTGAATATTTCCATGCTGACTAGCAATGCTTTGGCTCTTATTAATAAACTTCTTGGCTAGTTTTTTTTTTTTTTTTTGAATAATTTGTATGCAGGTTCTTCATTTCTGATGATGAACTGTTATATCCAAAAAGTTTCTTATATCATAATCCTGAGTATCAAGGCTAATTAATTTGTGATTTAGTTTCGAATGAAGGATTATCAACTTGAAAATTATTATTTTTTTTAAAAAAAATGTTATCAGGCCAAAGAAGCCAAGGGCAAGCAAGCTCATGTTCAAATTAATAATCAAATGGCAAGTCCTACGATGATATGGCAGCTGGCTTTACTGACTTGCTGTTTAATTTGTGTTTGATCAAATGTTGTTGTCTTGTCTTTGAGAGGTTGCTGTGAAAAAAGTAAGTGTTTTTTTATTTATTTCGTCCGTGATTCACAAGATTATAAAATGTTAAAATTAAATATTAAGTGTTAATGAATGAATTAAAAAAAGAATATTAAAAAGTAGGTGATGGATCGAGTATTAATAATATCTGAAAAATGTAAAAACAATCATATGATCATAATGATGTCCATTAAATTTTAAATCATGACTTGATTTAAATATAATTGAAAAAATAAATAATTTATGTTTATAAGATCTAATTAATGAGAAAAAAAATCTCTATTCCCAAAGTTCTCCCCCCTCCTTCTATTTAACCCTTTTGATAACATATACAAGTATTAAAAGAGTAATATTGGCAATATGACTTTTAAAATAATGTAAATATTATTATTTAACATGCATTTCAATTGTAAGTTTTTTTTTTTTTTTAAATCCACTCAATCAATATTTCCTTTCATTTTTTTTATATAAGACTTGAATGGAGGTGTTCGTATATTTCCTTTTAAATTTATTTATAACCCAAAAATGAAAATCTATGCAAATGTTGTGGGATGGTCCTAGCTTTCTTTATACAAAAAAATCAACCTGGTTATCAGTTACCACGTCCAATGATTGTGGAATGTATATTTTTTCTTAAAAATAAAAATAAAAATAAAAATAAAATCTCCATTTACTTAGATTCCATGGAAGCATTATAGTAGCTGGAGAGGCTAACATCCATGGCGGGAGTAGCTAGACAGATGGTGAAGAAATTCACATGCTTGCCAGATTAGCTAATGACCACCAATTAATTAATTTAAGCTCGATCTTGACCCTTTTAATTAATGAAAACATGACATTACAGGGATAACAAGAGAAAAAATTTAATATCCAAGAGTAATTATCGTTAATATTTATTTCACGAGTTCATTTTTAGAAGATGAATAATTAAAAAAATTGAGTAGAATATTAAAAGTATTTTCATCTAATAAGTTTAATAATGTATTTTGTTTTTTATATATATATATATATTTATTTCTCTCTTACAAAATAGATATTCATAATTATTTTTTTAGTGTACTGTCGAACATGCACATCATATTTGAAGACTTCGGCTCGTGGCCTTAATGGGCAGCACGTCGGAGGTGATTGTGCATTGCCCAAGGCCACGAATTAAACTGCTTCCCACCCCAATAAAATTATTAATGAGTAAGCACATCATAATTGTTTTCCTTTTTAAATATATGGTTCAAACTTGAAAAAAAATAAAATAAAAAAAAGATATATTGGTATTTATTGAATAACAGTACAAACATCTTTAAGTTAAAAAAATGTTATTTTAGATTATTTCTTTTATTTTTCTAATTATTCACTGTTATCTTGTTTTTTTTTCTTCTATGATTTTTCTCATTTTCAATTTATATCAGTACAGGACTTATTTGAACAATTTATAAATTAATTTCATAGAAACTGTAAAAGTAATTAAATTTTAAGATATATCAAAACAGATTTTTCTTTTACTTTTAATTTGAAGAAATACTAATTGCTTTAAAAAAAGATTTCTTTCTGTCAACCAGATCTTAAACAGGCCATGCCGGCCGCCAATTAAGTGACCCACAATCTATATGCCTGAGATAGAGTCCGTCCTCTCTCTATAAAGTATAAACTCAACGCCTTCCTTCACTCTTAATTATGTCACTGTCGATTCTTCTATCCACCATAGGAAAACCTTTTCTTTTCCTTGCTACCGGAAACTATGGCGAAACCTATCATTCTCTTGCTAGCAGCACTGTCTATCTTATACACAGCAAGCCCAGCAAACGCTGCGACCACTTCAAGCCCTAGCTCCAGTGCAATCGATTTCATCGAGGCTTCGTGCAGTGCCACCCTTTACCCTGCACTATGCGTGCAATCTCTTTCACGATATGCCACTTCCATCCAGCGAAACCGAAGCCAGTTGATCCAGACGGCCTTCTCTGTGAGCCTAGACGAAGCTCAGTCAACGAAGGCAATATTTGCGAACAAGCTGAACGGAGTCAAGCCTGGAGGGATGGCGGTGGTTAAAGACTGTTTAGAACAGATCGATGATGCCGTGGACCAGCTCAGGGAATCGATTGAAGAGCTGAAGAACATTGGTCAGGCCAAGGGGGTCGGTCAGGACTTGGAGTTTCACATAAGCAACGTGCAGACATGGACCAGTGCTGCGTTGACCGATTTAAGCACCTGTACTGACGCGGTGGTTGCTGGCGAGGCCTTGGATGGAGGGCTGGAGACGTCAGTTAGGGCAAGGATGGATGGTGCTGCTCGGGTCACTAGCAATGCACTAGCTTTGTTTAACAGGTTTGGCACCGAGCTCTAGGTGGAGGGAGGCTATATCACCCAAGGTTATCAATACCATTTTGGTTGGCGATTTGTTTTTTTTATTGGTACGGAATTTTCGATTTCAGAGTATTTCGGCATGCCGTTTCGAGGTTGTACTGTTTCTAATAATTAGTTAATTATATATATAAAAAAAATATATAATTTTTATTTTATATAGTATCAAAGTTGATGTAACAATTTTATTTTTTTATAATATATATTTTTTTAATTTTAATATATATATATATAGCATGTTTGTCCAGATGGACAAACTTAATTGCTTTGTCCAGCTGCGGACAAATATACAATCCCACATCACTCAAATACTTCAAGAAGTTTACATTCTGTGGCTGTAAATTCTGAAAGGTTATCCCACATCGAGTAAATAGATGTGAAGTTATAGAATTGCGTCTATAAAAATAAATCAAGAAGGCATGCAAAACTTGCTTACCTGGACGGATCTTAGGTAGGTGACATCCAATGTATTTAGGATGTGGGTTGGTTTAAGAGATGAAAGTAAATTAATATTTTAATACAGCCGAAACGGTACAAACAAAATAAATCTAAAATGTTTCAGCCGGTATTGGGCCGAAATTATCGAGATGGACCGAAATTTAAACCGAGATGAAATTGACCTTGTTTGTTTCAGTTTTTTTAGTAGTATAAAATATTTCGGTCATTTCGGCCGAAACGAAACGATATTAATAACTTTGATATCACCGATATGTTTGGATAAGAGATTTTCATGGTTCGATTCCATCTTGATGCTTTTTGTGAAGGTTTTTTAGGGATTTAGGGTTTCCTTTTTGTTTTTAATTTCTTCAATTTATTTTTTAAGGGAGTTTGGTATGTGGCAAATGAAGGATAATCTCTGTAATTGTGAATAAAAAAATTTCTTTAATGATTTTTATTTTTATTTTGATGCTAATAAACTTTCCATCACAAGCAAAACAAGCACGAAAAAAAGAGAGCTAAAAGAGAAACACAAATAAACACAATTCCAAAAAACCCTTTTTTTCCCAAAATCTTCCCCAACTCCTCTTCTTATCAACCACAAACCCCCTCCCCAATCCCAACTAGAAGCCTTAGAAAATGTTATTAAATACAAAAATTCACCTGGTGAGTATAGCGATGGAGGTATTTTTGGTACCACGAGCAGTAAAGTAAATTCACTTTTTTATCCTTAGGTGGGACAAAAACAAAGCGATGATGGTGAGAATATATTTGATTTTTTATGTTTTGATGAACAATAAAATTACTTAAATATCCTCAAAAAAGATAAAAATAAAACGCTGAGGCCGGAGGCAGAATGATATACCCTCAATAACTTCACTTCTTTATGATTTGTAGAAAATATTTTATAGATAATAATTCACTTAAAAATATCATACAATTATTTGAACTACCACTATTTTCAGCATCGTAGATATGATCATTACCTCACAATCATCATCATCATCATCTTAACATTCATTTCCCTTGAACAACACTTAGATTTGCTAGTTAATTCAATCTATAGTTCAAATTTATACGAAACATTTGCATAAAGAGTATTTTTACCTCTACCCCTCTCTCCCGTTAGATAAATATGGTAAATTTAGTCCCTTTTCTTTCAAAAATAATTGTTTTTATTAATGTATAGGCTTTTTTTTTTTAAGATTGTAAATATACAGGACTCTATATAGCTAGTTTGACCGCCAATTTCGCTAACGTGCTCGTGCTGTCTTGCTATTTAAAGTCGATAAAATCTTTTATTTTTCCAATTATTCACTGTCGTTTTTTTTTCTCTTATAATTTTTCTCATTTTCAATTTATATCAGTAAAGGATTTATTTGAACAATTTATAAGTTATTTTCATAGAAACTTTAAAACTATCGAAACATATTTTTCTTTACTTTTAATTTTAAGAAATACTAATTGCTATAAAAAAAAAATAGTTTAGGCTTCTGTTAAGGAGGTAGTTAGGGTTTGCATTTGGTTTTAATAACTCCTAGTCCTTAGGGTTGTTATTTTACATTCTGCATTGTTTTCTCTGACTGAATATCTCATCTGCTAAGATTATGCAAGGCTGTATATAAAGCCCGCTTGAATAGAAATCATTCTGATTTTCGCAGCATAATTACTTTCTTTTCCTTGCTACCGGAAAGTATGGCGAAACCTATCATTCTCTTGCTAGCAGCACTGTCTATCTTATACACGGCGAGCCCGGCAAACGCTGCCACCACTTCAAGCCCTAGCTCCAGTGCAAATATCGAGTTCATCGAGGCTTCATGCAGTGCCACCCTTTACCCTGCACTATGCGTGCAATCTCTTTCACGATATGCCACTTCCATCCAGCGAAACCGACGCCAGTTGATCCAGACGGCCTTCTCCGTGAGCCTAGACGAAGCTCAGTCAACGAAGGCAATATTTGCATCCAAGCTGAACGGAGTCAAGCCTGGAGTGATGGCGGTGGTTAAGGACTGTATAGAACAGATCGGTGATGCCGTGGACCAGCTCAGGGAATCGATTGAAGAGCTGAAGAGCATTGGTCAGGCCAAGGGGACCGGTCAGGGCTCGCGGCTTCACATAGGCAATGCGCAGACATGGACCAGTGCTGCACTGACCGATATAAGCACCTGTACTGACGCGGTTGCCGGCGAGGCCCGGGACGGAGGGCTAGAGACGTCAGTTAGGGCAAGGGTGGATGGTGTTGCCCAGGTCACTAGCAATGCACTGGCTTTGCTTAACAAGTTTGGTACCGAGCTCTAAGTGGAGGGAGGCTGTACTATCAACGATATATGTTTGTATACAAAATTCTTCAATGATTTTTATTTTTATTTTGATGCATTTAGCTCACCATATATAAGTGGGTAAACCATAAAATGTTAATTTTCTTTAATGATTTTATCTCGGGCTCAATTGCTTATGTAAAGGTATTTTGAGCTACATATTAATATTAATATTATTTTTATTTTTATTTTTATGGTATTGTTAAACTAATTCCTTGGTTTCATATGGATCGTGTAATGAAAATAAACAATTAACCAATATCTAAGAATATGATGGTTACTAGAGATTTATATGGTCATAAATTTTAGAGCTCGTGGAATTAATTGAAATGCATGCAAGCAGGCCGGACACCTATATTAATCTAAAAAATATATATTAAAAGCATCAATATCTTAAAGTTTCAGAGCTTGTAAAATTAGTTGAGGTATACACAAGCTGACTCGAATATTTATATTAATCTAAACAAAATATATTAAAAGTATCAATATCTTAAAATTAACTGGGCAAGAAAACCTTGACTTCTTAACAAAATTGAATAAATCACAGTTTAGTGCTATGGTTGTTGATATTTTTTAAAATGTCTTTTCAATTGATTTTTTCATGGAAAACATTAAATTGGTCATAAAATATTATTTTAATTTTTTTTTTTAAATAATGAGAACTATATTGTAAAAAACATCTCATGAATAAATTCATCTAGTTATAAAAGTGGGCCTATATATATCAAAGCTAGCAATGGCCTTTCAAAGAGTATAATAGATTTCTCCAAATAAAATTCCCTCAAATTTCCACTCCCTTGACATTTTCCAAAATGGTAACCATTCTCCAGCCACCAAGATTCCTCGCATCTTCAATGACTCTCCACCACTACCCTTCCATCACAAGCAAAACAAGCAGGAAAAAAAGAGAGCTAAAAGAGAAACACAAACAAACACAATTCCAACAAAACCTTAAGAAAAAAACCCTTTCTTTCCCAAAATCTTCCCCAACTCCTCTCCTTATCAACCACAAACCCCCTCCCCAAACCCAACTCGAAGCCTTAGAAAATGTTATTGAAGACCTCCAGTGCTCTATGGAAAAGGGCATTAGAATCGATACTCAGATTTTCTCTTCACTTTTAGAAACATGTTACCGTTTAGACGCTATAGAACATGGTGTCAGGATTCATAGGCTAATACCCACTAATCTCTTACGTAGAAATGTTGGCATCTCGTCAAAATTGGTGAGGCTGTACGCATCTTGGGGGGATGTTGAAGTAGCTCACCAGGTGTTTGATGAGATGTTTAATAGAGGGGAGTCGGCGTTTCCATGGAACTCGCTTATTGCAGGATATACTGAATTGGGTATGTATGAGGACGCTATGGCGCTATACTTTCAAATGGAAGAAGATGGTGTTGAACCGGACCGGTTTACGTTCCCTCGAGTTTTGAAAGCTTGTGGGGGAATTGGGTTGATTCGGATAGGCGAGGCTGTGCATAGGGATTTAGTTAGGTTGGGGTTTGCTAATGATGGGTTTGTGTTGAATGCGCTTGTTGATATGTATGCGAAATGTGGCGACATTGTTAAAGCTAGAAGGATATTCGATAACATAGATTGTAAGGACTCTATTTCATGGAATTCTATGCTTACAGGTTATATTCGTCATGGGCTAATAGCCGAGGCATTGCACACATTTCGTAGCATGGTTCATGATGGGATGGAGCTTGATTCGGTGGCTGTTTCAGCAATCCTTGCCAATGTATCATCTTTTGAGGTTGCAGTTCAAATTCATGGATGGATTGTTAGGCGAGGGATGGAGTGGGATTTGTCTATTGCTAATTCTTTGATTGCTGTCTACTCAAATGGCCGGAAGTTGGATCGAGTGCATTGGTTGTTTGATCACATGCCAGAGAAGGATATTGTATCATGGAACTCTGTAATTTCTGCTCACTGTAAAGATCCTAAGGCGTTGACTTACTTTGAGTTGATGGAGAGGGATGGTGCTTTGCCAGATAAAATCACATTTGTGTCATTACTCTCAGCTTGCGCTCATTTGGGTTTAGTGAAGGACGGGGAGAGGTTATTTTCACTGATGAAGGAAAATTACCAAATTAATCCCATCATGGAGCACTATGCTTGCATGGTCAATCTTTATGGAAGGGCAGGATTAATCAACGAGGCATACGCCATCATTAGGGATCAAATGGAGTTCGAGGCTGGTCCAACCGTGTGGGGAGCGTTGCTGTATTCTTGTTATCTCCACCGTAATGTAGATGCTGGAGAGATTGCAGCTCAATATCTTTTTGACCTGGAGCCAGATGATGAACACAATTTTGAACTCTTGATGAAGATTTACGGCAATGCAGGTAGATTGGAGGATGCAGAAAGAGTAAGAAAAATGATGGTTGACAGGGGATTGTAATTGAATACAACAGTTCACAATCTGTTTTGACGTGATCGCCATCTCAAAGAGGAAATATTATTGTGCTGGCCAAGTTGCTGTATGATGTAGCGTTAGCCGAGCCGCACCCTCCTTTTGATAGTGAGGAGGTAAATGAGGGGACAAAATGAAGATATCCATGGTCAAACCAGCTGTTTTACTTGTGTAGTTTTAGTATATAGGAGAAGCTTATTGAAGTATCAACACTGTTAGAAGGCTAGCTGATGGAGGAAAGTAAATAAATGGATCTGGTAGTGTAAATTTCTCACCTGTAAAAAAAAAATGTTGCAGAAACAACTACTTGTAACTGTAAATGTGTAGCATACGATCATCCTTGGTCAATATGGATCCTTTTATTTTCTTTATTCACTAAATTTATAGATTATGGTTCCCAATTTTTTTTAATCGATTCAATAAACAATAAAAACAAGATTACAATGCTTGACAATCCCTCAATAAAAAAATAGCTTCTAACGGGTCCTATTAAAAATAAAAGAATTTGAATGATTTATTTTTTCATTTTTTTTGGAAGGAAGCTAAGTTAATTGTTAATGGTTGGCAAAGTTTGGGAGGGCCAAGAGATTATGATGGCAGCAATATTTCACCACCTACGCCTTGTTTTTCAGGCGATGCCAAGTAATTCTAAGAGTAGTGACTAAATTAACAAAATTGTAATTAGAGTATGCATAAAATAATACTACATTAGGACTTCTTTTTTCATCCTTATTTAATAATAAGACAATTGATTGTCAAATTTAAGTAATTTGTTGAAAGAGAGAGAAATTCAAAGATAAAGGATCAAAGTGAACAAAATAAAGAAAATAGATGGTAGCCTTCCTATTTTCTTATTCAACTCACGGTGTAGCATGAGGCGATAGATTAGTTCAACCCTACCACACGCATGATTTTGAGGGGCTTGTCAGCAAAGCAATCTTCCATTATTTACTTAATTATTTGTCTTGAATGATTAATAAAAGGAATTTTGATGAATTGTTTGAAGGACTTGAATGATTAATAAAAGGAATTTTGATGAATTGTTTGAAGGATTAGATCTCTTAAGCCATCATTTAACCTTTATCTCTCTCTCTATATAATACAGCTTTTGACCCACTTAATCATTTTTTTTTTTTTTTTTTGTAGAAGATTGATTTTACTTCTTTTCTTTCTTGAGACTCTTTTTGCGTGTCGTCTACTTAAGTGCCATTTCACATTCCTTTTTGTAAGAACTACTTGAACCTTCACACTTGCTTTTCTCCTTGTTCATACATGGAGTTCTCTTTAACCTGTTTTGCATTTTGTTTTAAAAATATATTTAATTTTTTTAGTGATTTTAAATTATTTTTATAAGTTCATGTTAATAATATTTTTTTAAAAAGAAATATCATTTTAATTTATTTTTTAACGAAAAATACTTTAAAAAATAACTACACTAACATTCCTAAGAAGATATTTAATCTCAGACTTAACTATTTAGTTTTTTTTCTAAACGAATTGAATGAAGTGTTTGTGTATAATCCCTTTTGTTGATGGACATTAATGTTAGACCAACTGATCCTGAAGCAAATCCCACAATCACAGCACTTCCCCAATCTGCAGCAACGGCTCATTCCCATTCAAGACCAACGGCTCATTTCCATTCAGAACCAACATGATCTGCATCTCCTTGATTTCCCTTTTATTATACTTTCCTTCTTTGTATATTTCCATTATTAACTCTTGTAAAGCTGTAACCTTTTACTCTATTTAAATCAAATGAAGATCAAAGAGAAGGCAAGTTGGCCTCTCGGTTTTCACTACAATCTACTGTGTTTTGAGTTTCTACATGGTATCAGAGCCCTAAGGCTTACGCTCAAAAACACGACCCTATTATCTTTGCTTCCGCACCAAAACACAGATGGCCTCTTCTCTACAAACCCCTCAATTTCCGAAATTGGATGGCCCCAATTATCTTACCTGGAGGATCCAATTTCTTGTTTTTTTGAAGAGTCATGACATGATTGGCCTTGTTGATGGTACCAATCCTGCTCCAACAAAGACTCTCCCTGATGGATCGGTGAATCCTGCATTTTCCATCTGGTCCAAGAAGGACAACAGTGTCCTCAGCTGGCTTTATGCCTCAATTACAGAGAAATTGGTTTCCACAGTGCTCAACCTAGAAACTTCCAAACAGGTTTGGGATGCACTTCAAACCCGTTTCTCCTCAACTTCAAGGTCTCGTGTGACCTTTCTCAAGCGACAACTTCAAACCATCTCACAAGGGAATCGAAGCTGCCTCTCGTACATTGAAGAAGCAAAACTTGTCTCCGATCAACTCTCCGCTGCAGGCAAACCCGTTGAAGAGCAAGACCTTATCTCCTATCTATTGAGTGGACTCAAGCCTCAGTTTATGCCATTTATCACTGCCTTCACCTTTGCAACCAGAGACAAGGAGCTCTCACTTGATGATTTCCAGACTGAAATGCTCAACTTTGAGACGTTAATGGAGTCTTCTAATTCACTTGCAACCCCTGAAATGAATCTTGCATTCTCAGCCAATCATTCCAAACCAGCGGCGACAAAGAGAAATAAGGGACCCGGTTTTACAAACCCATCCCGCTCACCAATGGCTTATAATCGCCCTCCAGCTCATATGGGTCCCTCTGCCAACAAACCAGCTGTGCCATATTCTGGTGACAATAGATCCACTTGTCAAATATGCAGTAAAAAGGGACACATGGCTCTTGATTGTTATAACAGGTTTAATTTCTCATATCAAGGCCGCCTACCACCGTTCGACCTTGCTGCTATGGCTGCCGAAGGAAACACTTCCCATACTCAACAGATGTGGTATGCAGATAGTGGGGCCAATGCCCACATCACCAATAATACAGCAAATCTCACCACCTCTCAGCCATATGAAGGAGAAGAAACCATTACTGTTGGAAATGGCTCAGGTTTGATGATTCAAAATATGGGTACCACATCTTTCACTTTAAAAGACTCTAATTTTACACTGTCCAATGTTTTACACTGCCCAAATGCATCTTCAAATTTAATTTCTATTAATCGTTTCTGCTTAGATAATGATTGCTATTTTATACTCACTGGACATGATTTTTCTGTGAAGGAGAACCACACGGGGCGGCTGCTGCTCCAAGGGCAAGTTGAGAATGGACTCTATCCGATTGCGGATAACAAATATCGTTCAAATAAAATTTCCTGCTTTACGGCCTCACTTGGCGTATCAACCACTCTTGACATATGGCATGATCGTCTTGGCCACCCTTCTCAAGTTATTTTAAATAAATTGGTCACATCCAAATACGTAGATGTGTCCACAACAAATAAATTAGGATTTTGTTCGTCATGTCCTTTAGGGAAATCCAAACAATTGCCCTTTCATGACTCAAATCGTCAAACGATTCGTCCTTTAGCCCTTATTCATTCAGATGTATGGACATCTCCTGTTCATTCAGTTGGTGGATCAAAATTTTATGTTATTTTTGTTGATGATTTTTCCCGCTTTACTTGGCTATATCCCATTAAATTTAAAAATGAAGTTTATGCGGTTTTTAAAACTTTCAAAGCTCTTGTGGAAAATGTATTTTCTTGTAAAATTCAACAGTTACAAACTGATAATGGTGGTGAATTTACATCCACTATGTTTAAAACTTTTTTACAAGAAAATGGCATATTTCATCGCTTAACATGTCCACACACTTCACAACAAAATGGGATCGCCGAAAGGAAACATCGTCACATAGTCGAAACCGGATTAACACTTTTAGCCCGATCTCACCTACCTAATACATACTGGCCCGATGCTTTCCTCACATCTGTCTATCTTATAAATCGTCTCCCAACTAGAGTATTGCATCATTTGACACCATTTTACATGCTCCATAAAAAAATTCCCAAATATTCACATCTTAAAATATTTGGATCTGCATGTTTTCCCCTTTTAAGACCATATGAAAATCATAAGCTCGCTTTCCGTAGTAAAGAATGCATTTTTATAGGTTATGCAAGTCAACAACGTGGATATCGATGCCTTGATTTTCATACCGGTCGGATATATGTTTCACGCAACGTAATTTTTAATGAACAAAGTTTTCCTGCGTCACGTGATAGAGTGCCTTCTTCTCCTGCCTCACAGAGCACGGCCTCCCAAGGTAAGTCCATTCCTACTTTTTCATTTACACCACCGACAATACCAATCTCACCCACTCCTGCAATCGAGTCCACAGCCATTAATCCAGACATCCCATACGCACTGCCAAGCACAACATCGCCGGTTCATCAACCATCCCAACCAACAATTCCTTGTCCTAACCCCTCCACAAGTCCATCGTCACCATCAAATCCACCTCCACCTGCGAACCAAATAGATCCCCCAAACCCAACTCTACCTACGAACCAAGCAAATCCCACAAATCCAACTCTACCTACAGACCAAAACCCCAACCGAATCATCACCCGCTCCATGACTGGACACTCAAAACTCAAAACTTTTCCAGATTTCACTGCTCTATACTCTACTCGACATCCCTTGCAGGTACTCTCCACTGTGGTCACCGAAATTGAACCATCCACCTACACACAAGCTGTCTCCTCTCCTCAATGGCGCGCTGCCATGGGAGCTGAGTTTGATGCATTGATGGCGAATGGCACCTGGTCTCTCTGTCCGCGTCCAACAGGTAAACACATAGTTAGAAATAAATGGGTTTTTAAACTTAAAAGGTTGTCCGATGGCAGCATTGAGCGCTACAAAGCGCGTCTCGTTGCCAAGGGTTTTGAACAGCAATATGGCATAGATTATGCCGAAACCTTCTCCCCTGTTGTGAAACACACAACCGTTCGAATTGTTATTGCTTTAGCAGTGTCTTTTAACTGGAACATACGCCAATTAGACATTTCAAATGCATTTTTACATGGTTTTTTAGATGAGGAAGTATTTATGGAACAACCTAAAGGATTTGTTGATGAAAATTATCCTGATTATGTATGCCATTTGCATAAATCTCTGTACGGCCTCAAACAAGCACCCCGTGCTTGGTTTCGTCGCCTATCAGAGTCTCTACTGGAATATGGTTTTATTGAGTCCACTGCCGATTACTCTCTTTTTATATATGCTACTGACTCAGTAAAATTATATGTGTTGGTGTACGTTGATGACATCCTAGTAACCGGTTCCAGTCAAGATGCTATTAATTCATTTATCATATCTCTTAATGCCTCATTTGTTGTTAAAGATCTTGGTGAGTTGAGTTTTTTCTTAGGTGTTCAAGCCAGCAGGGATTCACTTGGGCTACATCTACGACAAACTCGGTTCATCACCGATTTGCTACACAGCACCAACATGGTGGGTGCTAAGCCCCTTAATTGCCCCACAGTCTCCGGCCCAAAACTCTCCTCAACTGATGGTGATCTTCTGGCCGACCCAACTGAATACCGTCGAGTGGTTGGGGCCCTTCAATACTGCACCATCTCCCGTCCTGACATCGCATATGCAGTAAATCAGTTGTGCCAATATATGCACAACCCGCGAGAACCTCACTGGACAGCCGTGAAAAGAGTACTTCGCTATCTCAAAGGAAGTATTGATTATGGCCTCTACTTTTCTCCTGGTGATATAAACATACAAGCCTATTGTGACTCTGATTGGGCTGGCAATCCGGATGATCGTCGCAGCACAACTGGGTATGGAATATTCCTTGGAAACAACTTGGTCACATGGACAGCCAAGAAGCAACCGATTGTTTCCAAAAGCAGCACCGAAGCAGAATATAGGAGTTTGGCAATTGTCACTGCTGAATTATATTGGATAAGAATGCTTATGAAAGAACTTGGTGTGCTTTTGTCGTCCACCCCAACTATTTGGTGCGACAACATTGGCGCTATTGCTCTTGCATCAAATCCAGTGTTTCACGCTCGCACCAAGCATGTTGAGATCGATTACCACTTCATTCGCGAAAAGGTCCTCAACAAAGATATTCAAGTGAAGTACATTTCAACACAAGACCAGATTGGTGATCTCTTTACCAAGGGTCACACTGCATCTCGGTTCACTTTTCTTCGGTCCAAACTAATGGTGATCTTGATCCCCATTACCTTGAGGGGAGGTGTTAGACCAACTGATCCTGAAGCAAATCCCACAATCACAGCACTTCCCCAATCTGCAGCAACGGCTCATTCCCATTCAAGACCAACGGCTCATTTCCATTCAGAACCAACATGATCTGCATCTCCTTGATTTCCCTTTTATTATACTTTCCTTCTTTGTATATTTCCATTATTAACTCTTGTAAAGCTGTAACCTTTTACTCTATTTAAATCAAATGAAGATCAAAGAGAAGGCAAGTTGGCCTCTCGGTTTTCACTACAATCTACTGTGTTTTGAGTTTCTACAATTAACCCATGGATGAGAGTTTAAATTAGGGTGGCTCGCAATGACTGTGGAATGTAGAATGTTTTCTCTTTAAATTAGGTATAATTGATTTAAAAAGCTTAAAGAAATGAAGTCTGATTAAATATAAGTTTTAAATTGAATAATATAAAATATTGATTTGATAAAACTCAACGGCACGTCGGTGGGTAGGGGCCAAGGCGACCAGGATCATCTTTCTCCGAGAGGTTATGAAGCACGACAAATTTTATTTCCTTTTAAAATATGAACGGACTTTCAATTCGGTTTGTGTCACGTCGGTACACAAAAGTCAAGAACTTCAAGGTGGAGGAGGGCCACCGGCGACGCGGTTGGAGACTCACACTTATCAGAATTTATTTGACAACATATCTGGCAGCATGTTTGAAAATAAAATTAATTTTTTTATTGTTTTTAAATGATTTTAATGTAAGAAATAGTATGGTGACAAAAATAATTTGTAATTTGCCTTTTTTTTAAAAAAAACTAATAAAATAACATACTTCACTATAATTTCTTTTTTAAAAGTTAAAGAGTTGTGTTACTTTTAATGCCTCTGTTTAGTTCTGTTTAGTAATGTGGTTGTTTTTTAAAGTGATTTTTTATTCAAAAATAAATTAAAATTATATATTTTTTTTAATTTTTTAAAAATTATTTTAATATAAACATATCAAAATAATCTAAAACACTAATTTTTTTTAATTTAAACTTAAATTTAATTTTTTTTTTCAAAAATATATTTGAAATGCAATTCCAAACAACCTTATAAAAAAAAATCTCAAAAAGTCCTTATAAAAAAAAATCTCAAAGATTGCGCTTTTAGGAATAACGCGAACTATGAGATTTTATATTTATTTTTTTGATAAATTAAATACTAGTTTATTATATTTGAACACTTTAAAAGTCTAGCGCATATATATCTCTTTGGACTTGATGAAAGTCAAGTGATAAAATCTTACTGTATAAATTTACTTGATAAAATCTAGATATAATTTTTAATTTAACTGCTTAATTGGATTTAAATTTTATAGTAAATTCAAGTGAAATAATTCTACAATGACATATATGAGTACTAAAATAATCTAAAGATTAACTAATAGCACAAATATGGTAATTTGAATTTATTCCTTTTAATCCAGTGTGCTATAGTTCCAGGTAAGAAAAAAACTATGTAGAGAACAGTTCCTAACCGGCACCAACTGTTCCTGGTAAGTTTAGGAGACGAGGCACATTGAAAAAATCGAGCATTTATTTTCTTAAACCGACAAGAGGTCAAATCACCGGCCAAACTTCCGTACATCCAACACACTTCAACGCACCTAGCGCAAATTAGCACTCACTATTAGGGCATAAAATCCTCACACTAGCCTGCTCTATATATTCAAACCCTCTCTCCACTTTCCCAACCCGTCTCTCCAAGCCAAAGAAGATCCAAGATTTGTTCAAACATGGCAAAATCTAGCCTCGTCTGGCTCCTACTCTCAGCACTGTACATCGCGAGCACAGCAAATTCTGCGAGCACGACAAGGTCAAGTTCAGGTGCTGCAAATTTCATCAAGGTCTCGTGCGGCGCCACAGCATACCCAGCCTTATGTGTCCAATCTCTCTCCCTTTACGCCTCTTCAATCAAGCAGAGTCCACGCCAGTTGATCCAGACAGCCCTGGCAGTCAGCCTAGACAGGGCTCAGTCCACCAAGACATTTGTCTACAAGTTAACAAAGTTCAAGGGGATAAAGCCCAGAGAAAAGGCAGCTATTAAGGATTGCTTCGAGGTGATTGACGATACTGTGGACAGGCTTGTTGAGTCGGTCAAGGAGCTGAAGAACATGGGGTCATCCAAGGGTCAGGATTATCAGTGGCATATTAGTAACGTTCAGACTTGGATGAGTGCAGCTTTGACTGATGAGAATACTTGTGTTGATGGGTTTTCTGGGAAGGCTTTGGATGGAAGGATTAAGAATTCGATCAAGGCTAGGTTTGATCATGTTGAAAGGGTTACTAGTAACGCACTTGCGTTGATTAACAAGTTTGGTTACTGAGTGGCCCCAGCTGGTGGATTGATCTGGGCTCCACCTTGTTGAGTCTAGGTTTTTCTGTTTATGTATGTATCACAAAGAATTTTGAGCGATGTAAGTTTTTTTTTTTTTTTTTTTCTAAATACTTGTGCGATAATGTAATATAGTTTGTCGAGGCATTTTTATTTGCCTCTAGTGTATCAAATGAAATGGCTTTAACATTTCTTAGTCTGTTTTTTCTTAATCAGAAACAAATATTCCCTCTAACCCATTTCTAGGTGATTGTTTTGATGATTAGAGATATAGTTCACAGAATTAAAATTTTGATTAAATTATATAAAAAAGGAAAAATTTCATAGTTTTTGACGATGCATGACTTTTGATTTAAATGATGCATTAAATTAGAAAGAGAGAGAAAAAAAAACCCTTAGTTGAAGGCAACATGACTCTAAGTCAACATCATGCATAAGTAGTGATTGATATTGGAATAATATATATTATTTTTTAAAATTATGTTTATAAAAATATATTAAAATAAAATTTATTTTGATATTAGCCCATAAAAAAATAAACAGCCTAAATAATTAATTTTCTACGAAAAATTTAATTTGATGGGAAAACAAATATTATATTAAGCTAAATAGCTACGCAATTCAAATCATTGTTTTCTTTTGTACAAATCAGTTTCATTTCAAATCATTTCCCTCTTCTTGTGATATATGATGTGTCATTAAAAAAAAAAAATCCCTTCATTGAAGGGGACATGGCCCCCCATCCTTGACCCTTGAAAGGAAATAAGGTAAACATGGAACCCAAAAATAACAGGCAATCGTTGAAAAATAATTTGACGGGATTAAGGGTGTGAAAGCTCATCAGTGCCCAGAGCAGAGAAAGAGGACTCTTTTGAAGAGTGGAAGAAGCATTATATATATATTGAAATAATTATTGAAAATTGACAAATTCAAGCAGGTGGGTGGCATGTGAATCTAAGTAGAAACAGGGGAATGGCACATGGATATCTTTAAGGAATTAGGGTAATGACACAGAGCCTAATTCACCCCGTAGCCTCAGCCATGGTTTTCTAATTAACCTGCCTGCTTGGAATTAGGGTAATGGAACAGAGCCTAATTCATCTCGGGTTTTTTAATAGTATAAAATATAAAATATTTTGGTTATTTTGTTCAGAACGAAACAAAATTAACAAGCCTTCTCAAACATTATGCTGAAAAAGTCAGATCCCACTAATTATGGTTTCCTGACTGGATTTATGCCCATGCTTCGCTTACGAAGCTTAGCTCAGGGCTACGATGAACCCATATCTAAAACCTGTTCCAAGTAGCACAAACATATTTTCTCTCTAGTATATGAACCCGTTCGTGAATGATGTGGGTCAAACTTTAAAAGATGGTGATGTTTTCTTCGCAGCAATATAGAATGGAGTAGCCCTAAATTTCCATTTTCATCTTCCTTGCTGTATTTCCTGGACGATTTTATTGTTCTTTTAAAGAAAATATTGCTTGACAAGGGAACATAAAGAGATATTGCAACTAAGCCCACAAATGTCCATACCATCATCTTTCTGCATGCTTTTTAGTGATTGTTTGCCAGAATAGCTGTAATTGTTTTTTAAAATATTTTTTGTTCAGAAATGTATTTAAATAATATTTTTTTAATTTTTTAAAAATTATTTTTGACATCAGCATATAAAAATAATCTAAAACCACAAAAAAAAATATTTTTCGCTTTCAAGACACAATATCAAATATCTTAATCTGATTTGACATGCCATTTGGATCATAAATGTCCACATATATACATTTCTTACGTCTATGAAAATTTGGTGCTTATCCCATGACGAATTGATACTGTAAATCTGATGTAATAAAACCCGATTTTTTATAAAAATAATCTTTTTCAATCAATCAAGATTAAATTGAAAAAATAAAAAAACTTTTTGAATCCATTTAAATTAACCTTTAAAATCTTAAGAGACTATAATAATTTAAAAAAAAATTAATATTTTTTCAACTCAATTTTAAAAAATAAAATTTAAAATATAATCTTAGACGCTTAATCTAAATAGGAGACTAATAGTGGGGATGGGATGCCTTCCATAAGCGGTCGATAGCAACTAAGCCCCTGATATTTGTTTTTGTTACATATATATATAATCACATTGTAACCCTCTATTAGCTAATTATATGATGAAAAAACCACACAAATTAAGAAACTTGCTTTGAATCTCTCAAGTTTCAAATGATGTAACAATTCAAGCTAGCTGCCATTATCTCATTGGGATGCTCAATCGCTTCTCATTATTTAGAACATGATCCTGCTTCCTCTTTTCCCGTTGGCTTCTCTTCCAATTATGGATACCCTCTTATCAAATTATTTTATTCTAGTATTTCATTATTTCAGTACTTTTCTAATCAAGTTGTTTATGCCTTGGATACCCTGTTCATGACTCTGTACGATTAAAATTTCATTTTTTTTCCCGCAAGCACCGGCCATGGCTGCATCAGATACGAAAATGTGCTGGTGCATGATTGGAATCAAGTCACTGCAAATAATTTCTTCTAAAAGAAGTGATTATGATTCAAGAAACTTGAGGATACAAAAGCTGAGGAGAACTGAAGAGCCTGTAAGCAAATTGCCCACCCAGAAAATGAACAAGAACACTAGTAACTTAATTTATTAATAAGAGCCAAAGCATTGCTGGTCAGCCTAGCGACGATCACTATCTCCATCCTGATTTTTCTCATCACCTCATCCGATATCTTCCTGTCATCGAATCCTTGAGTGCATGTATTCTCATCTGTAATCGCAGCACTTATCCATGTCTGTATGTTAGAAATCTGAAACTGAATATCAGAACCTTTTAGGCTGCCGAAAGCATCCAAAGACCGCTTCAGCTCGTCGATGGAGTCTCCCGTTTCTTCAATGCAATCTTTAATGATACCAGCTTCCGTCTTGCTTAAACCCCTTTGCTTCGATAAAGCTTTCACTAATGACGATGTGTTGCTGGCAGCTTTTAGGGTTACAGTCAATGCTGTGCTACAAAGCTTGAGGTAATCGGTTTCAAAGGTGGAGGTGTAAGAAGAGAGGGACTCGAGGCAAAGTTGTGGATATGTGGTAGAATGGCAAGCTTTTTGTAGGTAATTTGTGTAGTTTTTGCTAGAAATTTTGGCTGCGGGGGCATCTGCTAACACATTTGATATGCCTAGAAGAAAAGTGAGAAGCAATGCTAAAACATTGAATGAACTTGACCTAGGAATAATTTTGACTTCCATGCTTCTCTCTCTATCTTTCAATCTCAATTTTGAATCGACAGGTGTGAGAAGATCCCTATTTATAGGAAAAACATGCCAGGGTGTACATGTATGCGAGTCCAGGTCGTGGTGGTTGTACCGTTGTAGTGCAGAAACATAGAAAATAAGGGACGACATGGTGGCACATGCATGAATATGATTATTATTGTAGCTATAGCTTACTGGCTTGATTAAGTTCTAAAATTAGTTTTTTATCTAGTTTGAAAACTACTTTTAAGATTCGTCCTAGGCTGGAAAACTCACTCTCAATATAAAGCAGGATGGATAGCTCGAGGAGTAGTAAAACACAAACTTCTCTGTTAGAAATGAAGGGCAGGCACGAGATCTTGAATGAGCGAATCCCTTGCAAGAGTTGTGATCTCTTATTGACATTGTAATACAGAAATCATGGCTATCTCACTCAGATTGTGAAGATGCTTCCATCGGAGAGGAAGTTGTTTTCAAAGTGAGCCAAACTTTCATGTGAAAAGGAGATGAGTTTGAGAATCCCATGTGAGCTGGGACTCCCACCTCGATTAGAAATAAAAAGTTTTAGGGATTTGTATATAAGATGGACCCGTCTTATATATCAACTCTCACGCAACGAACTCAGGTTAAGGACCAAGTAACTCCCGATAGCAGATCTCTCTCTCGACAAGAGAAGGGTCCTAACACGCAAGGGTGGTCTTGATTTTCCAATAGCATAGATAAATACACTGACCTCTAAAGTTTAGAGAGAATATGCAATTTGAATAGGAAACCTTTTTGCAGGTTTATTTCCATGTGCATCAAAATCCACAACAGAAGCAAGTTAAACAGTGCTAAAAGAAAATGTCATCTTTATAACCTTAAAATCGATAAAATCACAGTGATAAATACAGACCAAGTAGCTAGAAATTGACAAGATATCAAACCCATGAAAGAAGTCACTAGCCCCAGAGTGTAAACTAGGCGCAGCAGAAGACAAGATGAGAACCAGGTGCCACTTGCCTTAAATTGCGCTTTGAAATACCCATTCCCTGCTTGCGAGACGGTCCCGCAGGCCACAGGCTTGATAGTAGAGTGAGGACATTTACAGTAGTAGCCAACGCATTGAGAAATAAAAACCGGTGGAAATGGCTTCCAACATCCAACAATAAATCCCAAAGAATGTCTATTTTCAACAAAGGCATAGAGAAACAGTACAGCACATACCAGCTTTGTCAACATCCGTCACACCCCTGGCTACACTACACAGCACACAACCACCAGTTCTACACCATTTCATTCGGTTCATGAGAGAGTTCGATACAGATTAATGTACAAGTTTGGGTACAAGTCATAAATGTAGCTGCCTACACTGTGTTGAATCGATGTCAGATGGACAGTAAGGGCATTTAAAAGTTTTGGAGCCGTTTTTTGACATCTTATTGATGGACTGCTTGCATAGGACGTGGCCACATTGCATCAACATAGGAGGGTTCTCGTCAGTTGATTGCTCCTTTGACACAGGACATACAAAGATGGAATGGAACTGAAATTCCCTATCCAGCTCCACCGGCACTGGTAACTGTTTCATTGACTGCCACTCCTGTTTCTTCCCTGCCATCACAGTCATAAACTTCAAAAGTGGTGGCAGACCCTGGAACCCTGCTGCTATTGTCACACTCAATGGGCTATCAAAAGACTGCCCCAAAAGATTACAAAACTGCCTCGTAAGCTCCTCGGCCACCACATTCCAATTAGTGGGTGATAGTAAATCAGAATATGGTGATTGGTGGAGCTTTCCAGACCACAGGAGACAGGCCATAAGCTTTTGGATTTCTGAAAAATGGTTGGCACCAAAAGGAGAAATGTGAGTTCTAACATATGAAAGCGCTTTGCTTCTACTTCCACCTTGCAGTATTTCCACAAACTGCAGGCAATGAAGTTTCAGCAGCAGGTCTGACCCTTTTTCTTTGAGCTTAATGGAATTGGCAGTAGCCCAGTTTAGCGCAGGTTCTAGATTTCGGTTCTTCATAGCTTCGAGTATCAAATACATTTCTGAGAAAAGAGATTTCATAGCAGCAGTAGAATCTGGTTCATTGGCCTCATTTATAAAGCAGTCACCGACATCAAACAGGCCTTGCCGGTAGAAATGGCCTGCAATTATCTGGTTAACAGTATGAGCATCAAAATCGATGTTTCTATAAGCTTTGGATATATCTGGGTTGAAAGATTTCTCAAGCTGCTTTGGGTACTTGCTCAGTGCTATATTTAGTTCCTTCTGTGTGCCTTCTAACTGACTGAGTGGAGCAATTTCTTGCAGCTTTTTCTTAAGTTCACCAAAGACAGATTTACAGTCCACTTCAGAGCCACAATGTTCTGCCTTAATTATCTCTAATGACTTCTCAATCTCTCGTATCATCTGGGCAACAACTTCTTGTGTTTTAGAACTAGACATCTTTTGCTTCTTGGCAACACGATCAAATGCATCCTTGATGGGATTCAGATCCATTTTCACTTCCCTATCACTAGTTTGAGCTGAGAAATAGCTATACAAAGCACCTGCAATATCAGAAAAGGGAGGGTCATCACCAATCTCGATTGCAAAGGCTCCATCACCAATGCAAGACAAAGTAATATACTTAATTGGTAATATTTTCAAACAAAATCTCATAGTTTTGCAAAAGATTTATCACATGCTGAGTTTGAAGTATCAAAGTGCGGATAAAAGTATATTAGCTGTTATCACTATCACAGGAAATAAAAGAAAGGAGTAAATGATTTTCAACTACATACAAGAAAGCCAACGTTTATCCATTTCAAAGTAGCAGATACCCATTACAAGTTAGTAGATTTGATTTAGCAGCAGATTGTCAAACGGATTCAGTCCATTGCAAAAAGCCTCAATACTCAGAGCACTTGTAACAGATTTCATAATTCCGTTGCTAGATTACACATTGAAAATATTTTTGCAATGGATTTTCTAAATTCTGACACTAAATTTGAAGATAAAAAGATAAAAATTGTTATCAATCTGGAACAAATCATAAAAGCTCATTGCAAGATCCTGTCACTAATCCATTGCAAATTAGCAACACCTTTAAATCCGTTGCTAATCTGTCACCATGATCATCATTTTACACACAACATAGTCAATAAATCAATTCATTTATATCAAATCATAGATTTTCAAGGACACTTTACTAAAAAATAACAAGAAATAAAAAAGAAAAATCAAACAAATACAAATCAATTGACACCTTCTAGTTCACTTTGTTGCAAAAATAGATTCCATCTTTCAAGGTATTTTTAGCAATTTCATGAAAGAAATAAAAAACCCAAAACAGAAACTTTCACTTTTGCTCACTACAGCAATGAAACAAGAACAATATAATATTGGGTTTTGCCTTAATCAGAAAAATATCAACCATTTTTACAAGAGTAGTGATTTAGAGAGCCCAACATAATCGTAAACAACACATCTAGGTGAGCAACATTAGAGAAAAAGGAGGGACGTACCTCAGGATGCTGGAGGATTGGGAGTTAGATTCCGGGGAGTTTGGTCAGCGGCAGGGAGGAGGTTGCTGGCGGCTTGGGCGGCGGTTTTAACGGTTGAGTTGAGAGGAAGGGAGAAGAGGGTAGAGCGAAAAATCTGATCTTCCTGGCCTTTGAAGATCAGATCGGTTGTTTTTTTGTTTTTTTTTGTTTTTTAAAAAAAAATCAACGGGTAAGAAGTACGAATCAGTCCCCAAACATATTATAGTTGTCACAAGTCATCCCCACATTATATATTTTGTTTTTTTTCTTCTTCTAAGTTTATCTTAATCATAATTATAATAAAATCAACATATTATATTTTTCACAAGTCATCCCCACATTATATGTTTTTTTGCTAAATGTAACTTAACCATCGTAAGAAAATCAATGGGTAAGACGTACAAATAGTCCCCCAACATATTATATTTTTCACAAGTCATCCCCACATTATATATTTTGTTTTTCTCTTCTTAGTTTATCTTAATCATAATTATAATAAAATCAGCATATTATATTTTTCACAAGTCATCCCCACATTATATTTTTTTTCTTCTAAAAAATTTAAATATTAACTATAGACTCAACAACTTCCTCGGCCTATAATAATCATGATAACAGTAGATGGATTGTCTTATCAAAAGACTTGAAATATAAAAGGACAAGAATTTAGATTGATCACATTGAGGGTAGATCGGTCACATTGGCCCTTTTACAACTAAAACTTGAAATTAAAAAACTTGGGCATGAATCTTTGGATGTCATTAATTTGTGAGATAGTTCTTAACAAATAACACAAATTGATCAAATTGGTATTAAGGAATTAAGATACGTGAAGCTTATTAATATTGATATTAAGGATATAACATTCCATCATCGGAATTGAACAAATTGTGAAAATAAAGTAAATGCTAGCTTAGTTTATTAATTAACGCCAAAGCATTGCTAGTCAGCCTAGCAACATTCACGATACTTTTCCTGATCGTGCGCTTCACTGCATAGCTTATCTTGTGGCCATCAAATCCATCTGTACATGTATTTTGATCCGTTATCGCGGCACTCACCCATGTTTTCATGTTATCAATCTGATATTCTCTGTCAGGATCTGTCAGGTTGCCTAAAATCTTCAAAGACTGCTTGATCTCATCAATGGAGTTCCCAATTTCTTCAATGCAGTCCCTAATGATAGCAGCTTCAATCTTGCTCAGCCCCCTGTTCTTCGCTAAACTCTTTACCAGTTTCGACGTGTTGCTGGAAGCTTTGAGGGCCACGGTCAATGACTTGGAGCATAGTTTAAGCTCACTGGTTTTGATGGTGGAGGTGTAAGGAGAGAGGGATTTGAAGCAAAGTTGTGGATATGTGGTAGAATTGCAGGCTGTTTTCAGGAAGTTTGTGTAGGTTTTGGTTGAATTTTTTGTGGCGGTGATAGCTGCCGAGGATCTCTGCACATTGGATGAGATGCATAGCAGAAAAGTAAGAACCAGTGCTGAAACGCTGAGAGAAGTCGAGCTTGGAATGGTTTTAGCTGCCATGATCAGCTACCTTCCTTTCTTTCTATCTCTGATAAATCTCTACTTTGCATTGATTGGTGCGTGGAGATCCCAATTTATAGGAAAAATATGTCATTTGTGACGTGTCAACAAGACATGGAGGCTGTAGCTTACGCAAAGTCATTATTAAATAAATGGCTCTCTCTCAGCCATACAGTATGACAGTGGGGGGCTAGCAAGCGAGGCGTGATTGAAAAATATTTAGAAGATATGCTGTTAATCACGTTATATATAATTGAAGGAACAGATTCAAATACCAATAACTTACTCAAATTCTTTTTGAAACAAATTCAATTAATAAGCAAAATATAAAATAAATTTAAAAACGTAATAGTTGCATCAGTTTCTATGGCTGCTGGTACGTGTAAAATAGCTCAAGAAACAAAATTACAATGGTGGTTGATTTTTTTCCTTTTTCTAGAACACTACACCCATACCTATCCTTTTTCCCATACCTTAGAGTTTATTCGGGATTGTGGTTGACTTTTTTTTTAAAAAAGAAAATGGTTTTGAGATGCAACAAACACTTAATATCATGTAAGTTCGAGTAACGTTTGAAACTCTATTTGTTGATGTAATGGGTTATGACAAAGATTGAAGCTTCTGGTCAAAAGTCCAAAACCCTATTGAGTACTATTTAGTTTTGTTATTAAACCTAATTCAATGAGTTGTTTTTTTATATGATTTCTTGTTTAGCTCGAGTTCAAAATTATATTGTGTAAAGTCATCTCTACATGACCAATTTGATTTGTCAGGTGTTTTTTTTTTTAATAAAAAACATCAAAAATAATTTTTTTTTTAATATTAAAATGATAACATAGTAAATTGACCTGAATTTTATAGTTTAGTCTATCAAACCACAACTCGGGTCATGGTCTTGGGTGGTCCAGTGGTTAGGAGAAATAGTTGATCTTGCCTAAATCTCCAGATGATTTTTTATTATTATTATGAAATGGTATGGTTTGAAGATCTATGAGAAAAAAAAAAGTTTGGTGTTTGTTCTTTTTTGGTATAGTTTGGTCTATTAATTTGGGCTATTAATAATAATACATTTTTTTAATGACAAAGAAGGATGAAGTGATTTAAATAGAATTGATTCTGACACATTTCATATGATAGATTTTAAAATTCATACGAAATTATTTAAATCTAATATATCTTGTAAATGGCAGAATGAATGAAAAATACATAAATCTCGATTTGAATTCAAAATACAATCTTCTCATGGAATTTACAGTGATCCTCCTCCGAATTCTGACATGCAAGAAAGTATATACTATTTCTTTCCATAAGAAGAAGAAGAAGAAGAAGAAGAAGAAGAGATTAATTTTAAGAATGCAACATATATTGTATGGATAGTTAGGTCAACGCATGTGATTGATTCCCCCGTTCAACTCGTTGTCGGTGCATCAAAAGGAGGCTATTTTATACAAAGTGATCCAATGCATGAAATCTTTTTTTTTTTTTAGGTTAAATAGTTTGCTTTAGATTATGAAAAAAGATAAATCTAATCTTTTGCTTGCAAAACTTAATTTCAATCTTAAGTCATTATTTTAAAATTTGCTTTAAAGCACTGGGAAAACTCTACATGCAACTTCTTGAATCGATTCAAAAGGTATAAAAACTCAAAATGGATCGTTTTCTTACAACGATTTTCAACAATTTCTCAAGTATACCTTAGCCAATAACCCGTGCCCTGAAATGGTAAGAAAGACAGAGACAGAAGAACAACATTATTTTCCCAGAAAGGCTACTGAAGAACGTGTTCAGGATCGGAACGTTAGTGTTGATTAGCCAGCTCTTGAAGAAACACGAAAGGTCAAACCCTACAGGGCGTCATGTGCCTGCCCTAAGAGTTCTGCATGACACATGCATAGGGCTCTCAGAAAGTCGAATAAATAATCTATTGTACGGGCATATCACATGTACCTTGAACCCTATCTTGCACGATTCGCTGCTGAACACATGGCGATGTCCATGCTGATTTCTTGGGGCAAGCTTAATTATATATCATCCACAACCATGTACTTGTCAAGATTTTCTTCTTCTTCTTTGAAATATTTGTAAATGTTGTGGGAAGTGATTAAGAATAAGTTACCTGGCTAGCTATTCTTGTTTGAAGGAATTAGAAGCTTCCTTAGTTACGTACAATCGATTTTGACCGGTGGATTCTTACTACAAAATAGTTTTTTAAGCCTTTTCTATGTTTAATCATTAATTTTTTTTGATTTAAATAGTTTTTTTATATGATATTGACATCTTGATAATTAAAAGTCATAGATTTAAATTACACGATTCTCATTCTAATCAATAAAACTAATCCATGTACCTATACAAATTTTAATAAAATAAAACTATTTTAAAAATCTTAAATCTTATTAGTGAGGTGATAAATCCAATGATTGATATTTTATGACAGAAGAATTCGAAAATAAGTTTTCAATAAGGGAGCGGAAAGTCCTTAATTCACGATTGCAAACTATCGTGAAACAGAACAAAGAGATCGACCATATCTTAAGTGTATTTCTCGAAGAAAACCTTCGACAATCAAATCTGTGATAGAGAAGGAGAGGTGCAGGAAGGGCAGGCAGCTGTAGAGAAGGACGCATTCTATGGTGTTTGGTAGTGCTGGATACTTCATTTTGGAGGTCATTTCAGAATACTTTATTTGAAACCTGGCACTTTCGTAAGCTTTGGGGGCATAATTCAGAGCTACGGGCCTCATCAAAATTTTAGCCCAAACAAGACCATGTTTTTAGTCTCGAGTAAAAATGGGGATTTGGGTTTGAATTTTTGCCATGTTTCCTAAAAAACAACAACTTTAACAATGATTTTTTTCTAAGCTAGATGATGTTTTCAATCTTTCATAGCTGGAGAATTAGGTTGTTTGGCCAAATGAAATTTATTAGATGATTGAAGCATGAGTTAATTGTATGATGCCGTGACTAATTGCGATGGTGAAGAGCATTATTTGAAGACCTTAGGCAGACTTGTGTGCATGATTAGGCTAATGACTCAATCAGGTGGAATGGTCTTTTCCTCTCTCTTTTTTCAGACGTTAGGAAAAAACAGCATGTTTTTGAAAAATAAATTTAGGAAAAAATACTTTATAATCACATCTAATTGGGGTCGATGAAACTGTACATGAACAAAAATCAAAACACTAACAAGTTCGATTAAAATGGAAATTAACATCGGAAATTCAAATATTACCTCTACTAAGAGCACCTATATATATTTTGTATAATTCATGTTACATTTAATTCTGGCTCCACTCTCTTCAAGAATATGGATGCATATCTAGCTAGTCCTAAGCTACTTTAAGAGTTTTGGTTTTATTCTGAATTCTTTAATTTGGTGCACCTAATTACCTAGTTAATTAGTGAACTATATGCCTAATATAGCAGAGAATAAAGGAAGAATGAGTGGTCTCTAGCACAAAAAATAAGTAAATCAAACTTTATTTCAACCAACCAAATTTCTAGGGCAAACAATCCAAGGATTTTATTTAAAAATAACTATTTTATATTGAAATACAATAGAGAAAATGTGTAAGTAACTTGCGGGATTTCCTTTAAACATAAATATTTTACAACTGAGACACACTGGAGAAGAGGAGTAAGTAAATTATGGCTAATTAAGTTCAGTAGAGGTGATTAATGAAGATTGTTAATAAAAGCTAAGGTAATGCTAGTTAACTGAGCTACTGTCACAATATAGCTCCTTATAGTATCCTTAACCCTCGCATCCATGGAATTTTCTTCAAATCCATCCATACACGTATCTTCGTCTGTCAAGGCAGCACTTACCCATGTTCGTATGTTGATCATTTCCATATCAAAATCTGGGCCTTCAAGATCGCTCATCGCTAGCATTGACTTCTGCAGTTCATCGACCGAGTCATTCATGGTTTCGACGCAATCCCTTATGGCGCCAGCTTCTCTAGGCCTTAACTTGCGCTTTTCCAGTAGCTTTTGCACCATGGTTAACGTGGACTCTGTGTTTCTTAGGGTCTCTGATAGTGAGGCATTGGCTAATCGTGTAGGATTATCTTCAATGGCATCAGCATAAGCTGAGAGTTTCTTGTAACACAATTCTGGATACCTTGTAACCCCACATGAGGTTTTGATAAAATCATCTCCACACTCAACCTGATGAGGCCCAGAATTTTCAGCCAGGCAAGTTTTCGATACGCAAAAGAGTGTTAGAGTGGTGAGGATGGCAAGGTTATGAAGATGGGATTGCTTTGAAACTGCTGAAGATGCCATTACTGTGGAATTATTATTGAGGAATAGTGTGTGGGTGGTAAAACGTCGTAATGTAGACCTTTTAAAGGATAACGTTCCCTGCATTGTAAGGATGTGTGAAAATGTGGGGCGCAATTTCTTGAATTATTGATTGGTAACAGAAGAAGCGATTGGGAAAGATTAGATAGGGCAGTACTGATTCACATGCACCGATAGGATTTGTCACTTTTGAAAAATGATTGAAACCTTCAGACTTGTAGTTTTGTCTGTGGTCCTCTATTCACTGCAGACAAGGGAATCTGAACATTTTTTTCGTTCTTATGATTTTACTGTATGAATATAATCCAGGAGAAAGGATTCAGGAAAGTTTATGAAGCTGAATCTAATCCGAAAAACTTAATTTCATGTCTGGAATATGGAAATGATGGATGAGAATGCCTGGAAATTCAGTGTTGTGTTGCTACACAGTTATAGCACCATGAAGATCATAATAATTAGCTTGAAAGAAAGGAAAGAAACTATTGTGTTGCTATAATATATATATATATATATATATATATATATATATATATATATATATATATATATCCTGCTGATTGATCAGGCAATCTTTCCCAGAGCCCTGGGAATAGAATTGTGGAATCTATGAAACTTAAAAAATCCCAGAAAGTTTTCTAGAAATGAAACTACACACACAGGATGTAAACAACTAGCTCTAGCTAAACTTAATATCACTTTTATAATGAACTAATAATACAATAGATAATTGGACTTGGGCTATAGATTTTTTTTTATCATATTGCTTCAATAGACATATTGTTTCACTCACGGGTCTACTTAATTTTTTAATTTTTCAATATAGATTAAAAAAATACTAAGGTGGCACAAGTATTTCTAAATATAATATATATAAAAAATTGAGATTCAGGTTATTATCTTTGCTAGATTTAATATGGTTGGTTAATTTAAATAACATGAATACTAATTATCCCCAACATCATCATATGGGCTGCACAAATAGAGTGGAAAAGCCCACGTGCTATGCATGCATTGCACATATGTCAACCATATTTGGTTTTATCAATATTTAAATGTATTAAATGACTAAATTAATTATAAATAAATTTAATTACAATTAAAAAATAAATTTTAAGAAGATAAAAAATCCGCAAGCAATTTTTTTTTTTGTTTTGCTTATAAACGTACATTAGTTATTTTAATGTATTAAAGAAATTTTAAAGATCCACAAGCCCCTGCAAAGTGTAGAGTGATGTAAGTAGCATGTGCAATTTTATTTTTTTATTAAATGAACAAACTGACCTTAATATAGTTTAATTAAAGTTAATAAAAACTTAATTTGAAAAGTAAAAAATCCCTACAACACAGGTTAATTATTTTTTTCTGGATTGCAAGAGTACATAAATGCTTACAAAATATACAGACAGCCCTTCTAAACCAGTTTAATAATTTTTTTAAGAACATCTGGTTACCATGATTTTCTAGTCCAATTGGAAACTGTACATGCAAAGGAAAGCATCACAATGTGACAGGTCTCAAGGCAGAGCTATGTTAGCATCTGCAGAGGCAATTGCAGCTGAAGTCAATTTTCAGATTTGAAAGAAAGAAAATGGGACCATCTACGCTATCAAGGAAGAAACATCAAATCGCGTAAACAAAAAGCCCGCAGTAGTTGCATGATTATTACGAATGATAGATTACAAGGAATTAATCAGTAAAATCAATCCAAAGGTACTCAACAACAAGAACAAAGTCTCAGTGGGTGTTTGGGGCTGCGGTTCAACCTGTGGTGCGTTGAACCGCAGCCGCAAAAGCTAATATAACCAAACGGGGACCCAGTTTTTAACTGTGGGTCCCACTAAAAAATTAAAATCTGCCCGCGGATGCAAAAGCAGCTGAGAGTTGCTTTTGCATATGCGGCCAGCATCAGATAATGAATTTACACCCAAATCCCAGAACTTCGTCTTCTCCCTCTCTCTACCCACAGAACCTCACACCCAAATCCCAGCGTCCCTTCTCCCTCAACCCAAATCCCACCGACACCCACCTTCTTTACCCAAATCCCAGCGTCCCTTCTCCCTCAGCCCAAATCCCATCGACACCCACCTTCTTTACCAAAAGCAAGCCAATCTCTATCTCTGAGCTCTGCTGCCCATCTCCCCCATGGCCTTTGCCTCACGCCATGATACTTTTTCCCTTCTGGATAATAATACTGATCCCTTGAGTTTTTTTTCACAGCCTGTTGTCTTGATGATTTTGCCGCATCCCTTGCTGCTCTGTCGCTGCAATTTTTCATTCTTATCTCGTTGATATGCTTTTTAATTCTTGGATGTTGGATCTTGGGTTCCTCATTTTCATCTCCAGACAAGTCTGTTGCATTGGCATCAGTTACTGAAATCCTTACAATTCTTGTGGCTTTTGAGTCCTCCCATCTCACCAGCTTGTTGGTCACGGTTTTATGCTCTTTGTATTTGGTAGAAAAGCGATCCATTCTTTTGATGTGATCAAGTCTCTTATGGGTTTGGTTTTTGGGTGAAAACATAGGCAAATGAAGTACTGACGATGAGAACTGAGGAGCTATCAGAGAGAGTTTCAGTTGCAGGAAGAGTCAAAATGTCAAAAGGCTTGTGAATCGCAGTTTTTGACATGCAGTGTTTTTTTCTTATGGCTTAGCAAGTGTGAAACTGTGAAATGAAATCTCCATTAGATTTATAATATAATCGGCTATTTTGTTTTATTAATAATGGTTGCAGACTTTTATAGTTGGGGGTGGATACTGGTTGTTGTGTGCTATATGGACTTTGTTGAGGAGATGAAGGTGGATATGGATATGATGGTGCTGGAAGATGTTCATATTGATTCCATGAAGATGAAGAAGTGCTGAACCATAAGAAGGATAATCTCTCCGTCTTGACCCTTTCGAGCTTTTACCTCCCATCAGCAGGCTAATTGAATCCAAACAGAGAGAAAAAAAAGGAAGCAAAAAACAAAACTAACAATCGCAGAACGTTTTTTTTTTTAATTTTGAGGAATTAACAATAAAAAAAACATGTATGTTTATCTATATAAAAAACAAGTGAAGATTGTGGTTGCATTAATAGCACTGTATAATTATATTAGAAAAAGATCACAGAGTGATATTACTTTTGCCGAATATAATCGCAATCATAATTTTATTCTTGAAAATATTTTACTAGATGTTGTTCCTCGATCAAATAGTCAGGGATCGCAAACGCATTCAAATATGGATTTAGTTCGTGATGGAATTGTAAGTAGTTTGATGAGAGAATAAAAACAAGTGTTTAATTTACTTCAATTATTTCAAACATTTTGTTATTATAATTATTAATAAATATACGAGATTATTCCAACAAAATAGTTATATATATGTACATATGTATGTGTGTATATAAATGTGTATTTTTAATTAATTTCACAAGTTGACAGCAATATAAAAAGCATGGTAACCAAACACACAAAACTGTTTTTCATTAAACTCAATCTCAACCACGGTTTTAACCAAACACAAATTTCAGTTATGAACCGCAGCTAAAAACGCTTTTCAGAAACCAGCTTTTTTTCAACCTCAACCACAACAGCAACAGCTGTGCCAAACATGCCCTGATCAATCTCAAACTACCTGTAAACAATTTCCTGCGGCTATATTGTGAACATCTTAGCAGGAACAGGTGTCTTGAAATGGTTGTGTTTTGACTTTACATCTGCTAAAATGGAATTCTAATTTGATTTCTTTCTCCTGTTCTTGTTAGTATGGGGGTCTAAGCATCCTGATCTTTAACAGTACGATCGATCAGATGATATCAAACTCCTTTTCATTCATGATTGAATGGTGCTTGTGAATTCTTCCATCCCATGTCAGGAAAACAGTAGATATGTCTGTGAGAGAATATCTCGAGGTAAAGTTGTGTTCAGACAAACTATGAACGGATCTACCAAGGACAGAAGATCACAAATCATTTATCTTTATGAAAAGGAGTCTCAGACAAGGTTATCTTTATATATTTCCTTTAAATTTACTTCCAATTAAGTATCTTTCTTTTCCATAACTTTAACACCACTAGCCCCTGCATTCCCTTTGATGGACAATAGCTTTCAAGTCTAATTTATGGCTGGAAGGCTGAAAAACAAAGTGCAAATGGACTGCTATCAAAAGGATAGAAGGATAGACAACAGCGCCTTTCAGTTTTTTTTTTTTTTTCTGGAAGATAATAAGTATTTTCACAATTATTTTAATACATACAGATTATAGCAATATATTTTCGTATTTGAGCATGTGATTATTTGGCTAATCCCCTTTGTTTTGTTCATTCTTAGAGGCCAGAAATTAGCACTCGACCAACGACGTTGTTAGTGCATTTTTAGTGTGTGTTTGGAACTGTACCAGGTTTTAAAAACAGGTTAAAGAATATTTTAAGTAGTAGTTTTTTTTTAAAATATATATTTGACAAAAACGATTATCAGATGAGTTTTTAAATGCAAAATTATATATATAAAAAAAACATGTTTTAATAAAGGCAGCCCGTAATAATACTCGTAGCCTTAAGTATGCTAGCAGACTCTAAATATCTAGACATGTATGAATATAACTTTAAAGCAGCCGAAATATCTCCATAATGCATAATAATTCTGATATTTTTGGAAGCCAATTCTCGAGAAGTAATTAATAACAGCAAATGAAATGAAAGGGACGTTTACACGAAGTAAGTAAGACAAGTGTGAGACCCTGTAGCCTCAGATAAGGATGTAAGACTATGCTGCAGGCTACTCGTGACGGCCGCAGGCTATGTTACTAAATTCTTCGCAGGCTATGTTGAGTTTACACTAGCAGGGTCTAAATTCTGTGGTTCATACGGCTAAGCCGATCTGCGAAACTGGTGGCTAAACAGGCTAAGGGAGAGAGTTCCAGCCTGTGCTGTATGGCCACTGGATTCTAGTTCAGCTCTTCTAGGTAGGAAAGGGAGGCCAAGGTCAATTGAGATACGACTATGGGATGACAGGGAAGAAGACAAACTTGATGGGAAAAAGGGTTAGCAGTTTAGCGTCCATCAATTGTGGAATCAATCAAGAACCTAAACCACATGCACGACACCACGTGAACTATTTTGATTTTGAATCCCAATACACCGTGTCGACCTGTCTTATCAAGTGTACCAATTTTCATTTTCCTGTCTTATCAAGAAATGGTTTTAGTCGTGATAACCGAGATTGGGATGAGATATGAATGATGAGTTATATGTTTGATAATATTATAATTATTGAAAATTTATATGAATGTTAATTTTAAAATTTATAAAATTAGTTAAGGTGTGCGCAATTTAGTTGAATACCCATGTTAATCATAAAAATAAAAAGAAATGGTTTTAGTGATAGTTTATGAACAATAAAAAATTGTTTTTTCCTATCATGAAATGCCTTAAACTCCTATTGAAATGATTGTTAAAACTTAGTGGTATGGTTTTTAAGCTAAAAGAAATGGCAATAGATAGATGCCATGAAATGAAAAGGTGAATTTAGTAGAAATTATAAGTATTTTTAAAAATAAATTTAACCATATTTTTAAATATTTTTAAACAGAGTAAAAAATATGTGTGGAATGACTAGATTAATTGTCATTTATATGGGATGATGAATTTGTAAAACTATAAGGGTTATTTACTTTTTTTAGATTGATTGATATCTAAGTATTGATAAATCCATGAGGATGGAGGGCTGATTACACGTAGAATGAAAAAAATTAGGTTTTGGTTATTAACCATCAGTTTCAACAATACAGAGTACTGAGCCGATAAGAAAGGTGTGTCTATAAAATCGATTAAGAAAAAAACTTTTTTTTTTCTTACGTGTAGCCGACTTAGATACTATCCCAGGGATCAGATAAAGAAATATAAGAAAAATAAATATGTGGCGAGGATAATTAAGGATATATAGATTTGTATTTCTTTTCATTGATGGAGAATATACTTGAAGAGAAATTATTAGAGAACGGTATGGAGCCCCACCTGCCTGATCAATGGTGTCGGTCCTCACTATCTATAAAACGTGCCCGTATGGACCCATCTCATTCTCTTATTTGCTTAAAAAATAAATATATTTCTCTTCAGAAATTTTCGAAACCATAACATATACTCCACTAATTAAATGCTAATTTAATTGAAAATTCTATAATCATCCCAGTAAACCATTTTTTTTCTCTATATAAATTGGGAACCTCCTCTCTATTTTCATCGTCAATATCCAACCAGCTCTTCTTTTCTTTTCGAGAGAAACATAACGAGAGATCGATATGGCAGGTTCAGCTTCCAAGTCTTTTTCTCTCATTCTTCTTGCCCTGAGTTTCTACTTCAATTCTAGCTCGGCTGCTAGAATCACCCCACAAAGCAGCACAGAATTCATAAGAACATCTTGTAGCACAACAACTTACCCAAAGCTTTGCTACAATTCCCTCTCAAGCCATTCAAGCACGATCCAAACAAGCCCTAAGCTCCTGGTCAATGCAGCCCTTCATGTAACACTGTCATCAGCTAAATCAACTTCAGCCAAGATGTCTTCTCTCTCTCATAGCCACGGCCTGAAGCCTAGGGAGGTATCCGCCATGAAAGATTGTGTAGAGCTGCTGAGAGATGCAGTGGAAGAGATCAGAAAATCCATTGATGAATTGAGTCACGATAAACAGTCCAACTTTAGGCTCATGATTAATGATGTGCAAACCTGGGTTAGCGCTGCTATGACTGATGAGAGTACTTGCACTGATGGGTTCGAGGAGAATGGAATGAATGGCAGTTTGAAGACTGCTGTTAATGGAAGGATTGTGCATATAGCCCAGATGACTAGCAATGCCTTGGCTTTGATCAACAATTATGGCGTACTTCATGGTTAGCTACTTTGAGTTTGCCTAATTAATTCCATCAATTACTGCCCCTTTTGCAACTTAGCTAGTGAGATGGCCTAGCTAGTTTGTTGGATCATGGTTTTTTTTTTTTATGAAATACAAGGAGTTTTATAAATCAGCTGTTAACAGTGTTGGATCATATTATATTTTTGTTTTGTGTGGGCTCATATAGTTAAGAGGTAAGAGACCTTGACGATGGCGTTCAAGGAGGGAGCAAGCAATTTGTATCATATTAGTGAAGTTGCTCTGTGTAATTTTGAATTCTAGTAAGTAAATCATGATGTATAAGAAAGTTGTCCTTCGATTTTGCTGTCTACATGAATTACCTTCTGTTTAAATATATCAGTATTGATTGGCTTCGTTATATATATAACGAGAGAATTTTTTAAGCTAACTATCGAGGGGTAGATGGAATTAAAATCAAAGTTGTCAATATAGTTTCGGTTATGTTTTATTTTTTCAATTGGAATAGGATGATTTGGATTTGGAATGTTCTGGAGTATCATTTTGGATTGTACTGTTTATGTATATATATATAATTAAATATATTTTAAAATAAAAAGTAGTTCAAATTTATTTTAAAATAAAAATTAGTTCAAATTTAAAAATATTTTTTTTTGAATTGTGTAATTTAATCTAAAAAACAGAAATAAAATAATTTTTTTGAACAAAATTATAAACATGTATAATATTATGAAAATATTATTATCAATCTTGTAAGTTTATTGTATTCTCTGATTGCTCTGTAATTTTAACATGATATATATAAAAATATATCAAGAGGCTTATTGTAAAATTCCATTTCATTCTAATGGTTGGATTAAAAGATATGATTGATATTGTAAAATTATTTATTATTTTAAAAAAATACTATTTGGCCGAAACGGAACTGGCGGAAGGAAAAACCGGAATGTTTGGTTGGTATTTGTTCAAAAAATCTAGAACGAACTGAAACTTAAATTGAGGTAAAAATATTTGTCTTATTTTTTTAACTGGTATGAAATATTTGGGTTATTTCAAGTGAAATGGAATAAAATAGATAATTATGATTAAAACCCGGAAAATAAGTTAAAAGAAGCTATAATAGAGGAATAAAAAATAAAGTCCGAAAGTTAATACCCTTGTTAACATTACTTTTAACAATTTGGATTAAAAAATCTGGATTGGAACTTGCAGCCTCGTAATATACTACTATGTTTTCTGAATTCTTTATTCTAATTAGATGAGAGATGATCTTGTCTTCATTTCACACGACAAGTCACAATTTCGCATCTTTTACAAAGGCTGTCTTGACCGTGATTGCATAATTTGACAGGTGTGATTACAGCCAGTGTATATTACAAATTTACAATCTCTTCCCCACAGTGACATTTACTGTTTTGTTTTATAGTTTATAGCTAGCTAGGTTCCCTTCATCCCCTTTCTTTTTCTTTCTTGATGGAACTGGATTTTCAATTATGACAAAAAAACTTTAACTTTAGCAGAATAATGAGTTTGATCTTTGAGGTCAAAATTATCTGTTGGACCATGATCGACAAGGGGGGCATTAAAGAGATAATTATGTATGCAAATGCATGCATGCATGATCTTTCGTGCTGTTAAATAATAGAAAATCACAAACTTAAGTGTTTTAGTAGATCGATGAAAATCACTGTGCTAGTGAGATAAGGATGGACAGCAGTGTTTGCTACCTTAATTAGTTTACTCCAATAACGAATCATCTTTATCTATATAGAGTTTAAATTATTAAACGAGATAATAGAATATAATTTATATTATTTTTTAAAATAAAAGATTTTTGAGCTTAAAACTTACATATAAGTCTATATTATTTTGTGTTTAATTTTTATCAAATAGAATGAAATTGATAAAATTTGAGTCAACAAAACTCTAATATTATATTAAAAATCATCTTTTATAAAAACTTAAAATATTAAATAAAACTTCAAAATCTAATTTATATCATTCTCCAGCTGAATGGTCCAAATTCGATGTGTCTACATCTGGCCAGCCGGTCAGGGGAAGACCTAGCTAGTTAGGCACCGGGTTAGGTCCTTTTGAATCTCAGATAAGATCATGAGCACATATTTATTCCATTTTACAAGGTTAAAATCTTGAAAATTTTAAATAAAAAATGCCTTGTTTTGTTCTATCTTTCATTTGCCTCCTTGGGTTGCCAATTCAACAGTACTGCATGTACTCTCAGTAATAATAATAATAATAGTCGTGGGGCCACATGATTTATTAATTGTACTGGGAATTCTCGCTGAGATATTTTTTTTAAGAAAAAATATCTTACATTTGTGCGCGCGCATTGCAAAGATTAATATTTTGATAAATCTCAGTACAAAATACTCTGTTTTGGCCTATCTTATCACGTATGTTATGATACTCTTTTCTATGGAGCTATTTTTCATTTTTCTAGTGGGAATTCTAGTTGGGATATTAAAATATATATATTTTACATCAAGGATGGTACACTCAATATAAAGAGCATCACATTAAATAAAAACAAATCATACAATACAATAATTTCATGTAATTCGGATATACTAACATCTACAAGAGAGGGTTTTATTTTTTATTTTTTTATTATAGTCGAAATTATTATCACTTTGAAGAGCGATCAACGGAGTAAACACGATTCTGACAGCACATAAAAGTTAAAACCCTCGACCTTTGCTATAAAAAATGCTGCTCCTGGTTATAGAAATCAAGTTTTGAGCTCAAGCAAACGAAAACAACGTTGTCAAAATGTTAGTTGGATTATCCTAGTACCAATCTTCTTTGCAACAATATCACACAAGGCAGTAATACGAAATGGTGTCTAATAAGAAAATATGTTATGTCCTTTCATGGAACATGTGATCTCTAATCAAATTGAGACACTTTGACTGTATACAATAATATCTTGACCATAACTAAAATAGACCCCTTGAACCAAATTACTTTTGACTATTTTAATCATTACCAACTATTCTGACTTTATAGTATATAATGCCATGATAAATTATAAAGTAGCCTTACATTAAATAGCACAACTACTAAGGCTAAATACATATATTTTGATAGATCTCCTATAATCATATCTCTAGCATGCTTGGAGTTAAAAAATAAAAATAAATATTAAGAGATTAAATAAAAAAATAAAAAAATGAAGATATAATTTAATATAAATATTAAATGATATCATATGTCGAGAGATAAAATTAAAAACATAATTCAAAACAAAATAAATATCCATAAAAATAATTCAAAACAAAATAAATATCCATCATCAAAATAAAAACGAGGATCAAATTTTATTAAAAAAATAATAACACATTTTTTAGTTTTGGTGGGTCAACACGAAGGTCTAGGAGACGAGGCAAAAAAGAAAAAAAAAAGAAAAATAATTGGGTTTTTAGATTGCGATCAATTTTCCCTTAGTAACCTTTCGATTTATTTATTTTTAGGACAATTTAGCTATTACACTATACCTTTTTTTTAAAAAAAAAAAACAACTTAGGATAAAAGATTTTAAGAATGAAATGGTATTATACGATTGCAGTGAGAAATAATGCCTAGATGGGTTTTAATTTATTTATTTATTGTAATTTTAATTATTGTATGGTTTTTGGATAGGATAATACCATGATCGATCAAATCACAATTAAAGCCAAATTTAGCCTCCAGGTATGACCTTATAAATCTATCTAATTATCCACCGAATCAGACTCCTACATGGAAAACCTTAAAGTTTTGTATATAAAATTCTTTTTTTTTTTATCGTTCTATAACAAAATACAAAACTGAAGGAGGAGTCAACTTGAAATTTGTGAGAGAGGAGCTTTCGATAGCTATTAATTTGTAGTTTGCAAATTGATTATCGTGTCTCTTTTTCTTTGTTTTGTTAGGTTTTTGCTTTGGCCCGTATTTCATATCCTGTTCTTCCACATTCATTGCAACGCACCGCATTGTCCATAGTTCTCCACGTCACTTACTTCTTGATAGGAGAGAGAGATCACAAGATTATCTTCTTATCTGGAAACCACGGATACAACTACGTAAACTCTTCCGACTCTCTCATACTTATCCTACATGATCTTTTGGGTATTCTAATTTACTGAGCTTTCAATCATGTCCTTGATTTCAGGTCTAGCATGGCCTTGATTAATTTATTGTTTATGCTGAACGGTCTAGATTGCATGCACATAGCCAATTTACAAGATCGATGACTCAGCTAGCTGCCAATGGAGAGTCCCAACTGGTGTAGTGGTGCCAAAGGGCGGCAAGGGTCACAATCCGATAGGTCTGCAGGTGGCCAGGGGAGAGGGCCAACTTGATAACCACTGGGTTAAGACTCATCCCTTTTGGAATCTTATTGGCGTGCAATCTGGAAGGTTAAGCATCTTCCCATTTTGAATTTTGATATCTTCTTCGCATCCAAAACTCGTCGTTTAGGCTTTTATCATCTTATCATCATGCATGTATGCTTGTATTACACTTTTCTAAGGGCAACCACTCTTTCTTTTAGTTTCCCAAGTTGAGGGGTCACTTGGAACAGAACTAATCAATATGGGCCCTAAATAAAATGAAATAAAATCGTGGGGCATATGAATTATTGTACTGGGAATTCTAGCTGAGATGTTTCTGAGAAATATCTTATACTTTTCATTATATTAACTACTAGTTAATTAAAACACAAAGAAATCAAATATAGTGCATGAATTCTTAGAATTTCAAAATAAGTTTATAGAATCAAAACATCATAAATGTAAGTGCAACGTGTGATTGCTTGCAATTGCTAATTGCATAGATACAAACATTCCTCATGCTGGTAAATCATGTGGATGCTCCATGGATGTAGAGAGGATCAACAAGTAAATGAAGATGAGTTTTAAAATTTAAAATTCATAATTCCTGGGTTTTATTTGATTATTGTATCATTAAGTAGCTATTTGATTACTGTCTTATACTAGATAGGCTAAAAAATTATGGGAAAAAATAAACATGAGATACGGAGAAAATATATCATCTTTATCTTCTTTATTTTTTTCTCCTGTAACCAAAAGCAACCTTACTAACAACAAAATAAATATAAAAAGAATGAAAAGTTTTATTTTCCACCTTTGAAGTAAGCCAAGACTCCAACGAAAGGTGCATTCAGGTACGTCGTTGGTTCTGATTGACTAGCATTGAGACGAGTATCGGGAAATTGATCGTTGCTGTCAGGTCCTCCAACAATAGCCCCTACGAGGACGTTTTGGTTAGGCTTATTGGTCGTCAAATAGCCGTTCCCATCATGACATCCGATATGTTTATGGACAATATTCGTGGAAGGCAAGCTCGATCCACGGTGATGGATTCTCTGTGGGAATTTCGGGCCATATCCAACCATGTACGACATACCTAGTGGATTGCTCCCGAGTATGTAATCCACCTGCATGCACCAACAATGCGCAGTTATTTTTTTATTTTTTTTTATTTTTTTTTAATTTTAATGGCTACGAATTTCTCAATGGACTAGAAGTGGAGGAGGTGAGAAATTTAATACCTGGGTTTTGGCGACCTCGATGAGTCTCGAGGGGGTGGCAACCACAGAGCCGCCGCAATGAACTGATCGTCTGGCAGCTTGTAAATAGCGAGAGTAAACAATAAGAAGAAACGATAAAGTTGTTGCATGTTGCAGGTTACTTCCTCCTGGTTTGAACATTAGCCCACCTGATCGACATAAGAAATTCATCATTACCGAAACATTGGCAACAGATAGGGTAAATCCAGAAGAATTTGTCAGAAAAAGGCTACCTGGAGAGTATGTGACAGATTTGGTAGGTGACTCGGGCAACAAGGAACACACAAACTTGTCAGCATTGGTAATGAAGATACTACCAGGGGATTTCATCACCGTCTGTGGATCGAAAGAGATAAATAAATATTAGATTAAGCTAAAAATATTCACGATTGGTAATTGGAAGAGAGAAATGAAGCTGAGTGATTACGGGAGAAACAAGTATGTTAATCCCACTCTGTTTTGAATCCCATCCGAAATCAAAAATACTGCCTCCTAGAGTTGCTATATTCTTTACAACATAAACCCAGAACTTGGGGTCCCGAGTTGCCTTGTATAACCATGCTGCTCCCCAAACTAGTTCATCCTGTAAGACAAATGGATTCATCATATACGATAATTTTAGATATTGGATGGATGAATCCTTACCAATACTGTACTCTAGGTTAATTAGAGAATCTTAGCAACTCCATAGATTTCGTTAATATTGTCAAATACATACGTGGTAGCCATTGAAATCGCAATAAAATGGGCATGCCCCTCGTCCAATACTTGCATTGTAAGATCCTTGATAATTGTTTGCAAACTCGAAGACCTGAATGATTATCAGGACATTGTATAGCATAGTTAGAAGAGAGAAGGCGTTATACTTTGAGAATTTCGACACCCACAATGGCTGTAAACATTATAGAATTAGCTACTACCAATTACCTGGGCTGCCCGTAGGCGAAGTACCATAGAATACTTCCTGTCCTTATTATTGAACACGATAGAAGAGGCAGCTAGAGCAGCAGCAATCTCGGCCGAAACTTCTGATCCAGGATGGGTTTGATTAACAACGTAAGTGGTTCTGAGAGTGTCCATGTCTTCAGGTCTCTCCCAGCATATGTGGTCACTGATGGGGTCACCGACTTGGGCAACAACCATGCCAGGTTTGCTCGTGGCCTTCAGGAAATAGTCTGTTCCCCATCGTAGAGCCTCTAACGCATGTTCCAAGTCTGCGCCCATGGAGTCACCAAATTCTAGAATACTCCACGCCAACAACGTTGTTGTGAATGCCATTGGAAAATGGAATTTTACATTGTCACCAGCATCATAGTACCCACCAACCATATTCATCTACAAGAATGTTAAGAGCATCGTCATTTCTTTTCGACGGGAAGTACATAACTATATAGATTTCTATTGGGTGCTTGGTTGGACTCTATATATTATGTATTGTATTTGTGTCCATTTATATTAAGTAAAAACAAGCAGTAATTTCTTTCAAAAATGAAAGCATTATACTTCAAATTTTACTAATTTTGAAGGCAATGATCATAAAAAAAACAAATAATTTAAATGAAATAGTGATATAATTGAAATTAAAGTTAGATCTCGAGTCTCTTCTAGATCAAAACTTTTATAAAATGAAAACATGTTGATTGTGAAAATTATATAATTTATAAAAAAGAATTAGTAAACAAATTAAAAGAGTAACGAGGTCTAGCCTCTGAGTCTAATTTTTTTCAAACTTTTTAAAAACCGAAACACACTCGTTAAAAAAAGTGGCATCTTTAATATTATTTTATATCCTTTTGATATGGTTAGGTTGTGCTCTCAAGCCAATTCATGCAAATCAAGATTAAGCTAATCTTCTAGTCTAGTCAAAGAAAAGTTATTTTATCATGATCATCCTTCTTTAAATTCAGTTTTCTTACTGATGAATTAATTTGTTGAGATAAGAAAAGATTTCTTAGGTGAAAAAAATTAATGTTTAGAATTCTTGTATAATTAATTAAAATCTTGGAATGAATGCCAACATTACTTCATTTTTTGTCCACTTATATGCTGATCTGCTTGAAAATTTTTAGTTATATTGACTGCATGCCTACATATATACATGGAAAATAAGACATAGCCACTTACACCAATATCAGATCCATCTCTAAGGGCAGAATCCTTCCTCCAATTCATCCTTTGATTAGCAGGCAACTTCCCCGATCTCTGCCCTTCAAAAAACAAGATGCTTTTTGTCAATGCATCTCCATAATCATTCGACATGGCTGCTGTCACCGCCGTCACCCCTAACAACACCATTAGCGCAGCCATGTTCATCATGCTCTTGCCACCCATTCTCTCTCTCAACCCAATTCTCCTCTTTTACCAATCACTTTTACAGGCAGAATTGCCAGCTCTCGATGCACTGATATATATATAGATTAAAGGAGAATGCTGATGGGGAAGCCGTATGTTCTGTTACCATTGTAATGTTAATCTCAGTATAATAAGCTTGTTAGGAAAGCATTAACTCAACTTCCCACCATGGTTTTGCTGTTCTTTTTTTTAAAATCCCAAGTAATTACTGAGCTGTACTTAAGTTCAGTGCATCATATGTTTCTGTCGTTTTATTACCATCTTTGCCTCGTACTTTCTCCTGTATATTTTTGTATGTTTCTAAAAGGAAACTGCAGGATGATTTGTTTCCAATTCCAGTATCGTTTATTGTTTCTGCCTTTGTTTATTTACCATAAAAAAATGTCATATATAAATGTTCCAGAGAAGATTCTAATTGTATATCTGTCTTCTATATATTGAAACCCAACATCCATGCAGCAATAAAGATCCATGCAGTGATAACAACATTCATGCAGAAGAGCAACATCCATGCAGCAATGACAGCTTTGCAGAAGTTAAATGAAGAAATATATCACAAGGCAACGGCTACAATACCAACCCAGAATGACAACTTTATGCAGCAATGAAGATCCATACAGTAATAACAACAATCACACAGAAATAAATGAAGAGCAACATCCATGCAGCATTGACAGCATTGCAGAAGTTAAATAAGGAAATAAATCACAAGGCAACGGCTACAATACCAACCCAGAATGACAACTTTATTAATTAAGGAAAACAGAGAGTATCTTGGACATCAATTGTATCCCACTGGTTGTATTTAAATACTACCTCTGCAACATCTCTGTTTAACAATTCAAACATATAATATTCAACTTTGTGCTCATGATCTCTAGTCTCTGTGAAACTCTCATTTTCTTCTGTATATACATAGGAAAATTATCCATGTATAGCATAAGGACCACAGTTTCATAAATTGATGCGAATTTAATTGGGAAGTAAAATCATGGAGTATTAAGAGTAATTAGTGATGTATTATTAGTTACTTTCTAGTGTGTATTTCAAATAAATAAATATATACTATAAGTTAAGATATTATTATTATTATTTGTACATCATGAATATTATTATCTTTCTTCTACTAATGTGTGTTTCTTCTGAAATAACTAATAGAATATCACTAATTATTTTCAATATAGTATATAATTGTTCTCTAAAGGATGAGTTTTTTTTTTTTAATAATTACCTTATCTAATGAGTAATAGATAGTATATTTATGGATATTATCATACAAAATACACACACATGTATATCATATAGACATTGATGCATGAGCATTTTTGGAAAAAATAGATATTCTCTTTATTTAATTTGATGATTTCTTGTGCTCTTCTTGTCTTCTTCTTCTTCTTCTTTCTATTTCAAGGGAATAATTTATGTTTTCTAGTTTTATTTCTATATAAAAGGGCTGTTATAGATTTTGAGAAGTGAAGACTTTAATGAATAAAAATAGAGTTTTTTTTTTTTCTTTGAGGGTTTCAATTTGTAACAAATTTTGTTATATTTAATTCATGTTTACATGAATTAAGTATTAGAGTCCAACAATTCTTATTGGTTTTGCTTGGAGGACATGCAATAGATGCATTAAAGCTCATCGATTCCTAGTGATTTTGGTTTGAGGATGTATAGAACGTGTAATAGAGCTTACTAGTTTCTGATGGTTAATTATTATGTGTAGTTTATCATGAACCAATTTTTTACCCCTCTCAAATATCCAAAAAAGGGAAAAGATATTTCCATAAAAAAGGCAAAAAATAATATTTCAAGATAATTCAAAAATTGTAATTAAAAAAAGAAAAGAAAAGAAGAAATTATGGGTGAAATTGTGAATAAAAAACAAGAAAATGGTTGAAATTAGCTAAATAATTAGAAATTAGAAAACCAAGGACCAAGTTGAAAATAAGAGACTATTTTAATATAATGAGAGATGAAATTAAGGAAAAAGGGTTGGAATTGCCTAAAAAATTAAAAGCCAATAACAAAATTGGAAAATGCATCAATATTGAGGAATCACTTGAAATGAAACCATAGATAAACTTGAGAGAAATATGTGTTTGTTTGAGAGTTTGTTTTATAAGTCTTTTTCAAGAAAAAAAATAATTCTTTTTTATTTTTATATCGTTTTGATGTGTTGATATAAAAAAAAATATTTTAATATATTTTCTAATAAAAAATAATTTAAAAAAACAGTTTATACCAAGGTTATCAATTATGTTTTAGTTGACATTTTGTTTTTTCAATTAGAACGAATGTTTTGGTTTTGCAGTGTTTCAGCGCACAGTTACGGGTTTGTATTTTTTTTTATATCTATTTTTATTCAATATTATTATGCTTTACATTAAAGGAGTTTTAGTTCTTTTTAATAATAATAATTATTATTATAGAGTACATTTAAATCATCAATCATAATAATAATAATAGAAATCTCTAGCATCTTCCTTGATTTCAATCATTGTCATGTTCACAGAAGATTTGCTTGATATGGCGTAAGAGCCACTACATGCATTCACAACAAATATCTGAATGTAAACTAAAATAATAATAAAAAAAACAATTGAATATATTTTTAATAAAATTGAATTGATGAAACACAAACAGGCCTAATTAACCTTATATTTAACTATCTGCTGAACAATAAGAATTTTCTCAAAGTTAGAATTTGAATCTCGTAACCCCCATTTTGTGATTGTATATATTTATAATTGGTATTAGTTCCCCATCTTCTCTTTCGGGAGAAAAGAAAACATTAGGAACAGAATATCAGCAAGATGGGGAGAGAGAGAAAACTACAATGGTGGATATGATCTGAAGTAAGCCAAGAGGCCAACAAGAGGCGCATTGATATACGTGGTTGGCTCTGAGTGTACAAAATCTGCTCTAGAATCAGAGTAGGAATCCCTGTTGTCAGGTCCACCAACAACAGCTCCTGTCAGCAGGTTAGGGTTAGGATCATTGCTTTGAAAGTATGGAGTTCCACCTTGACAGTTGATTCTGGCAGGGTATCGGTCAACGGAAGGTAGAGACGAGCCGCGGTGGTGTATCTTCCGAGGGAATTTGTTGCCATATCCGACCATGTATGACATGTTCAATGGATTCGTTCCTAGTATGTAATCCACCTGCGTGAATCGCCATTTTGTAAGATTTCCTGAGCTAATTTACAGGACCTGTAACAAGATTGATGAAGGAACCAAGGATGGAGAAAAGATGCAGGCCTACCTGCCGTCTTGCTAGTTGAATGAGCCTAGCTGGGGTGGCAACAACATTGCCACAATGAATTTCTCTATTGGATTGATTCGAATAACGAGCATAAGCAAGAAGAAGAAAGGATAAAGCTGTGGCATGCTGCAAGTTACTTCCTCCTGGTTTGAACAGAAGTCCACCTGAAACGAATTTTGGAACCAGATCGAATTTGTTTCAGTTCCAGCATAAAATGAAATCCATTTGAAGTATGAGTTGCCAAAAAAATTGATGAACAAATTGAGGCCACCTGGAGAGTATGAGACTGAGACAGTAGGTGATTCGGGCAACACAGAACAAACAAACTTGTCTGCATTGGGAATGAATGGGCCTGCATCAGAAGTGCTGTTTGAAAGCAGCAACTGTAAAGAAAGCAACAAGAAAGATTTAGAGAAGAGCATATTATAACAGCGAACAGAAATGCTGCAATCAAGCTCGTTACTCACCTTCGAAACAAGAATGTTAATACCAGCATTCTTAGTATCCCATCCGAATTCGGCGAAGCCACCGCCGCCATAGCCGACTCGATCAGTATGTTTTGCAACATTTTTTTCCAAATCGCTTATGTTTTGCTCAACATAACTCCAGTATTTAGGTGCTTTGGTCGCCCTATATAGCCATGCTGCCCCCCAGATCAATTCATCCTGTAAAGGCATTATCATTGATAATCATCCTTAATTCGAGAAGTTGCCTGTCAAAATATTATTTTGCAATGGAAGCAGAGATTTATTGTAATTCAATTTGGCAAGCTCTGAATGTTCTGATGAGTACCTCATAGCCACTGAAATCGCAGTAAAATGGGCAAACCCAAGGTCCCAGAGTGTCGTTGTACGAACCACGGTTAGCATCTGCAAAATCAAAAACCTACTCCATTTTTTTATGTTAGTGACTAGTTATGTTTAACCAGTAGTTTAAAAACAAAATGCATGTGAAATACGAATCGATCTCATTTACCATCGTGGCTCTTTTGAGAAGCCTGGCAGAATATGCAGGATTTCTAGACCTAAACACCATGGAAGAGGCTGCAAGTGCTGCTGCTATCTCAGCTGACACCTCTGAGCCTGGAAACTGTTTACTGGCTGCGTAAGGGATTCTAGGTGTGTCCATGTCTTCTGGCCTCTCCCAGCAATTGTGATCACCATAGGGATCACCAACCTGAACAAATACGAATCCAGGGATGCTTGTGGCTTTCAGGAAGTAATCGGTTGCCCACTGAATAGCTTCTAATGCATGTGGCAGGTCTGGACCCATGAAATTGCCGAAATCTAATACGCTCCATGCCAGCATTGTTGTTGAGAATGCCATTGGAAAGTTGAACTTAACATTGTCGCCAGCATCATAGTACCCACCAACCAAATCAACCTGAGAATGTTCAGAACAAGGTTTATGTCCCCCACATGTTAGCAGAATAAAACTAGTCTAGCAAGAAGTGATTCTCCCTTCTTTTTTGGGGTTTGTTTGGATAATGGGAAGGAATCGGGTCCACCCATGCACCAACGTGTAGAGCAGCCCCTCGCCTACTTGCCTGACAAATTCAGGCTGCCTGATTTGGGTTTCAGACCTAAACAATGAGTTTACTTTTTCAGAACATTCAAGTCAATTTCAATTTTCCTCGAAATTTACTGGGATATTCAAGAGTGGTCTACATTTACTAGCTGTGTCTGACGGAGCATATGCTTCCAATTTACTGCACAATTTCGTCTCTTTTTGCATGCAGAGATTGTTTGGTTTCATTTACAGAAGACCAAAAAGCTGTCAGAAACATCGGTTTACAATGAATGGATGAATTCACATCCGTGATTCTTAGGTCACATGTGAGCTCTAGTCACGAGGAGAATCGCATTCACCAATCATTTTCAAAGTCACAAGCAATTTGGTGTCTTTCCACCTTTTTACTAAAAAATTGCACCCTTCCCCTGTCAGTAACCAAAGTGTGTCTCCTACAGTTATTAAATTCAATTGGGTCCTTCCTTTCCAATCTTTGGAAACCTGAAACAGTACTCCTACATGGCAGTACTCTTATTCTTAAGAATATTCATGTAATCAGCAAAAATATGTTAGCACAGTATGGCACTCAAATGCTGGCATTAGTCACCAGTCCCTGGTTGAGCCCTTGTCGATCCAGGTGATGTGATACTACAGAAGTTGGCTTTTTTTCTGGAAACTATGGTCCAAAACAATGCAATGGTAACAGAAATAAAAATGAAATGGCATATAAATTAATGAAGAAGCTTCTATGCATATACAAAACCAGACTTACACCAATCTGAAAGCCGTCCCGAAGGCCAGAATCCTTCCTCCATGTCATTCTCTGTGTAGAAGGTAACTTCCCTGACCTCTGCCCTTCGAAGAACAAAATGCTTTTAGTCAACGCATCCCCATAATCATGTGAAGCCACTCTCGTCACCATAGCCATCACTATCACCGCTCCGAAAACCAACACACCCATCTCTCTGTTTCTCTCAGAGTCAGAATCATACACTTCTAGCTAACTTCCTCCTCCTGTACTTTCCTCTCGATTCAAGCCAGATTTTTATAGCAGGGTGAGTACCAAAAGTAAAAAAAGAAACTTAAAGGTTAAATACATTCACTTGAAAGAGAAGCTGAAATTAACTAGTCAGGGAGGGAGAGTTTTGGTTGAGAAAAACAAGGATTGTAATGGAGGCTAGGCATTTCCGGCGCCCCCGTTTACGGTGGTGATCAATGTTGTTAGTTACGGTGTATTTGGTATGGATAACTGCCTTCTTGAAGAGGACTCATAGTTATAACATATATATATATATACATACATACATGTGTGTGTGTGATGGTTGATGTGTGCTTGCTTCTTCTTCCACTACACTTCTTTGACAAAGTAGTGGCAGTCAGGAATCGACGTACACTTCCTGTGAACGTGGGCTGTTAACTAAATTGATTTTAAATAAGCCGCTATCTATTTAATTAAATTCAGCATGACCCTTGAGAAATTAGTGTAAATGGGTTTTTTTTTTTCCTCTAAGCACAAGATGGAAAGGTTTAGTTCAACCCAAGTCAGCATAGTGATCAGCTAGCATGGGGGCCTTATAGCAGCTGGGTCAGTAAAAAACAACATTACTTCAAAAAAAAAAATTACTTTATTATAAGCTTATTGAAGGATCGACCAGCCATTAATGTGGATCTGTGAGTCACGAGTGGAGCTACTGTTATGTCATAAACTCATAACCTGTAGAAACCAATCATCGCTACCATCTGTAATATGCAAGTTTACTATTAATAAATTATATTATTTAAAAATTTAAATAATTAGATGGAATTCTAGAATATAATTTATATTATTTTTTAATATAATTTTTCAAAGTAAAACCTTTTGTGTTTGAATTTTAGACACAGATCCACGTTATTTTGTGTTTAGTTTTTATCAAATAGAATAAAAATGGTAAAATTCGAACTCATAACAACTAAGTTAACAAGACTTTGATAGCATGTTAAAGAACCATTTCATCTAAAAATTTAAACTATTAAATGATATTCCAAAATATAATTTATATTATTTTATTAGATTTGATTTCACAGAGACCATCGTAATTATGCTTAACTGCGATCGTACTTGTAATGTTGTGCAAGAAAATCTAAAATCAAGAAACAGGGCTAGGTGATGATTACGTTTCTTGAACATGGGACATCTGCATACGCCTAGCCAAGAAAGCAATTGAGGAATGCAAGCAACAACTCCTTTCTTGGCTTCTCAAGTAACAAGATGCATGTCTCTCTGTTTTACACTTGAGGCTCACTCTTTGTGTAGCCCATCCCTGGTGGCTTGAAGTCTTCTTTTAGCTTTTCACGAAACGTAATGAACCATCTATTTGTATGCAACTTTAAGGAATTAATATGCTTTCCCCCCTTTCCTTTTTTGTTCAATTACATCATTGTTTGACATTAACTTTCAAAAGCAATTTTGGAAAATTTGAAATTTATTTATTTATTTTTTTTACTTTAAACTATTTTTTTTTTTGTAATTTTAGATTATTTTCATGTGTTGATGTCAATTTTTTTTTTTAAATAAAATAAAATATCATTTTGATATATTTATAAACAAAAAATATTTTTAAAAACATTTTAGCTATACTATCACACTAAAACTCAATCTTCAATTCCATTTATAAAACCTAATTGATCTTTTAGCTGATTCATTACTCTAAAACTTTTTTTGTATGAACCTGTGTTTTTTTTAATTAAAAAAATATTACTTTAAAAAAATATATATTTAAGGGCTTTGTTAAAAAATAAATCATACCTTAGGTTGTTCAACCCGTAGTTAATTTATTTAGAGATTAATTAAAATTATGCTATAAATAGTGTTTCAATCAAATTTACTAATGATTTTTATTTAAAGTTATTTTTTATATCATTTTCATGTGATAATACCAGTAATAATTTTTTTAAATAAAAAAAATATATATATTATTTTAATATATTTCTAAATAAATAAATAAATAAAGAGAACCATTCTCTTATCTTTCATCGGCCAGGTCTTAAGAATATGATTCTAAGCTTTTGTCTCGTGTCGTGGGCCTAGACAATGAGTAAGAGCTTGGTCTATTGTAGTTCCGATCAAGTTTTCAAATAAGGCTATGTTTGGGCTTTCCGGAGGTCAATGAAATCGATGCCTCACTGCCAGCAATTTAAGGGCTTTTTGAGCTATTGTGGGCTTTTATTGAACTTTGAGGGTCCATTTTCGGAGTTTGGGCTGTAGAGACAAGGGAAGAGATGACTGTGCTTGAAGGATTTTATTAAAACCCAGATGCTATATTATCAAGATCATTGATTGTCTTTCTTAGAAATAAGAAAACTTCTATCATTGCTTGTCTTAATTTTTTTATATATAAATCCAAATTTATTATTTAAAAAATCTAATAAAACGTTTTTTTTCCATCAACGTACATGTTAATCAAAATTATTATTTTTGTAGTGTTTATTAAGAGTACATTCAATAACCATCTAATGCAATTTGGAGTGTTTATTATTATTTTACTATTTATGTTAAAAATTATTTTTTGTTTAAAAAATATTAAATTGAATTTTTTTTACATAATTTTATGATTTTTATACTCTGATTTAAAAAATAACTAAACTAATCTAATCTTGAATATTTATCTTTTAGCTTTAAACATCAACATAAACGGTATATTTAAAAACATGATCTAGATTATAAGTCAACCGAAATTAATCTGGGTCAATTTAAAATAATCATTTTATTTTAGTTAAAGAAACAAATATACAATTCAAATCATTTGATCGGATCAAATAGGTTAAACCATGGTTCTAATTTAAAATGAAATTCAACTCATATCATAAATCAACAAGCTATAAGAATTGATTGGTTATTAGATTGTCTTACGAAGACTAGCCGGGTTTAATAACACTATTACCGTAAACACAAGTAAAAGTAAATCCTCATCTTAGACTTCCTTGTACCATATAGTTACTTTAAGGAATTCAAAGGAACCTTTTTTATTATTATTCCTGTTCTTGTCAATGCTTGGTAGCTTCTTCTCTTTCTTTTCCCCCCCTCAATGCTTTTGCTAGCTAGCTATTGAAACTTGAGTTTCATGATTGGAATATAAAGTGAATCGCTATCTTGATCTACAATCTAGAAATCACATGGTTGATTCAGACTTTTATGGCTCTGGTCATCAGGATTGTTTGAGTAATGGCTGGAAATTTTTAATCATTCCTTTAAAGGAAGTGTTACTTCATCTGTACTGGAGAAGAGGTATGATAAATAAAGAATAATGTTTATATCTTCGGAACAATCATGTGTACGGAACATACTTCTTGTTTTCCGGCCAATCCACATAGATTTCTGTTGACAAATATGATTCCTAGCTAGCTTGATGAAGAGAGCAGCTGCCGAAGCATTTGACAAATATGAGCTCAGACATTATTAATTATGAGAATCGATGTCGAAGCTTACACGGTTAAGCAAGTTGAGGTAAGGCTGTGAGTTGACACATGTATAATTCAAGGAAATTTCACGGGGCACGTTTTCTCTTGGCAAGCATACCATGTCTTCTCTTCGCAATGATGATGGCCGTCCTGAAAATTTGTGATTAATTAGCCGGCTAATTACTCCAAGCATGGAGTTTTGTGGTGGTTCCAACAAAGAAGAAAGGAGTCACATCTTGTTAGCCCACCGTTAAATATCTAAATAATTTGATTCAAGGTCTCTAAAAATGATTACACGAAAATAGTTAAATTCATAGATTATTGTTTATAATTAATTTCTAATTTCATGAATTTTGAAAGAGAGGTTAATTTACTTGATGGAATATTAAAGGGACAATATTTTGAGCTTGTATTTTAAAAGGATTTGCAATAAATGAATTCACCCTTCACAATTACTTAAGATTCTCTGTGATTGTTTGGAAAACACTTAAAAATACATTTTAAATTTATTTATTTTTTTGCTCTAAATAAAAAAATATATTATTTTAATATATTTCTAAATAAAAATCATTTAAAAAGCAACCACGTACACTTTCAATCACCCAGTAACATTCTATGAACATGATAGGAAGAGGTTTCTTACAAATTAATTTCAATATTGAAAATTAAGCTGAAGCAAAGGTGGCAAACTATTAAATAAAAAGAATTATATATAATTCCTATTGGGGATTGCTTGACTTCGCATATCATTTTCAATTGTTTAATGCATCAAGCAAGGACAGCATGGATCGTAGCGTCATATGCCCACTTATAAATGGCAGACTACTCTCCGCCTTGCAAACAATTTAGTCTATCGAACCCGTTTCTTCATCAAGAAACCATTATTATGACCCATAAAAACCTCAAGCTCCAAACCAGAAAATCAAACAAAACATAGCCATGGCAACCGAGGTTCGGCTCCTGGCAACATTGATAGTCTTCTCTTCAATCTTCTCATTTGCAGCATCAAAGAGCACCGGATCCAACATAACGTGGTGGTGCAACCAGACACCGCACCCCTCAACATGCAACTACTTCATGAGCCATAGCCACCGCCATTTTGAATTCAAACACAGGTCCGAGTTTCGGCTACTATCTGTCCAATTAGCCCTTGAGAAAGCCCTCGTTGCGCAGAGGCAAATCTTGCGATTCGGACAGAGCTGCGAGAACCACCACCAAAGAGCTGTGTGGGCTGATTGTTTAAAACTTCATTCTAATACTATTCTTCAACTTAACCGAACCCTGAAAGGGATAGGGGAGAAGAGGCTGACATGTACAGATTTTGATGCTCAAACATGGCTAAGCACGGCGCTAACCAACATTCAAACATGCCAAACCGGGTCTTCCGACCTTAATGTGTCGGATTTTACGATGTCAGCCATGTCGAAAAACCTATCGAAGCTCATAAGCAATACTCTGGCAATCAATGGGGTTATGTTTGCAGCCGAAGACAACAGCACACAACCGTTTCCAAGCTGGTTCTCCAGGCGCTACCGACGGCTACTGCAATCCACATCTCTGACAGCAAAAGCAAATCTCGTCGTGGCAAGAGATGGTTCGGGGAATTTTAGGTCTATACAGGGAGCGATTAATGCAGCCTCGAGAAGGAGGTACAAAACCAGGTTTATTATACATGTGAAAAGCGGAGTTTATAGGGAAAATATTGAAGTTGGAGCTAACAATAATAACGTTTGGCTGGTTGGTGATGGCATGAGAAAAACTATAATCACTGGTAGCCGGAGTGTTGGTGGTGGTTATACAACTTACAGCTCTGCAACTGCTGGTAAGAAAATCAATCTTTCCATCTTCGAAACATATCCATAATTAATCATTGCTGTATTCGCTAGCTTCTAATTGGATACATGTTTGTCAATATCGAATTAGTTAATCAAAAATATTTTCGACGATTAATCAATTTCTTGTTGAATTTGAGATGAATTGATAAGTAGAAGATGAAGTTTTTTTTTTTGTTGGTAGAAAGAAGAAGAAGAAAAAGAAAGAGGTTGACAATTAAATACGTAATTTCTGAATTGTCCATAGAAGTTCTTTTTAATGTTTTGATCACTTCACTTAAAAGTTACGATTTCATAATGAAAAAGGGCTGTGCTAATTAGACGTAAAGAGTATTTTAGCAGGAGATGTCTTGATCATTCTCAAATAATATTCTATGATTTTTTATTCTTATTCTTTTTTATCTATATAATATTTAAATTGTGAAACTTTTCTCAGCTTTGGAGTGATTGTTGATTTCTTATATTTAATTAAAATATTATGTCAACACAAAAATAAAATTAAGAAGATACTCTTTTTTTCCTGAACCATTCTGCTTCCCTAAAAGGTTTTATTTTAATTAATATATTGTTTCAAAGAGTAACCAATTGCTTAATTAAAATATCATGTCAAAATAAGATTTAAATGACATCTTTTATCTTTTATTTTTCCTGAACCATTGTGCTTCTAAAAATATTGTATTATTTTATTTTAATCAATGTGCTGTCTCATATAGTAATCAATTATATTCAATTAAAATGTCATGTAGAATCAAAATAAAATTAAGAAGACACCTTTTATATAGATAGATAGATAGATAGATAGACAAATTTGTGTGTGAACCATAATTAAAATTTTATGTTAACACAATCAAGGAGACATCTTTATATTTTCTTCTCCTTAAAAAGATTATATTATCTCATTTTAATCAATTTATTGTCTTACATGATAATCACTTATGTTAATTAAAAGTGACAAAACAATTACTAAATCACTTTTTTCTATATATAAATATCCTGCGAGCAAAGCTTAGAACACAATTTTGCAATAGTCTTGAAAAAAACATTGTTTGAAATGTTATTACACATGACAATAATTATCATATGATCAAAAACTTTCCCTTTACTTGTTCAATAAACTGAAAGAAATCATACGGCTCCTTTTAGGTATCGATGGCCTTCGCTTTGTGGCTCGTGACATTACCTTCAGCAACACGGCAGGTCCGCTAAAAGGCCAAGCCGTCGCGCTCCGATCAGCCTCAGATCTCTCAGTCTTCTATCGATGTTCTTTTCAAGGATACCAAGACACCCTTTTTGTCCACTCTCAGCGGCAATTCTACAGAGAATGCTACATCTATGGAACCATCGATTTCATTTTTGGTAACGCAGCAGTCGTCTTCCAGAATTCTATTATTATGGTGAGGAGGCCATTAAAGGGTCAAGCAAATATGATCACAGCACAAGGCCGCAACGACCCTTTCCAGAACACCGGAATTTCTATCCATGATTCACGGATTCTGCCGGCACCGGACTTGAAGTCGGTGACTGGTGTGTTTGAAACATACCTGGGAAGGCCATGGATGCAATACTCTAGAACAGTTGTTCTTCAAAGTTATATCGATGGTTTCATCAATCCAGCAGGGTGGTCACCATGGCTAAACACGAACTTTGCCCAGAACACTCTGTACTATGGAGAATATAAGAATTTTGGGCCTGGATCTTCAACAAAAAGGAGGGTTGCTTGGAAAGGATTTCATGTTATAACAAGCCCATACGTGGCCTCACGTTTCACTGTTAGAGGCCTCATTGCTGGCCAGTCATGGTTGCCAGCCACCAAGGTCCCATTTACTTCTGGCCTTTGATCATAAGATGCAGTGGTATTTCTCTCTCTATTTCTTTTTTCTAAATTAATTCGATTTTTTTATGTACATTTTAACACATTGAAATTATAATTTAATTTAAATATATTATTACCTATTTTATTGGATCAAGTCATAAAGTTTTTTCTTTTTTTTTGTGAATGTGTTTAAATTTTATTAAAGGAATTAAAAATATTAAAATATCATGGCCTCTCCAATACAAAACACCATCATATTTTCTAGAGTATTGTGCTTATTCTGCATGGAGAAAGCAGGGGAGTTTTATTTTATTTTTATTTCTATGTGATGGGAATCATAATTATAAAATATGGTCTTCTTGATGACCAGGTGAATTGACTTACATCAATTCAAAAAACAAATTAAAATGATTTTTTTTTTAAAAAGGGCTCGTTTGGACTTGAACTGATCTATTCTTAGGTAAGACCATCATAAGCTAGCCCATGTCAGGTTCTGGACAGGTAACTGGATAGGACTGGGCCCATTTTAAAACAATGCATGAACTATACAAGCCCTTTTTCGAGCTCAAGATTTTAGCCCACTAATACAGCCATAGAAGCGAGCGTTCAAGAGTTGACCAGAAATTAAGCTGCGGAAAATAAGACAGCACCAGCTAATTGTGCTGTATTTTAAATTTTCTTGCATGACTTTCAATAGCTTTCGAGAGCTGCTTGTTTCGTGATCGATTTCATAATGACTTTTGCGATAGTGATAGAAAAAATAAGGTCAACTACTTTGTCTCCACAAATATTTTAGCACGTAATTAAGAATTAAATTTGTTTATCAGCTGTATAATATCCATGAAGAAGCTGCTCGCAGACCTTAACGAATGCAATAATGCTTTCTTGCATGTTCTGCTTGCTTGTACCCTTGTTCTATATAGCCTCGATCAGGATTACTTTTTTATAGATAATCTATTTAAATAAATGACGACTTCATAGGTATAGTTGTCTAAGCTTGAATATTTGAGAGCACCCTGTAAATTACCTGCAATCATGCCTATGCAGTTGCGATCCCTCATAAAACAGTGGGCAAACTCCTTTATATATTCGGGTTTATTTCACGTAGTTTATTTAAAAAAAAAAAAACAATTATAGAGATTTACACCCCTAAATAAATAGACTAGGTTCATTCCCAATGGACGAACCAATGTCAAACCGCACCTCTAGATAAATAGACCGGGTTCATCCCTCATGGGCGAACCAACGCCAAACCGCATAACCAACAATATTGTATAAATATTGTTAAGGAATCATATTACTTAAAAACTTAAGGTATTAGGTGAGTTCCAAGATATAATTTATATAATTTTCTAACACCTCCCTCAGTGTGAAAACTCTCTAGACATGAAATTTGCACAGGTTCACACTATCTTGTACTTGATTTTTATTAAATGGAATGAGGATAATAAGATTCAAATTTGTGACCGTTGGGGTGAATAAGATTTTGATACCATGTCAAAGAACCATTCATCTAAAAGCTTAAATTATTAGATGCAACATCAAGATATAATTTATATTATTCTCGGAGTGATGTTAAAAAATATCCTATAGTTTTGATTTGAAAAAAATATCGAGAGAATAATTTAATTGATATAATTAGGGATGTATGTGGTAATTATAATAAAGATATATTAATCTACTAACACAAACCTTTAAATTAATTTTTTTTAAGATAAGAAAAGAAGGAGAGAAATAAAAATATTCATCATCAATGACACCATCGAATCTATGTGCCTTTGATTGATGTCTTTACGCGTTTGGTAGCAGCTACCTGTACTACAAAGTCCACAATTTGGAAAAGTCAAACATCTTACGCTCTTCATGAGAATGTTATAGGCACGTCTATATATTACGCTCTTCATGAGAATGTTATTGGCACGTTATATATATAAATATATTATTCAGTAACATTAAGGCATGAATTTACATGCTACCTGGTCAAACAAATCTTTCCAGGTACCCTAAGGACTTTCAATTTACATGCTACCTGGTCAAACAAATCCTTCCAGTTACCCTAAAGACTTTCAATTTTCATCCTTTTCTTTTCTTCTTTTTTTTTCTTTTCAAAAAGGAAAGCAATATTGTAAAGATCCTCACAATAATGGTTTTAAGTTCGATTCTTATCAGAAACAGTTTCGATTTACTTGATAAAAATAAAGTTCATTTATAAAATTAAAGTTTTTTTTTAATGAAATTTTCATCCTTCCAGGTATGGCTCAATTGCATGAAAATCATCAAAATCCATGCAAATGGCATCCAATTCATCATTCTACACGCAGAAAAAAGTCTCTATCTTACCCTGCAATGGAAGCTGGATTTCACCATGTCTACAATTATTAATCTGTGAAAAAGGATAGCATTCTTTATAAGACATGGTATTATATAAACAAGTCAAGAGTTGAAAATCTATGTTTCTATATATTATAACTTATAATTAAGCATCTGATTAGCCAATTTCAACTGTGCAAAGCTGGCCGACAACTAGCTGTCACCAGGCTCACCATAACAGAGAGAGAGAGAGAGAGAGAGAGAGAGAGAGAGAGAGGTCCACCTTTCTTCGCCCCTGTATAAAGAGCCACATCGATCCATATCCTTCATCATCACAGCCTTGATACATCTTCAAATATTTCTAGCAATTACCAGGCCTCCCAAAAATGGCCACAAAGCTTTCTTTATCTCTTTTGCTTATATGCTTTTGCTCACTGCTTTCATCGTCTATTGCCTCTGATAGTCAGATAGATTATTGGTGCAGCAAAACCCCAAACCCTGAACCATGCAAATACTTCATGAAGCGAAACCCAAAACACTTTCTGCCGAAACAGAAATCTGAATTCCGCAAAATGGCAATCGAATTAGCCATGCAACGGGCTCTCCATGCTCAAAATCACAACAAATGGCTAGGACCAAAATGCCGCAATGGGAAAGAAAAGGCTGCGTGGGCTGACTGCTTAAGGCTCTATCAGGACACCATTGCAGAGCTCAACCGCACCATTGTCTCCAAAACAAAATGCACCGAGTTTGATTCTCAAACTTGGCTTAGCACCGCGTTAACAAATCTTGAAACCTGCAAAGCCGGGTTTAAGGATCTTGGGGTTTCAGATTTCGTGTTACCTCTCATGTCTAACAATGTTTCGAAGCTAATTCGCAACACCTTGGCTTTGAAGGACAATGCCTCGTCAACTTTACCTCAAACTTATGAAGACAGTTTCCCTGGTTGGCTTAAAACAGGTGATAGAAAGCTCTTGCAAACATCTTCACCAACTCCAAATCTTGTGGTGGCTCAAGATGGTTCAGGGAACTACCGTACCATAAAGGCAGCCCTTGACGCGGCCGCGAAGAGGAGTGGTAGCAGGAGGTTTGTTATTCGTATAAAGAGTGGGGTTTATAGAGAGAATCTTGATATTGGAAAGAAATTAAAGAATATTATGCTTGTTGGTGATGGTTTGAGATATACCATCATCACCGGAAGCCGCAGTGTTGGTGGAGGTTTTACTACTTTCAACTCTGCAACTGTTGGTAAGTTTTGTACACACATCCTCGATCTCCCTCAATTTCTCTTCTTTTACTTTTCTAATACAGCTTCTAAGATAAGTTTTAGTTAGTATCTTAAGATAGAAAAAACAAAAATATTAAAATAAATCTTTATTTATATTTAATTTGAAAATATAAAACTTTATTTATTTATTTATTTTATATTTTTCTTTTCGTTTCTTCAACTAAAAACATGTATATGCATCTCTTCTATATTTATATCTTTATCATGCAAAACTAAACACCACTTAAAAGATAAAAATTATCATGAATAATAATCTGCAAGAGGAAAATTTCCAGGGATAGATTTTTCAAGTTCTACACTCTTTGCTTAATTAGGGACACTAAGAGGAAGTTTCAATTTTCAAGCATAAGACTTTTGGATAACCATTAATTAATTAATTTAAAAAATTAATAAACCTATTCTACGTGCAGATATACATCATTGAACAAGTTATATATATATATATATATATAACAATTAATTATTTTTCCTTGCAACATCAATCTTAGTCTGCGTGCCATTATTTTCATGAATTTTCAGCCGTGACTGGGGAAGGATTCATTGCTCGAGGCATCACTTTCCGCAACACAGCTGGTCCACAAAACCACCAAGCTGTGGCCCTCCGATCAGGCTCCGACCTCTCAGTCTTCTACCGTTGTGGCTTCGAAGGTTACCAAGACACCTTGTACGTCCACTCCCAAAGGCAATTCTACAGGGAATGCTACATCTACGGCACAGTCGATTTCATTTTCGGAAACGCAGCTGTGGTTTTACAAAATTGCATGATATATGCAAGAAGGCCTATGGCTCAGCAAAAGAACGTCGTAACAGCTCAAGGCAGGACTGACCCTAATCAAAATACTGGGATTTCAATCCATAATTCACGAGTCATGGCTTCATCAGATCTTAGACCAGTGCTTAGGTCATTCAAAACTTTCTTAGGACGCCCCTGGAAGGAGTACTCTCGTACAGTTTTTCTCCAAACTTATCTTGATTCTTTGGTGGATCCAGCAGGTTGGTTGGAGTGGGATGGTAACTTTGCTCTCAACACTTTGTATTATGGAGAGTACAGAAATTTCGGCCCGGCAGCCTCCACCGGAGGAAGAGTTAAGTGGCGTGGTTACCGGGTAATAACAAGCTCAACCGAAGCATCAAGATTCACAGTCGCAAACTTCATAGCCGGAAGGTCGTGGTTGCCGGCTACAGGTGTCCCATTTTACTCTGGACTTTGATGATATAAACAGTCCCCTTCGGCATCGTTGAATATTATTTCTTGTTCTTTCATTGTTTCAATTTTTTTTTTTTTAATTCGTGGGTTGCCTTGTAATGGTTCACAACTTGTCTTGAAGACATTTATCAAATAATAAATAATTTTTTTTCTTCATTCCATTGTTTATAACTTCCTATGAACCACCTGTTTTCCATGAAGGTGGAACTGTAAAATAAACCTTGCAAGATAGAAAGCACATGGAGATGATTAGTTTGGGACTGAACAATAAAATAAAGTCAAGAAATCTAACGTGGGAAAGAGTGATGAAATGGCTAATGTCAAAATAAAACAGTTGAGGGTAAAAAGTTTAAAATTTTAATGAAACTTTGCAATAATATATACAATGAAATCATATCTTGGCATTTAAGTGTGTAGATATTCTGGGCTATTATTTAGGAATTAATATAATTTGAATATTGTAAATATGATATTATATATTTTTAATGTTTATAGCTAATGTTGACTTGGATGATTTTGAGTAGATACATGACTCTTTACATACACGGGATACTTATGTATTTTTAGCTGATACTGAATGACATTATATTTTAATTTTTTTTTAAATTAAGTTTTTTTAGTGATTTTATGTATTTTAAGGAACTGATATTAAAAATATATTTAAAAAAAATATTTATAAAATAAAAATATTTAGAAAACTACCTCATCTACTAGAGAGTATAGTTGATATTATTTTTAAAAGTATTTTTTGTTAAAAAAATACTTACAGAAAATTAAAATAAAATAAAATAAAATAAAAATATTTTTTTTAAAAAAACGTTTTTAAAATAAAGTTACAAACCCAAACCTCTTTTAAAAATTAGAGAATAACATGGACTGTTTCTTGAAATCAAAATTGTTATTTCCAGAGATAACAGACTACCACTAGGATGTGGTAGACATGTGGCAGTTGTGGAGTATGTGACAGAAGCATGGTTGTCAAAATCGCGAGTTGACTCGTAAAATTGTCTGATTTTACGAGCCAACTCATCAAACCTTGTTAACTCGGGTAGAATTTAGTCAAACTCGTAAAATCGAACCGGATCGATCTGATTTTACGATCCGGTTGATTCATCATTTTAAAGCCAAATCATTCACTGATTCACCTCTTATAATTATACACAAAAAAATTTTTACCTTCTCATTACTTATCCGATGTGGGATAATATTAACTTTAAAATAAAAAAAATTGATGTTTTTAAATTATTTTCATATCCTGATGTCGAAATAATTTATTGGAGTTGGAGCTAGTACTAGTAATATCAATGTTGACTGTTGATACCAGTATTAGTACTAATAATCCTTTCAATAATAATACTTTTGATAAATATATTAAAAATAACAAGAAAAATGACAAACATGAGACTGATTTTAATTTATATAGCATATCATCAAAATATTTATTTTAAATTTGTTAGTTTTTACCTAATAAAATTCTATGGACATAATTGTTTTGTAATGTATTTTTAAATTATTTTGAATTATATATGAACCTTAACTAATGAAGTTTTATAGCCATAATTATGTTGTATTGTATTCAGAAATATTTTACTTATGATTTTACAATTTTTCTACCTACACGATTTTAGCTGTGATTTTACGATTTTTATACGGAAAAATTCAGGTACAATTTTACGATCCGAGTTTCCGAACCCCTTTCCGTGTTGTGTCAAAATCGTGATTTTGACAACCATGAACAGAAGAGATGCAAGAACTCTTAACATGGGCCCACGCAGACACTTTTCCAAGGGAGAACATAAAAATGCATCAGCTTTATTTATTTATTTATTTTTAACCATGTGGGGTAACTTGCGCACACTATAATTAATTTTTGGATTTATTAAATATCTTGCAAGTATAATAAATAGGTAAGATATCACAGGATGACAGGCGTGTGTAGCAACTAACAAGGCTTGAGGTGAGAGGAAAGGAGAAGTCTTGTTCACCGCCGGCCAAGACCCTGCTGGCAAAATGCATCAGCTTTTGCAGCACAATAAGTCTACATTGAGACGAAGGAAGGAAAAACACGAATTTTTCAAAGGAAAATGGGGGATTTGAACAGGCAACAAATCTACAAACTCACATTCAATAATGACAGCATCAGACCTTGTAAGATGCGAAATTCACAACAAAACCTTCAGAAAGGTAAACCTTGATTCCATGAGGATAGATATCTTAGCCAGCATTATTCTAGAATTAACACAAAGCTATGAAAAGGTTGAATTCTTTACAAACAAATTTAGGAAACCACGCTCTCATGTGGACTCAATTGCATGAAAATTAACAAAATCCATGCAAAAAATTGCATATCCACTTCATCATTCTACATGCAGAAGAAAGTCTCTCTTTTACCCTGCAATGGAAGCTGGCTTTCACCATGTCTACAATTATTAATCTGTGAAAAAGGATAGCATTAATTCTTCATAACACAAAGTATCATATTCTATCAAGTCTAGAGTATAGAATCTATGTTTTTATATATACAGTACCTAATTAAGCATGTGATTAACCATTGTCAACTGTCTACAAAGCTGGCCGACAACTAGCTGTCACCAGGCTCGCCATAACAGAGAGAGAGAGAGGGAGAGGGAGGGAGGGAGGGAGGGAGAAAAGTCCACCTTTCTTCGCCCCTGTATAAAGAGCCACATCGATCCATAGCCTTGATCATCACACCCTTGATACATCTTCAAATATTTCTAGCAATTACCAGGCCTCCCAAAAATGGCCACAAATCTTTGTTTATCTCTTTTGTTCATATGCTTTTGCTCATTGCTTTCATCGTCTATTGCCTCTGATAGTCAGATAGATTATTGGTGCAGCAAAACCCCAAACCCTGAACCATGCAAATACTTTATGAAGCAAAACCCTAAACACTTTCTGCCCAAACAAAAATCTGACTTCCGCAAAATGTCAATTGAATTAGCCATGCAACGGGCTCTCACTGCTCAAAGTCACAACAAATGGCTAGGACCAAAATGCCGCAATGGGAAAGAAAAGGCTGCGTGGGCTGACTGCTTAAGGCTCTATCAGGACACCATTGCAGAGCTCAACCGCACCATTGACTCCAAAACAAAATGCACCGAGTTTGATGCTCAAACTTGGCTTAGCACTGCTTTAACAAATCTTGAAACCTGCGAAGCGGGTTTCAAGGATCTTGGAGTTTCAGATTTCTTGTTACCTCTCATGTCTAACAATGTTTCAAATCTAATTCGAAACACCTTGGCTTTGAAGGACAATGCCTCATCAAATTTACCTCAAACTTATAATGATAGTTTCCCTGGTTGGCTTAAAGCAGGTGATAGAAAGCTCTTGCAAACATCTTCACCAACTCCAAATCTTGTGGTGGCTCAAGATGGTTCAGGGAACTACCGTACCATAAAGGCAGCCCTTGACGCGGCCGCACAGAGGAGTGGTAGCACGAGGTTTGTTATTCGTATAAAGAGTGGGGTTTATAGTGAAAATCTTGATATTGGAAAGAATTTAAAGAATATTATGCTTGTTGGTGATGGTTTGAGATTTACCATCATCACCGGGAGCCGCAGTGTTGGTGGAGGTTTTACTACTTTCAACTCTGCAACTGTTGGTAAGTTTTGTACACACATCCTCAATCTCCCTTAATTTCTCTTCTTTTACTTTTCTAATAAAGCTCATAAGATAAGGTGTAGTTAGTATCTTGAGATAGAAGAAACAAAAATAATAAAAATAAATCTTTATTTATTTTTACTTTGAAAATATAAAAAAATATTTATTTATTTTTGTTTCTTCAACTAAAAACATTCATCTCTTCTATATTTATATATGTTATCATGCAATACTAAACACAACCTAAAACATAAAAATTATCTCGAACAATAATTTGGAAGAAGAAAATTTCCAGGGATACATTTGTCAAGTCCTACACTCTTTGATTAATTAGAGACGCTTGTTGGAAAAATTTCTGAAGAACAAACACGCACTGTTCAAATTATTTGTCAAGATTTATGTTTTTGACGTGAAGAACAAACATTGTTCAAATCAGTGTCAAGAACATGCTAATTTTCCAGAATTTCTGAGAACTAGAGAACAAGGATTTATGGCAATAGTATTCAGAGCAAAGGGCAGAATTTTTGCTTAGGTTACTACCATTCCTCTGATTTTATTTATAGAAATCAAAATTGAACAACTTACAAGAAGATGAGTTTTATTCAAATACAAACTCTTGTTCTATCCTAAAACATAATGGACTTAATCTGAAACTCAATAAAAACTAGACTTCTAGATCAAACAATTGGTCTTTATTGACTTAAACACGAATACTAATTTCCAATAAAAGAAAACATAAATCTTTGATGGTGCTCTACCTTCACGGCTCTGCCTTCACTTCTTCAAATTGCAGTCTTGGAATCAGCTGTATTTCATGTCTTCATTCTCAACAGCTAAGAGGAAGTTTCAATTTTCATGCACATAAGACTTTTGGATGAACATTAATTAATTAAAAGAAATAGACTTATTCTACGTAAAAATATACATCATTGAACAAGTTATATATATATATTAGAAAAGTTAATTATTTTTTTCACTGCAACAACAATCTTAGTCTACGTGCTATTATTTTTCATGATTTTTCAGCCGTGACTGGGGATGGATTCATTGCTCGAGGCATCACTTTCCGCAACACAGCTGGTCCACAAAACAGCCAAGCTGTGGCCCTCCGATCAGGCTCCGACCTCTCGGTCTTCTACCGTTGTGGCTTCGAAGGTTACCAAGACACCTTGTACGTCCACTCCCAAAGGCAATTCTACAAGGAATGCTACATCTATGGCACAGTCGATTTCATTTTCGGAAACGCAGCTGTGGTTTTACAAAATTGCATGATATATGCAAGAAGGCCCATGGCTCAGCAAAAGAACGTCTTAACAGCTCAAGGCAGGAGTGACCCTAATCAAAATACTGGAATTTCAATCCATAATTCACGAGTCATGGCTTCATCAGACCTTATACCAGTGCTTAGCTCATTCAAAACTTTCTTAGGACGCCCATGGATGGCGTACTCTCGTACAGTTTTTCTCCAAACTTATCTTGATTCTTTGGTGGATCCAGCAGGTTGGTTGGAGTGGGATGGTAATGTCGCTCTAAACACTTTGTATTATGGAGAGTACAGAAATTTCGGCCCGGCAGCCTCCACCGGAGGAAGAGTTAAGTGGGGTGGTTACCGGGTAATAACAAGCTCAACCGAAGCATCAAGTTTCACAGTCGCAAACTTCATAGCCGGAAGTTCATGGTTGCCGGCTACAGGTGTCCCATTTTTCGCTGGACTTTGATGATATAAACAGTGCCCTACGGTATCATTGAATATTATTTCTTGTTCTTTCATTGTTTCAAAAAAAAATAAAAAAATCGTGGGTTCCCTTGTAATGGTTTACAACTTGTCTTGAAGACATTTATCATAAATAATAAAGATTTTTTTTTTTTTCATTCCATTGTTTATAACTTCTGTCGTTAACCCCAACAGTTTTCCATGAAAGTGGCACTGTAAAATAAACCTGGCAAGATAGATGAATCATTACGTATGGTTGATGATGTGGATAAGCACATGGAGATGATTAATTAGTCAAGAAATCTAATGTGAGAAAGAGTGATTAAATGGTTAATGTTGACTTGGATGATTTTGAGTTGAATATGATCGACTACATAGCGATCTATATATGTTTATTAAGATGGTAGTAAGTCATGGGTAAAAATATGTTTTCTGCTTGAAACTATAAATCTTCTCCTGTTTTTCGCTTGGCCTCAATTCATGTGATCACCTGCACTTTCCAAATCACCACATGTATCCAAGAGGCATCGTTGTATATTGGTGTCGCTAGCTATGGTTGGGGCTGATCCGTGCCTGGTTCGGTGAGGGAAATCTTTTTGGCTCAGGGCTGAAGGGGGGTGGCTGGTTAGGTAGAGATAAGGTTTAGGGTTTTTTTTTTTGGTTTTTTGTGTATGTGTGAGGCGGAGTGTGTGGGTTTTTATTTGGTCCTCTTAAATTTCTCTCTGTGTGTGTTTTGCACACTAATTCATAGATAGAATGAGAACATATGTGCAAGTAATTTTGAATCTATTCAACACATTTTCTTACATTGTCACTGCTCGTGCAGATTATAGAGCAGATTTATTGACTGATTATGAATGATTTATTTTTTCTTTTTAAAATTTGATTCCATGGAATCTGGGTGGCTTCTTTATTGCCATGGAATCTTTGTGTGGGCTCTTTGCAAATCAGAAGATATGAAACAAGTGCAGATGTGTTTTCTTGAAGGTTGAGAGTTCTTCAGCTTGTCATTCACTCTTAGGGAATTAGATACATAACTTCATGGATAAGTCGTCGTCTAGTTAGCTCTTTGTTTAACCGAAAGCTTTGTAATAGATTTGCAACACTTCTCAATCATCCATTGCTTTCTCAAGAGGTGAGAAGAAACTGTTCATGGAAGAAAGTGAGAATTAGGCCTGAGTAACACCTCTAAACAGGGAAAACGAATATCTTCCTGTGCCTCCAAAAGCCATTCTCTGTCACATATTTCACATATAAAAGATCGTATTACTTTCTTCCTCGATCGACAAATTTGACCTAGAAAAGGCAGATACTTGCTCAGCCCCCCTGAAACACATGTCTTTGATCAATCGCCCTCGTGTTACCGTCAATGGAATCAGAAGAATGAGAACTTTTCATTACTTCTGGTGTCAAAATTGCCAGTGTACATTAAGGCTCACCTCCTTAAACCGACTCGAAATCTTTTGTCCTCGTTGCTTTAGGGACATAAATCATGAGCTAGATGTGTCAAGGCCCAGGCTTATTGCTGATCTAACTGGATTAGACCCATCTCCAGGTGCACGGCTGCTGGACTCTTTGGCGCAGATGCTCGATCCTCCGACAAGGCGGCGGGACGCTGATCATTTCGGTAGAAGAATCAGATGGGTTCCTGGAAGTGCCGATGGACCTTGGATTACCCTCCAGTTTGTGGATCCTCCGAGCCTACAAAGACCTGCTATCGCGGCACCACAGCCAGTCGTTCCTCCTAGCAATAATGCTAATAACAGAAGCCATCTTGACAGTCTTGGTGATGATGAAGATTATCTGCCCTCTCAAGATACGACTCATACTGACCCGCCAGGGCCACCTCCAGCACCAGTTTCGGCAATTGAAGCGCTGCCGGTGGTGAAAATCACAGAACAACATTTGATGAACGACATGCAATGTCCTGTATGTAAGGAGATATTTGAGGTTGGTGGTGACGCGATGGAGCTACCGTGCAAGCATTTCTACCACTCTGATTGCATTGTTCCTTGGCTGAACTTGCATAATACTTGCCCAGTTTGCCGGTATGAGCTGTGTGAAGAATCTGACAATGATCTTCCAGATGAAAATGCTGACTTTTTTGTCTTTGAAGAGCTGAAAAACAGCATAATTTGGCTGGGCAATCAGCTCCATTCTTTACAGCCGATTCGTGCATTTTCTGATTGGACACAGCGATACCTCGATTTCCTTCACGGTAGATGCTCTACTTCGCGTGGAGGTCAGTTTGGAATTTCCTCCTGCTACTTCCTTCTTCTCCTTGTTTTCCTTATTTCTTGTTTCGAAAGGCTGTATGCAATATTTGAGGCTCTATACCTCTTTTAAATCGGTATCTTATATGGAGGAATATATATAAATCTTTTTAGCATTTAGCTACTGTTTTAAAATAGGAAAGGAAAATTTCCATGTACTTCTATTTTCATACCAAATATGTTAATTTCCATTTTTTCACATATAATTGCCAAATAAAAGAAATTTATAAAGGAGATTCAAATTGTTCAATTTCTTCCCTCTCGTGGCTTTCAGAAAATTACGTAAAATTAATCTGGAAGACGTGTATATATCTAATGTTTAACTAATTAATTAGGTTCTGATATTGTCCTGCAGCTTGGTGGCGTTCTTGGCTCGATCGTTTGAAGGTGTAAATATTAGCCTCATAATTGAATCATTTCTTAGGCAGGTATGTCCATCTACCACTAATTTTTAAAGGTAACAGAGATGAAATATACCGAACCAGATTATCCTGCAGGTATGTCATACATTTCTTTATTTATTTTTCTACTTTGATATCCTTAAAATGCCTCCATTTTCCTAACCCAGGTATTTGTTTCTAATTTAGCAGCTGCAAAAATGACTGCAGCTGCCAAAATAATATATAGTTCCATATGCTCTAATGTTTCTCTCTTCTGTTAATTGTTACATTTTCATAAATATTAAAAAAAATTATGGCTCTAGGTGAAGGAGAGGATCTTCATTTTTGATCTTACAAGAGCGATCAAGGTTGGGAGAATGAAGAGAGTTTGAGAAGGAGAAACCTGCATGAGAGTACTTGGCTGCGCGCAAAAACAAACCTGCTGTCACTGTAATGCCATTGATAGAATCAATGACAGCTACCTTAGGGCCAGTAGGGGCCTTCATCCCTTTGAATATTAAATTTATTATTTGGTATATATATGGTATATGCTTTGTGTAAAATAGTTTGAAATCTCTATATTCATGCTATAATTAAGATCAGAAATATCCCTTTTTTCAGATCTTGTAATAAATAATTTAAGTATGATATTTTTCATTTTGCTACTTTTTTAGAAAGAAATATACGAGGAACACGGGGCTTGCATGGACCTTTTAAGTCGAAGTCAATAATCCTTAAATAAGATCAAATTTATTTCATCTTGAATACAATAATGCACTTATTTGAGTGGAATGTGCTTCATGGACTTATTCAATGGAATCAACGGCGCAAAAGACTTTGCATTTTATATTTATCTAAGTAAACATGTAATGGTTTTTAATAAGAGGTTCACTTGACCTTGTAAGGTGGCTCCGCTGTGGAGCTCAACCACCTTTGTCGTTAGATTCACAACCCTACACTACTTATAAAGCAAGAAACTCTATAAAAAAAAATGTTTAATAGCATGCTTAAAATTGTTTTTTAAAGTTGTTTTTATTTAAAAATATATTAAAATAATATTTTTTATTTTTTAAAAATCATTTTTGATATCAACATATCAAAATGATCTAAAAATATCAAAAAAAATTAATTTTAAGTAAAAAAAATAAAAATAAAATTGATTTTTTTTCAAAAACAATTTCCAAACACATTCTCAAACACCTCGTAACTCTGAATTATAATCTGACACTGAATTATAATCTGACACGTAAAATGTATACCCAAGACCCTTAGTAACAGGTCTCAAGATAACTTAAAGAATACTCTACCCCACATATGAAAACATGAAGACGTATAGAGGCTAGGCAGGTAAAATTGATAAAAACCATAAGTCAAAACTTGTAATTGTTGCCCATTATAGCAAATAAAACAGTTTTGTTTCTTCATAAACATATAAAAGAGGTGTAACTGCAGAAGTATGATATCGCATGATGGAGTTTATAGCTAAAGATAAGTTACAATATAACATTTATAACAGCACTTACTAATTTGATTAAAAAAAAACTGAGTTCTTGATTGAGATTTATTTTTGTTCCAACATATATAGTCGTTTCTTGAAGGGAAGAACATATATACTTTATAAACACAGTATTAAGATCTTTGTACTTTATATCTTAGCTTGTGTAGCATTCCATTATATCCTCACCATTTTCAAAAAAGACGAAGAAGAAGGATTAGATTCATGTTTTCAAGAGTTACTAGGCCTACTAAAATGGCTACAATGTTTGGTTTATCTGTTTTGTTCATAATTAGCTTTTGTTCATTGTTTTCACCAACATTGTCGTCATCTATCACCTCTAATGAGATAGAATCATGGTGCAACAAAACCCCATACCCTGAACCATGCAAATACTCCATGAAGCAAAACCAGAAAACCTTTATACCTAACCAAGAATTCGAGTCTCGTAGAGTGGCAATCGAATTAGCCTTGCAAAGTGCTCTCGCTGCTCAAAGTCACCACCAGCGGCTATGGCCAACATTACGCAATGACAAAGAAAAGAATGCATGGACTCATTGCTTAAACTTCTACAACAAAACCATTGATGAACTCAAGCTCGCCCTCGACTCAAACATAAAATCCACCTATTTTGACACCCAAACTTGGCTCAGCGCTGCATCAACCTATCTTGAAAGTTGTAGAGACACAATCAATGATCTCGGGGTTTCAGACTCTATGTTACCTCCCATGATGTCTAGCAATGTTTCGAAGCTAGTAACCAACTCTTTGGCTCTATATAGCAAACCCTCATCAGTTTTCCCGCAAACTTATCGAGATGATTTTCCTACCTGGGTTAAAGAAGCTGATAGAAAGCTCTTGCAAGAACCTTCACCATCTCCAGATCTTGTAGTGGCTCAAGATGGATCAGGTGATTACAGCACCATAAAGGCTGCACTTGATCAAGCCGCAGCAAAGAGTAGTGGGAACGGGAGGTTTGTTATATATATTAAGAGTGGGGTGTATAAAGAGTATCTTGAGATTGGTCAGAAACTAGAGAATATTATGCTCGTCGGTGATGGAATGACAAAAACCATTATCACAGGGAACAGGAGAAATGGTACTGGGGCTGTTGACACATTTCACAGTGCAACTGTTGGTAAATCTTGATCTTAACTCTATCTCTGTCTTAATTTAAGTGTAAACAGCTTTTTCTAATCTATTATCTGTGAAAAGAAAAACCAATGTCAACAATTTGATGAATCCTCAGGGGTCGATGGTGGCGGATTCATTGCTCGGGACATCACATTCCAAAACACAGCTGGTCCACAAAACCATCAAGCTGTAGCCCTGCGATCAAGCTCCGATCACTCTGTCTACTACCGTTGCGGTTTTGAAGGCTATCAAGACACCTTATATGTACACAGCAAAAGACAATTCTATCGGGAATGCTCCATCTATGGAACAATCGACTTCATTTTTGGAGATGCAGCAGCTGTCCTGCAAAATTGCAAGATATATGTAAGAAGGCCAATGGATGGCCAAAAGAACGTTATAACAGCCCAAGGCAGGTCTTCCCCTTATTCCAATACAGGGATTGTAATCCATAATTCACAAGTCCTTGCTGCAGAAGATCTTGGCTCGTCAAAAACGTACTTGGGAAGGCCGTGGAAGAATTACTCGCGTACAGTTTTTCTCTCAACTTATCTTGATTCTTTGGTGGATCCGGCAGGATGGTTGGAGTGGGATGGTAATTTTGCCCTAAACACTTTGTATTATGGAGAGTACAGTAACACCGGACCTGGAGCTTCGACTAGTGGAAGAGTTAAGTGGCCTGGTTACAAGGTTATAACTAGTGTAGAAGAAGCATCAGCATTCACAGTCGCAAACTTCATAGGTGGTCGTTCATGGCTGCCAGCTACTGGTGTGCAATTTTCTGCCGGGCTCTGATGCTATTAATTGACAGTTCCCTGCACTATTTTTTCAATGCATGTTCTTTGATTTTCAATAATTAAGCGTTGTGGCCGAAGGCTTTGGCATCCAGGAGGGAAGCCATGCAAGTTCATAAGAGTGGATTAATTCAATTGACCTTGTTGGGCTCTTCTATTTTCTAGCAGAACTGAATGCATGCAGCTCCATGTATGAGATTTTTCAGGAACTTTTACCCCGTTGAGCTATGAAAAATATTCTTATATTTTAGATCATTTTTCAATTTATCCTTTCAGTAAATATTGCTATCGAAACTTGTATAAAGAACCCATCATGAGAAATCCAAACTCAACCTTGTATAAATTCAAATAGAAAGATTATATGTGTGCGGGCATGGGAACATGGGCCTAATTAGGACTGTAAGTTAGATTTAATGGGCTAAACTGATCTTAATTTTAACAGGGTTTAAAAACCGGCCCGTCTCAGATATAGGGCCTTTCACAATGATCCACCCTACTGGATATATCCACTAGCCCATCTGTTGGTAATAATTCGACAAAAGGAAAAAAAAAAGAGTGGGGGAAACAGAACTGGATCAAGGGAACACATTATTATTATTATTATTATTATTATTATTATTATTATTATTATTATTATTATTATTATTATTATTATTATAGGATTTTTGTTATTTACATTAATTAACTGGTATGTTATTATAGAAACTATGGCAATTTTGTCTTGGTTTTTAAGCATGTAGAAACTTTGTAATCTATAGGACCTGTCATTCCATCAGTTCCGAATAATAATAATAATACTAATAATAATAATTAAAAACATTGTTAAACTTAAGCCTAAAATTTGATTTGGTGACTAACCTCCAATTTAAATTGAGTTTAAAATTAAATTATATGTAAGTTGATATAGTTGACCCGACATGTGTTTTGATTGATTAAATTAAAATGATATAATTTAAATTTCAAAAACAAAATCTTAAAATAATATTGTTTTGAATTTACTTGGATCAACTTGAATTAATTCATCTAATTTATATCTAAAATTCATCGGAATAACTTTGATAAAAAAAAAATTGTATCAGCATTAAAAATGGACTTGATTTAATTTAAATCAATTGTTTATTGTGTTGCTGTTTTTCATTAGCAATATATCATAACTTATCGAGTGAGCATGACGTTTTGCTTCCAAGTACTTAAATACGATCACCAAATTTCCAAGCTCATTATTTGGCAAGTAACTCGCTCAAATTAACTAATTAATTAGCATCCAGCACGATAGCCAACCAGCTAGAATTATATAGCTATTTATCATTGCGACACCCTATACATTTCAGGCAGTAACTCTCTAGATAAGCTGTAATTATGATCTTAATCATGTCAACTTCCACTCTTTTAACCCTTTATGTGTTTCCCATTTCGTATTCTATTTATAAGTTATAATTACAGATTATTATTTCGAGGGTGACTTATAAACCATAATGCAATCATAAATTAAGCCACTTCCACTTATATATATATATATATATATTATTTGATCGTAGGTATTACAACACATTTATTAGTATCTACATGTGTTCTTGAGTCGATGTTACTGATTTACTAGCATGTATCCTGCAAGATTTAAACTATATATTAAATGATAAACAGCACAATTTCATAGCTGTACACTGGATAGCTTCTTAAATTATATTCATTAAACAAAGGGAAATAGTTATTTATTATTCAGTATATTAAAAAAGAAAAAAAAATACATTACAATCCCAAAATGGTGCATGACAACTTGTTCGACAAGAGAGGATGTTTTAAAAAAGGATTGGGCACTCGAAATCTTAGCGCACTTCACAACTTGGAGCTCGAATCAATCATCACCATACCCTGCTAACTATAGGCTAAGGTCCATTTTCATGTAGACTAGGTTATAACCCTAACGCTGCTTATCATGCATGCATGTGTTGGGAGGCCAAGAAGGTCCATATATATGTGTCCATGAAATACACAAGCATGTATTATACTGATAGCTCTAGAAAATTCATGGTTGCCTTTATATATTCGAAGCTCCTCAAAATTAATAGCTAGAGACTGTAGATTCGTATCTTAAGCCGCCCATGTGTACAAAATATTGTTTATATAAATATAGAACGAGCAAATTTATTAAGAAAATTAAAAAAGACAAATTACAGAAAAAGGTTGAAAGCCAGAGAACTGGAGAATCCCAGAAAACACTTTCATTGCTATAGCATTCATCATTTTTATTAATTTTTTATACTCTATTGAAATATTTACCCATCATTTGTTGATTTGACTTCTTTTTTTTTTAATAATTTGCTTGCACCTTAGCTCCAATGAAATTATTGTTTTTTAGTGTGGTTACGGCTGTTTTTTAAAGTGTTTTTCATTTAAAAATATATCAAAATTATGTTTTTTTATTTTTAAAAATTATTTTTGACATTAGCAAATAAAAATGATCTAAAAACACAAAAAATAAAATTTTAAAATATAATAAAATAAAATTTTAATTTTTTAAAAAATATTTTAAAATACATTATCAAACAATCTAGAATTAAAGCCAACAGTCACCTTTCAAGATATAAATAATCCCTCTTTTTTTGAGAATATATTTAAAAGAACTATTGTTAGTGGATCAATTATATTAAAAAATGGGTCCCAAAAAGTATCTTCGCATGAAATAAATATCTGATGAAAAGTAAGCAACCTGAAATTAATACTGGTCCCAGCTACTTACAATTAGGATCATGATTAAATTCATTATTAAATAATTAATATTTGTCATTGCCTAGACTTCTGATAATTATGAATGCTCACATAATTTTATACTGACCGACCATTTCCAGCTATGAAGAGGCTTATCCCTTTTGGAGGTTTGGTCTAATAAACAAAACATTTTGTTGGACCCATAAATTTTTTCTACCACTTTCTTATTTTTTATTTATTATTTTCTTCTGTATAAAAAGCTGGTAAGCTGTCCTTTCAATTTCTGTACAGTACATGAGTATGTAGAAGTTCTCTATCACATATGACCTACCCCGTGTATTCATACCCTCTACTTTGAGTATATCGTACTTCTGGCAGGTATACAGTATTATACTCCTAGGTATTTTTTGAACTTTTGATTTGGAGCTGCCCTCGTATACAGAGGCTCAGCAATAGATGTTTAGTGTAGTAGTCTATGATGAAAAACTTATATAAGGTCTCTAGTTCAAGTTTCTTTCTTGAAATCCAGAAAAAGAAAAATGATTTACAAACCTTCGAATATTTATTTTTATTTTTTATTTGTGAAACATCACAAAAAGATTTTTCAAATTATATAATAGACTTTCTTAGATATTTTTGTCTATAGTAATAGCTTCCAAAGTTGAAAGATTACATTTGATAAACAACAGATTCTCACATCACATAATTTGATACATGAAGCTAAGAAAAAATGGGAAAATTTATTTAATTAGCGGTGTGAATACATTATGGAACTGGAGGTGATTATGCTCATGAAAATAAAAAGTTATACATAAACTAGTCTACTAACTTATTTATAGATTGAATATATAATAATAATAATAATAATAATAATAATAATAAAGTTGATGACCCCAAGTAATAACGTATTGGAACAAAAATGTATTTAATTTAATTTCATAAATCCATCAACATTACCTTAATAAATCTAAAAAAAAATATTATATTATATTACATTGTATGGTTAGTATTTGAAGACATAAAAGATATATAAAGAAAAAATTAAAATGTAACCAAATCTCAAAATTAAATACTCGAAAACTTTAAGGTTTGAAGAGGAGGGTTAATTCTAGTTTCGTGAAAAGACCTCAAATCTGCATCCAATTACTGGCATTAGAAAACGTTGTCATGTAATAAATCTAACCAAATCCTGTTTTACCTTCATCAATGGCTTGCCCGTAATGAAGGGCAAATGTGTCTTGTAGAAACTCCCAAGAAACAAGAACCAGTAGAAACTTCCCATGTTGGTCCTTAAATTTGACCAATGTTTTTTAAAAATATTTTAAATATTGGAATATATTAAAATATTTTTTATTTTTAATATTAGTATATTAAATATACTAAAAATCATAAATTTACTATATTTTTTTCGGTGTAAAATACACTTTTAAAATACGTAGACACAGTTTCAAAAAAAAAAAAAAAACCATACATGTTGACAGTGAAAGAAATCTCAAGTGGGTCCCAACGAGTATTACAGAAGCCGCATCCCTGTTGGTTGCTGCTAAGTTCCGTAACGGTGCCGAAACAATGACTTCCTGCAGCCGTGATGATAGAGCATGACCCACGTGGAACAATCACAGCCCCACATCATAAAAGAGTTTGCACTTTTGAGATTTTTAGTTCTAACTTTAATTGTATAGTGTATACAGACAAGAATGAATCAAAGAATGCTTGAGTTTCGTACTTCAAGGCTAATTGGTTTTTAATCACATGTTTGATTATTTTTTATTTTACTGGTTTTGTTTATTAATGTGATCATATTTAAAGAGGTGATGTAAATTTGGTTGGAGATGATGTGAGGTTCCATTAATTAATTTAATTAAAATTTGATTACAATTTGAGATAGGATGTAAATTGGGGTGGAGGTGATGCGAGGTTACTATTTGATTGTATGCTCGAAATCATGAGGGATAATAATGAGTATTCGCAAGTTAGATTTTTTTATATTTATATTACATTTATTATTTTGAGAGTAAAAAAAATGAATATTTATAAATTTATTCATTAGATTTTGAATATCCAATAAATATTCATTATTTATTAAAAAAATAATAAGATAGTCAATGTATATATATGGTTAAATTCATATGAGTTTTTTTTTATTGAGTTTGATAATATTTACATTTTATTTATTATTTATCGAGTCCAAAACAAATGCATCCATTTAGATGTTTTTTTTTTTTGGTAGAAACCATCCGGTAATCCGGCCACTGCCGACTAATCCGGATTCGAGCCGGGTAGGACCCTTAAAGGTGGCAAAGCTCTCCCAAGCGAGTTTTAAAGCAGCTGCATACCCAAGGCTCGAACTCGAGACCTTGGTTAAGCTGGGAGGACCCCCTACCAGTCCACCCACGCCCCCGTTGGTATCCATTTAGATGTTGATATCCAATCAAAGGATTGGAATTAATGGCTACTTTGATTTTACATGACTAATTAATAATTCAAGCTGTCACTTAATCAATTATAAAAATTATGCCTGTAGTGAAATACTATTTAATATATTCACTTTTTTTTTTGTTTAAATTGAATTAGATGAGTTGGATGAAGGATTTTATTCATTTAAAACTACTTCCATCCTAGTTTAAATCAATTATTATTATTATTATTATTATTATTATTATTAATAATAATAATAATAATAATAATAATAATAATAATAATGGGTCAAGAGTGGATGGGATTACGAGGTGGCGAACCCCTTCCCCTACTAATGATAAAATTGGGATTTTCACAGGATTTTATTTGACTTTGGTTAAAATAGATAAAAAGCTAAATGTATTGGGTCATACAAAAAGCAAGGAGAAATTCATCAATAATCTAATATATATCCAATCTGATCAGCCTAAAACATATGTAATTATGATCGGATCAAAACTAGTTGATTTTTTTTCACTTTTTTATATTGGATAAACGTTTAAAACTATGCATAAAATATATTGACTCGGGGGAGGGGGGGGCGCCAACTTGCCCCACCAGGACAACAAGCCAGCAAATAACGATCCTGCAAGTTGCGAGCCTAATGATAATGGCTAGCCCAGGCCGGACCGCGAGCCGCTGCCAAGAGGAACCTCAGACTCCAGCATTCATTGTCTTAAGTGGGACCCATAAGCCAGCAGAACTAGCTTGGTTCACCTAGATCTAGCCGGCTTCACATAGAATTGACTACAATCCTGGATCGTCCCTTTCTCGAAAGCCATTGGTCGTTTTGTAAATATCCAAAATGATGGTTTGAGATTATTGATAAATTGTTTTTAAAAGTTTTTTTCTTAAAGATAATTAAAATGATTTTTTTATTTTTAAAAAAATTATTTTTGATATCATTATATCAAAATAATTTAAAAACATTATTTTTTTAATTTAAAGTACAAAATAATTTTTTTTAAAATACATTGTAAAACATCTATAATAAAAAAATGTAAATTCGAGCTCAGGAACTAATCAGGTATCAAACATGAAAACACTATGTTTAAAAACACCCTTTGAGGACATAAATTGTTCTTATAAACCATCCAGATCCAGCCACCTCTACACTTCTTGCCTAGTTAATTGCCAAAAGCACTCTGAATCCAAAACGGAACGGGCTTAAAGGACCGGCTGGAACTTGAATGAGGCATGAGCTCCCGTGGCAAGACCAGGCTCAGACTATTTTATACGCAAAAAAAAAAAAAAAAAAAAGGTGAAGACATTATGATTGGGAGCATGGAAACGTATCGGTCACGAGCAAAACCGGTACGTTAAATAATATTAAACTGTAATGTAAAAGGGTAGTGTCAGTGGTAAATATAAAGTTCTACGGAGGTTAATTGGGTAAAGCTACTCCTTAGCATACCTTTAAAAATCAAGTGCGTGTACCGGCTTTGATTTTAAAAATATTTTTTATTTATAAATATATTATAATAATAATTTTTATTTTTTAAAAATTATTTTTCTTATTAACACATCAAAATAATCTAAAATCATCAAAAATATTTAATTTAAAATAAAAAATATAAAGCCATCATTACAGTGAAAATAATCTAGATGATTTGGGGTTTGAAGTCATTATAGTAAAAATAAAAAAATTATGTGACGGTGTAGTGTTATGAAAATGGTGTTTTGTTATCTTTGTGACTTGATTTTATTAATGGTGAAGATAGAAACTTTTGGTTGGAGAGGATGATGATGAATGCATGCTCAAATAAGAACTCCATTCGTACATACAAAACGATTGATGGATCCAATAAAATTAACACTAAAAGCTAGGTTACAAAATTAGTTGAAAATTCTCAATAGCTCTTAAAATAGGGGGGATTTTTATAGTAGCTTCTATGAGGGTTGTGGCATGCCTTCATTCCCACATATACTTTATTAAAAATCGACCAATTGTTTTATTAACTTAGTAATTTTTTTAAAATATATAAAGAACTTGACCAAAACAAACGGTATTTAATTAAATTTTTTTTATCATTGTATTGAGTTTATTAGTAAAATATTAGCTTTTTTTAATTACAAGAGAACGTCATTATCGATTGTTTTCGGGTAGAAAATATGGCCAAAGGTCTAGACAACCAAAGAAACTATACTAAACGTACATGGCATCGAACCATGCACCGGAGGAGGATTGAGTATGATCCGAGGAGAGCTGGAGCTCCGAACAACAAGACTGGCTAGCAAATATGTACAGCCATTGCCTTCATGATGAACACATGGGTTTTCGACTTCAAAAGCATACGAGAGTTACCGATTGAGGGGGATGTTAGCTACAATGAATTTTATTATATCTATCTATAATCAATAAGTATTTCTACGAGCGAAATTAATTGAGTATAAATAACCCATTTCCCTAAAAAGTTAGTGACGAGACTCAAATTTGAAATCTCATTTTATTTGCACTACCGCTTAAACCAATTCTCAAAGCAACAATTTAATCATTCATTTGTTCATTGAGTTGCTTTGGTTATATATATAGATATAGATAGGGGGGGGGGGGGGGGGGGGGGGGGGGGGGAATTAGTAAGAGAGAAACTCCCAAAGACAATAGCAAGTATTGACATTAGAGAGCATTCGAGATTCTTGTTTATGCATAAATTAATTGCATGCTTTAATTTCACCAGCGAGTTTCGACTCGTGTAGAAATGTTGTATATATTCACTGAAGTAAAATGAAATCTTATTTCATGTAAAAAAAGGAAGAAGCTTGAGGTTGCCATTTAGTAAACGACTAGCTATACTTGGTGCCTAGCAAGGAATTCGAGAGGAATTGAAAAGTGTTCATATAGAGGTCATAATTCAGCAATTCCAAATTGATCATATTTAATGAAATTAACCATAATGTGTAGACAAATTAGATGGTTTATATCTTGCCCAGACTAAGAATTATTCACCCGGCCCTAAGTTTAAAGAAAAACCTATTGGTGCCGGACCACCATACTGTGATAGAGAGACCACGGCAGATCCAACATCATCATTCTGATTTTATTACAGTTTAGACTTCAAAGAAATGGTAGGGACTGGGAATGGAGTTGAGGGCTAGCAGGGGCCACCTTGCCACTTTCAAGGAAAAACAAAAGAAATAGAGTGTACTGATGATATGTTTGTGTGTAACTTTTTGGCTGGTGGCTGTTCCATTACGTCACCACCAATATTATCACCATTTTTTCCTCTCTTTGACAAATCCACCCTTTATCACCCCTCCATCTCTCTCTCTATTTCTTCGTGCGCGCTGGCTTCTCTTCTCAGTAGGGTCTCTATCAGTTGCGGGTAGAGGAAGAAGTCGATCGAGAGATCAAGAGAGGAGGCGTTTTGGGGTTACCTAGCTAGCTAACCTTCTATTTCTGCCACCTTTTTTCCCGCCCAAATCTTGTCCACCAATCTAGCTCGATTCGATAATGAGAGCTTATGATGCTGGATAGCATTTATGAATCATTGATGACATCAACATTTGGCCATTAGGGTATTCTCCCCCCTCTCTCTCTCTCTTATTTAACCCTACCTTCTTCCATTCCTCTCTTTCCCAGCTTTTTTCTTTGCAGAGTGTGTGCTGTTCTTTATTTGACTTCCTTGGGATCCAATCCGACAACTAGACAAGCACATTTTTTTGGTTGGAGAAAAAAGGGAGGTTGGGGTTCAATTTCCAAGGAGATGCTATAAAGTACTTTTGCTGTCTTCTTTCCTTGTCTGATTAATTTTAGGAGCTGCCTCTGTAGTTGGAGTGAAGTTCAGAAATAGCAGCCACAAGTTTCTGTCCTATCCTTCTACTTTCGGAGAAAAAAAGGGTTTGGCTTTGTTGAATTCACGGAAGTTTTCGATCAACAATACAGATCTGTGGGTTACAGGTACTAGAGATCGATCGATCTTGGTTTTTTGATCTGTGAGCTCTCTCTTCTCTTGATTTTTATTTTCTTTTTGCTTATGCATGGAATATTATAATCCGAGGATCATTTCTAAACAAAATCAATGATATTAGTGTGATGTTTGAGACTTGATGAAAATGAAATTTGGAAAAAGGATTGATGAAAAAATCCACAAGGTGATATGCTCTTACTTACAGATCTATAATCTGAGAAATTATCAGCTTTTTTCTTGAAAATTGAAAAGAAAAGGAGAATTAACCTATATATAAATATAGCTAAAAACGATTTTGTCATGATCTTGAAATACCTAGTGCATTTTACTAATCATGGTCTTTTATTTATTTTCTTACACCTTTTAATGGGCTATATTGCTTATTTTTCTCTTGTTCCATATAATGGGATGTCCATAATTCTGCATCATAAAAGTGATATTGCATGATGTTTATGGCATATGAGTTGTCTTTGCCAAAAAACTATAATCACAATATGCGTGTTCATCGAAGAGGAAAGTTTATTTTTCCTTTGCCAGAAGATCTCAGCAGATTCAATAACTAAATCTTCTTTAGAAAAATTTCATGCGCTGATAATTTATTTATTTTGTGTCGAAATTTACAGCAATGTTTTTGTTCACCTTACCGCAATCATTTTTGGTACGATAAAACTGGAGGCTAGAAAAAATGAGAAGCTTTTGGTCTCAGCATATATAGTACTTAAATAAGAAAACCTAAATTCAGTACTAATTAATTCATTCAAACCAGTTGGATATTTTTTCATGATTACATTATCCTTTTTCATAATTACTCTCCAAAAATTGATATTGCCTTCAAATCTTGCCTTTTCCATTTGATCAGAACCCTTAATTCATTAATCATTTGTCCAAAAATGTGTTTTCATATCATTTGACCTCAAAAAGAAAAAATAGAAAAAGTTGAAGATATTTTCATTAATTAATTGGTCTTAACATATGCACCAGATAAAAAGGTTGAAAATAAAAAAGAAGAAAATAGTATTATTTATAAAAACAAAAATGGGAGCAACATGATTTTTATTTTAAATTTACTTTGGTCTTTATCTCTGTTTCTTAAAGCAAATATTTATTTTATTTTTTATATATTTGTATTTTCCAATTCTTGAGCCAAAAATATTGTTTTTTTTTTTTTTTTTTTTGTAAGAGTTCTTGATTTTTCTTCTGGTTTCATATTATTTGTAAATGGTTGTTTTGTTTCTATGCCAAAATCATCTTCTAATATAGAAAAAAATAGTTTACGCTATACAATATCTCCTCATCTTATCCTTTCCAAGAGAAGTGAGCGACAAAATAATGCTTCTAATGGCCAGAAAAAAATTGCTCAGATTTTAGGTTTTATAATAACATATTTTATGATTTAATCATGTGGTTAAATGGTAAAAATTTAAAGTTTTTTTTTTAATTTGTCGAAATTGCCATGGTTTGGATACAATAAATAATATCTCGATGAACGGGGGATGCGTGTGTGTGTGTGTGTGTGTGTGTGTGTGTGTGTGTGTGTGTCTCATATTGCTTGCATTAACCAAATACAGAATTTTACATTATTATAAATTGATAATTATAAATGTAGATTGGAGCTCATATCTTTTAACTTATATGGTTCTACAGAAAAGAACTGAGATAGTTATAAATTTCATCTCAAATTAATTTTTTGCACAACATAAACTTCTTACATATATAATCATAAACTATTTTATTCGCCAGCATGTTGCCTGAATTTTTTTTTTCTCTCTTCATCCAAGCTTTCCAATCTAAAAATTAAGGGAACGAAAAGTACTGTTTGGTGGCATGCATCATAGTAACCCTAATCTTTGTTTTTAAAGCAAGTTAAAAAAAAAAAAAAGTTTTGAGATGATCCAGTCAAAATAAATTCACCACTTGAAAAATTCACTTCATTTACAATTAAGAAAAATGAATTTTGAAAAATGAGACGTGCATATGATAGTAATTATGCAGATGGAGATGTGATAATTTCTGCCACGATATTATTGTACTAGAACTTTAAGAAAAGGATAGATTTTTATTCATTTAATGCTGCTCCTGTTAAATTTCTTCTTGGAGAATTATTGTCTTACATTTTAAGGGAGGGAAAATCAGCCATCTAACATGCTGGCAGGTTACACAAATTCTTGGTTTTTCATCAGAAACAATATAAAGAAAACCTGGAAAATCTATGAAATAAGTCCTTCAGCCCAAATATAATTTGATATTTGAAAAAAAAAAAAAAAACTTTAGGAAATTGCTAGCATATGCATTTTTCTTGAATTTTCACCCCTTTCAGAATTTGTAATAAAATAAGGGGAAGGTTTTGTAATACTATGCATTTGAGTAACTACCAAAGATATTGAATCTTTAAATTTAAATTAAACCCCAAATAAGGCTTAAAATTAAATCCATTAATTATGAAAATGGACCTTCTTGTTGTATTAATTTGATAATTTGGATGAAAATATTTACGTGCTAACGCGGTATGATAATTGGATTGCAGGACTCAAGGCCTAGCAGGAGAATATGAATTCTTTTACGCACGTTCCTCCTGGTTTTCGATTCCATCCTACCGATGAAGAACTTGTCCATTACTACCTTAGAAAAAAAGTAAATTCAACAAGGATTGACCTAGATTTCATTAAAGATGTCGACCTTTACAAGATCGAGCCATGGGATCTTCAAGGTAGGACTGCATAAAACTCTTGCAAATACCCTATTTCAAGAATTTGGATGCCATGAAAGCTCACTAACTATTCTATGTTTCTTTTGCATATCTTGAGTATGAACAGAACTATGCCGAATAGGAGCCGAGGAGGTAAATGAATGGTACTTTTTTAGCCACAAAGATAAGAAGTATCCTACTGGAACTCGCACAAATAGAGCCACTGTTGCAGGATTTTGGAAAGCAACAGGTAGAGACAAGGCAATTTATTCGAAGCATGACTTGATCGGAATGAGGAAGACCTTAGTCTTTTATAAGGGTCGAGCTCCGAATGGACAGAAATCGGATTGGATTATGCATGAGTACAGACTTGAAACAGATGAAAATGGAACTCCTCACGTAAGCATATATAGTCATAAAAATTTCTTCCCCTGGAGTTTTTTAACCCTAGCTGCAGAATTGTTTTCGAGTTTAAAGTTCCTTTTTTAATGTAATTTTGTTGCAGGAAGAAGGCTGGGTTGTGTGCAGGGTGTTCAAGAAGAGATTACCAGCGATGCAAAAAGTGAGTGAGCATGAATCAGCGTGCTGGTATGATGAACACGTTGCATTCCTTCATGACTTTGATTCACCAAATCAAAACTTCCAGCCTGAATTGGGTTATCAATTCCCTTACTCCTGCAAGAAAGAGCTGGATCTTCAGTGCCAAATCCCTCAAGATCACTTCCTCCAGCTCCCACTTCTAAAAAGCCCTAAATTTCTGCAATCGGCTCCCACATTAAGCTGCAATTCCATGAATTCTGCATATGGCCTGGACATAAATCATCAGGCATACACTTTGCAATCCTCGACACTCACACAAGAGGATCACATTCAGAAAATACACGAACAAATGTTTCCCACCATCTATGGTAACAGCAACAAAAATCATGAGCATGGAGTTGACCAGGTCACGGACTGGAGAGTGCTTGACAAATTTGTTGCTTCTCAGCTGAGCCAAGAAGATGTGATCAAGGAAGCATCCGTGCCGGAAAACGCCTCAACGTCAACCTCCAGTTGTCAAACTGATCTATGGATGTGATGATATCCAGCCAAAATCTATGATTCATGGTATACAATGATCAGAGGATGTTTCAGTTTGGAAGCCAGGGGAAATTAAGACTTTTAAGTTCCTGTACATAATAAAACTTAAAACAACACAAGTAACTTCAATTGTTGTTGTCCCAGCTATAGCATATATACTAATTAAGTTAATACTACCGAACTAGACTATCGAAAACCATAATGTTTAATTTCTTGTAAGATGAAATGTTTCTTAAGCGGATTGTGGGAGCTGAGAGTTGGTGTGGGTGCATGGAGTTGAAGCAAGTAAAGGCTTAATATTGTAGCCAATGGTCTAGCGGCCATATATATATATATATATATATATATATATATATATATATATATATATATTTGTTAATGGAATCTATGGGATTATCGATTTCAAATGTTCCTGTAAGTTCAACTTCGAAATATTAGAATAAAACCTTTTTGATATCCTCCAGTGGAATCTGGTTGGCTAGAGATAAATTAGTTTTTATTAATGAGATTATTGAGTTTGGTTATTTACTGTTTAGTGTTATAATTTAAAATAATTAATGAAAACTAATGGACTTGTTCAGAGGTCTAGAAGGTATTTTTAGTTGTTCTAATAAGTAAACTCTTGTTAGTTAATTTGGACTATAAGATCTTTCTATATATGTCTACTTTTTGGCTTTTCTTTCATTTTTGTATATAGAATTTTTATTTTTCTTGCTAATTTGTTATCAGCTTTATGTCACTAACACCAATTAACATTAAATCCTCAAATATTAAATAAATAAATAAATTATTCCTCTCATTGCATTGGTGTCTTTGGATATATTCTTACTTCTTTTATTTCATTTTCTTACATGAAGTAGTATTCATGCTTAAAAAAAACAGTTTAATTTAAATAGAATTCTAAATACCATTTATATTATTATCTATTATAATTGTTATCATGCAAACTCCCCCCATCTTGATTATATTAGCATGATACGATACCATTAAGCCGAAGGCCCTGCCCTTAGCTAAAGAAACGCGGTAATATTGGACCGACCACCTTATCTTTGGAACTTCAGGTATACAAATCTATGGTATAGAATGATGAAAGCATGCATTTTTACAATATATATCATGATATCATATGATAAGTCCATGCTTTGCTGAGAAGTTTGGCAAATGCACGTATATGAATTATATATGCTCCCTTTTTAAGCGTGGAAGGCACTCAAGAAACCCAATCACCTGGATTCTTGCATAGAATCGGTACCACTAGGAAGGTATAGCTTTTGTTAGAGCTGGGATTTATCATCTATAAATGGAAGACAAGATTAATTTATCAGATAAATGATGGAGTTTTTTTAGATAATTACAGAGCAAGCTCTAACTTTACTTGGTCAATAAGAAAATATCAACAACTCAATCATGGTAGTCAAATGCCAAGGACGCATGGCAGACAAGTACAATTCAGGAAGTGGCTTGTCAATTGTCGCTTAACCGGGGGAACAAAAAAAATCCGGTCCGGGCCATATACACAAATCTAATCAACCTTGCTAACATAAAGCAAGGTTAATTATTTTTCTTTAAATGATATTTTTAATAAAAAAAATTTGGTCATGTTAACTGATGACCAATGAGTAGACTCTTTAAACCTAGGTCAAGACTAGGTTTTAAAACATTTGGTTTCTAACAAAGCTTCAACACGATATGATGTTGAAACACACTTGTCACTTTTATTTACAATCTTGAATTTCAAGTAACTCTAAATTATGCATATCAAACGGGCCATTTAAAGGTGATTCGTGTGGTTCTCAAGGTAGTCAAAATCGCGAGCCAACTCGCAAAATCGTACGATTTTGCGAGTTGGCTCCGAAAACCTGGTTGGACCGGAAAGAAAAATCGAAACCGGTCAAACTCGTAGAAAAATCGTTCAAAATCGTAGAAAAATTGTAGAAAAATCGTAAAAAATCGTAGATTAATAATAATAATAAAAAATAATAATATTTAATTATATTTAAATTCATTTTTTAAATTTAAATATAATTAAAAATAATAATTTTTGTACGGATATTTTACGATCTTTCTACGATTTTACGATCCGATCTTACGATCCGATTTTTCGGAGCCCTTTCCGATCCGTGTCAAAATCTCGATTTTGACTACCTGGTGGTTCCTGAAGAAAAATGAATTTTATTTATTTTTTACAAAAATAAATCTGGATTTGAATTCTTGTAAGTCACCTTCGAAAGCAAATAAAATTGCTGAGTACCCTAAGCAGGCATTTAGATAAAATTTGGTTCACTGGCTCGCTCTCTTTCGAATTAGGAAACTATTTTTTTGTATAAGAAAAAACTAATTTTTTTTTTAATCTAGAAGCCAGTTTAACATTCTCAAATGTTTAAAACTACTTAAATGAATATTTTATTTATTTAAAATGAATACGTTTGACTCTTATCATATGTTAAAAAATGCTACTACTATTATTTTTCTCTCATCTAATATATATTAAATTTAAAATAAATTATAAGAATAGAAAAACATGACAAGTCATGTTTTTTTCAAACATAAGAAACCCGAATCTAGCAAAAAAAAAAAAAAAAAAACATGGTCGGTTGCATAATGTGTAAGAGGATACCATACAATTGTGCTAAAAGATCAGAACTGTAACAAAAGAAGAGAACGCAAAATGAAATTAATTATCTATAAGCTAAAAGGAATTTATTATCATCACAACAAAAAGAAAGCAGAAATCAATGGCTCTTAACGTCAAACTGCCAAACGAAAACTTCGATCGTACCTACCTTGAACGTGCATGAATATGGTCTCATAATTTGACAGGCTGAGAGCTGCAGGTAACAGCAGTGGTTCTGAATGTGAGATCGCAGAAGAAGAAACACTAACACTACTGTGGATTAAGCAAGAATGTGTGAATAAAGGAGTGCAAGTTACAGAGGAAGAACCAAAATATGGGTTTTGAAGTAAAATCTGAAGAATATATATAGCATTTTGCACTAATGGAAGGTTCATTTACTTGTGGAGTTCTGATGAAGTCAAGAGCATGAATGGTCTTCGAAATATAAATGGATTATTCCAAGGAACATACTTATTGTTCTGTGTCTTCTCTACTGATGATCACAGAGTCAAAAAGGGACAGAAAAAACCCTAGAAGTAGAAAAGCAAGTGAAGTGACTCTGTTTTTTGACGTCGACATTTCCTCGTTTCAACAAGCTGGGCCCCCCTTCTTTTCTTTTCTTTTCTTGTTCTTGGTTGCCACAATCAGTATGTTTCCTTTGCTAGACAGAGTGCCTGCAAAGTTGAAGAAAGGTTGTCGATGCGCATGAAATTTGAATAGTATTTGAGGGGTGTGGGTGAATAATTAGGGTTTTATTAAGAAATGCTGTTTGTGAGGGAAGATAAACATCATATAATTTATGCAATACTTGAAACAAGTCCATGTGACTGCTAATTATGTTCTTCTTTCCACCCACAAATCCCCATGTCTCTGAAGTTTTGTGTAGCGAACCTGTTTTCTGGCTACAATCGAAGCAACCATGGCTTGATTGACGTTCCCTTTATTGTTTCCTTTAATTCTCACACGATGATTTCATCAGAAAGTAATGACCCAACTCTCGGGACCTTTCATTTTTTTCTGAAAACTGGCTTTGACCAAGATCCATGGCACTTCATCCCTTCCACATCGACTTCCCGTGACCAGGGTTCGGTAGCTTTGTGGGGGTTTAGCTTAGAAAGGCCTAACCCAACCCATCTGAAAGAAATTGGAAGTTTGCTATCCATCAACCCATTCCCTACCAGATTATAAGCATATTTACATATATATATTTTTTTAATTTTGATTAGCATATTAAAATCATCTAAATATATATATATATATATATATATATATAAACATCAATTTAATATATTTTTTTCAAGTAAAAAACACTTTAAAAAAATTATAAACAAACACTCATTTAGTGATGAGTCATAGGCTCCATTTTACTTTTGTTTGGAATTGTGGTTCAAACAAATATTAACCAAAATTTGAAACAAACAAAAAAAAGAAATTGTGATTAAAATTAGTATTTTTTATGTTTTTCAAATGTTTTTATATGCTGATATAAAAAATAATTTATAAACAATATTTTTCATTCATTTCTAAGTAAAAAAAACATTTAAAAAAATTCATTTATGAATAAAAAAAAACTTTGAAAAATAATTGTGACTATAATCCCAAACACCCATTGAGCAAAAAGTAGGATTACAAAACTGGAATGTCATTCGTTGCTGTTGTACTCAAAAGTAAATACAGGCACCCAAATGATTTTAGCAAACTTGTAGTGGAATCAAGAATGGGATATGTTCAGACAACTTGATAAAAAAATCAAGCTCCATCATCATAGCATAGAAATCATATTCAGTGCCACTTGATCGCACACATTATGCTCTTCAGTGTAGACAGATTTATGGGCAGAATAATTTCCAGATGGCAAAAGGTATGATTCTGCTCACAAGATGTTATCCAAGAAAATGCATCCATTTCTTGTATGGAAAGTCAAATGATATTTAAGAAAATGGATTGTTTTAATCCTGTTCAGTATGCTGCTTTTGAGATGAATAAAGGACAACAGATCCCCAGTGACCTAAATTACAAAAGAAAACCTAAATTACATAGAAAAGGTGGCCAAGTTCCCCAAGGAAATTGAAAAGAAAATAAAATGAACAACACCATGAAACTTTCTACAAACAAGAATGAAGTTCCATGTCTAATCTACACTGCTAAATGAGGGGGGGGATGCTACGAGTCCACCGTTGGCAACAAAAATAGAGTCAACTTCTAAAGCAATCAGAAGAAACCTTCAACTGAAAACCAAAACTGCAGCGCAGAACGCCATCAGCAGAGTGAAAAACAGATTAGGATTGCCCTGGAGAATCGATACAGCAGAATTTTTGTTACCTAGATCCCTGAAGAGGCAAACAGAATATCAGCTGCTCATTATATATGTGAGAGAGCGAGAGAGAGATTTATGAAATGGTTTCTGAACGTACTTCTGTTTTGAAGCAAGAGCACCGCAAAATAGAGCATTGGCAGGGGGAGGGAACTCTGTTTCGCCGTTTTCATCAGGATTGATGATTTTCATGTATGTTTCTTGGCCAAGATACCATCTATCAAGATTTTCTACTCTCAGATTCCATATTCCAACATTGTCAAGGGAAGCAAGGACTGCTGTCCATCCCCCAGGGTAAACCTAAACACAAAACAGATAAAAAGGGGAACTAATACAAAACTATATATACACAGAACAGACAAAAAGGGGGAGTTGTACAGAAACTATATAAACAGCAAATTCAAGATTAAGGCTCATCCCAGAATTTCCAAAAATTAATAACCCTCTTAGCATGCTCTAATATATTAAAGCTGCTTTCACTACAGATGGATAAGCAGATAAAATATAAATAAGAAAAGAGTGCAGGAAATCTCTAGCACTGAAATAGTTTTGCCACAACATAAAAACATAAGCATGCCACATATACGGTAACACATGGTCCAGATAGAAAAACCAACCTCTATTGTGCAGCGAGAAATAGAATCCCACTTATTGTATGAACCTCTGCTGTTCTCTGACCAAATCCCCCAGTCCATACTGAATTTGGAACCATAAATTGTTATGACAATTCCTAATTCCAACAGCTAACATATTAGAAGAAAAGGGCGCGCATTCTTACCCAGCAACAAAAAAGGAGTAACCATTCATGTGAAAGCTCTGCATTTTGGTATCATTGTTCTGCAATATGACTTCTATAAATCCCTTATATGTAGCATTAATGACAGAGGTATCCCTCCGAAGAGGTCTGTTCAGTGGCTCACTGGGAAAATCAAGCTTGTAAGATCCCTTCACTTGGTTGAGGTCAGCAAGCCGGATTGGTGTGTCTGGATTGACAAATGATATCCCATTCAGAGTTGCACGCAGCTTCCCATCAATGGTAGATGGTGGCAAGCTCCTTAAGATATATGTGTCAGTCACATTGATTGAACCGTAGTGAAAAGACCCCTGTGGATTTGGGCGAGCTCCACTTGCAGTTGTGTTTTGCCTAATGCATGTCAAAACAACAACATTTATCTTAACTAAATAACTAAAACCACGACTTCACTAAACCTACATGAAAAATGAATGACAAATGAATGAAAAATATGCAGAAAGAAATAAAACCAGCTGGCCCTTTATTCATATGCATCAACAAATGAATGACACCTAGCCTTACCTGCTATAATCCCGGTTGTCCAAAGGGCAGAAAATCTTAATAAAGTTATCTGATTATCGCAGAGAAAATATTTTCCAACCAGTGAAATCAGAAAAATGCTAAATTGAAAGCCATTTCCTCCTCTTCTCTAAGTAGATAGTTTTATCCTGTCTTGCTTTAAAACATTACTAGGGAGATCTCCATTCCTTTTTTCCATCGTATAAACAATGTAAGACACATATTTATAAATATAAAAACAAAAATTTGCTTTGAAAATGCTTACTTTTTAAGATGCTTCTTTTTCACTCTTAAGAAAATAGAACATTGTCTACTTGTTCCTTCTTCACTAAGTACATGGTTATTTCCTCTCTTGCTTTGAAACATTCCAGGGAAATGCCCGTTCCTCTTTTCCATTGTCAAAACAAAAGGATAGATACACAAATTTATAAACATAAAACGCAAGAATTTACTTTAGATGTGATTACTCGGAGATGTTTTTGCTTTTAGATTTTTAAAACATAAGCAAATCGTATCTAGACATGACATATCTGAGACCATACATGGATAAATTGTACTAGAAATCACCTCCTGAGTTAAAGAAATTACCTGATGGCCTTTGGCTGGTTCATGGCTGACCATTGGTTATAAATATCACTTGGTGCTTCAGGCAGAGGACCAGTTGCACTCCCTTTTGAATTTGAATAGTGCAGAATTCCTACACCTGTGACTTTTTGCCAGAGTGATTCATTCACAAACCGAGCACTCGCTACAATATAGTAATCACTAGTAGCGTTCTGATCCATGGTAACCAGAAAGGAACAAGACTGCCCCACATGAATATCAAAACTAGAAAAATTTTGTTGCACAGTATAATGTCCCTCTGTTTCCACAAGAAGCAGATTGTGTCCCTGGATTCTAAAGTTCAAACTAGTAGAAGTCCCCACATTATGCACACGAAATCGATAAGTCTTGCCTGCAAAAAATAATGCATTGCCAATTAAAACTTTGAGCAGATGAGCACATTTGACACGGTATGTACATTTTACAAACAGTTGAATCAATTCAACATCTATAGTAGTTAAACGTTTAATTATGGACATGTACAAAAAGTTCTGGACTTGAAAATGATTGTATGAAACAATATGACCACCAAGATGGGAAAAATATTGAAAAAATGAAATCAAAAAAATAAAATAGCAAGCCGGCTATAGCTGATTATCAAAATGAAACAATTCAATTGTGATGCTAAGAAAACAGATAATCAATGGACAAGAAAGAAAACTGTTTCACGCATAATCAAAGGCATACAAACATATGGTTAAATGAGCATTTCACTTTCATTCCTGAAGAACAAACCTGGATCAACGTTAATGGTTTCATAAGGTAACCCATCAGGCACAAGAGTTGTGTTGTATCTGTAAGGCCCTTTCCCATTAATTAAAACTCCATCTGGCATTCCAAGGTCTTTTCCAGAGTCGAGATCAGCTCTCAGTGCCTGAAATTCATTGTAGAACATCACCATTAGAGTTCAATCCTGAAAAACATCTAAGCATGGGGGGGAATAGAAGTAAACCTCCTAACAAATACTAACCGAATGGTTCCGTGTATACCAGTCACCAATCAGAAGTACAAAATCACCATCTGGCTGAGCGAAAGGAATTTGGATAACTTCCCTATTATTAATAACAAATGGACCAAAGCCACCGGATGCTCTTTGAAGATTCAGAGAAGGATAGTAGAAAAAACTCCCAATCTGATCTTTTAGTTGAAAGCTGTAAGTCCAGTTCCAATTCGGAGGGATTGGACAATTTGTGCCCAGAACACCGTCCTGCCATGAATTGCGTCGCATTTGGATCCCAGGCCTGTTAAATAGTCAGCCATCAACCCAAAGTTTCAGAAAATCACTCTCCATGTGAATTATGAGGAAAGAATAGGAAACGAGACAAAAAAAAACAAGAACCTCTACATATATATTGCATTAAAGCCTACCATGTCATAAGGAGGTTTTCATCCAAATCATTCCGTACATTTATAACAACATTATTGTTAGTAGTTCCATTAACAAGTGGACCAGGAAATTGTTCATTGACAGCTATAACCTGCAATCATATGTTAACAAATAAGTAAATAATACAAAAAAAAAATACAGAACATAAACCATAGAGAACTTGAAAAGGACACATTTTTTTATCCCCAATACACATTTCCACAATATCTTAACAACTTGAATAGAATGAGCAAAAGAAAAACACGTAAAGGAGTTAAAAAAAAAAAAAACACTAAACGCATTAACTTCAAAATAACGAAAACTTGAAAATAAAGATCCTTCACAAAGCTGTATAAACCATAATACCAAGTGTTTGACTCTACAACAACAGAGCAAATAGAAATGGTATTTTATATTTTATTTTTATTTTGGAAATAATGCAAATTACTGCACAGAGAAAACATCTTGAGCTTGTCCAGAATCATTGTGTTAATCTACTTCAGCAACAGTAAGACTTCAAACTACTTCAAGCACCATGAAAGAAACAAGACCCATTAACGCGAATGTCCTAAAACACCATTCTGACTAGATCCCATAAGCCAAAAACAACCACTAAAAGTCATTAAAAAAACCCAGGAACAAAGCTTGAAAAAATGGAATCTACAGAGAGAATAATGGGGAACCTTTTGAGGAACACCAAGAGGAGAGACAGTGATGTAAGAGAGCTTAAAGTCAAAAGTGATAGTTGGGTCTGCTGCAAGTGAGAGAGTTGAAAGCAGAGCAATGTGAAACAGCAGAAACAAAGAAGTTGAAGAGGACTGGAGCAAAGCCATAGAAAAACTTGAATCTTTTTCAGTGTTTTGGATTTTTAGAAAATATAAGAAGAAAGGTTTTCAAGATTTTTTTGAAATGATTGTTACATGATCAAAAGAAAACAGGAAGTGATTAAGGAGATGGGGGAGAGGGAGAGAGTGCTCTGCTGTGGAGGAAGGAAAGTTGAGGTTTTTGAGGAGGAGAGAGGTGCCTTCGGTTTTGTAAGAAGAGAAGCCCCCCTGAATAAATTAATAATATCATCGTTTTGGAAACTTTTTGCGGGTTTATAAACAGGGTACTGGCTAAGCCGGTTTTAAATTTTAGTTGGGAACGTTAATGAACGATGTTTTTCCAAGTATTTAAATTTTATTATTATATATATATATATGTGAATTATTTTAATATTTTTGTATCAAAATAAGTTTTTTAAAAAATAAAAATATTTTAATATACTTTTTAAAAATACAATTAAAGCTATACATTTGAGGACATGGGCCAATTATAGTACTGGATATAGCAGGTGACAAGTGAAAGTGACAACCAATAGTCAATCCAGCAGCACGCACAAGTATCGGCGTCTAGTGCTTTCCTTTTCAAATTATTTTCAAGAACAGCCCACGAACTTATTTTATTTTTATTTTAATTTTCTATTATTAGTTTTAACGTTCGGATTTTGCCACACAGCATCTTCAGCCCCCACACCCTGGCTCTATAATCTGGACCCCACCTTCTGTATTGTCTCGCCGTTATTTTAGCAAATTAAACTCTGAATGGTCCCTAAAGTTGTTGGTTTGGTCATTTTTAACTAGAAATATAAGGACCAATGTGCCCAACATTATAAAACTGATCAAAATCTGAAACATTCGGGACCATGTTAAACGTAACTTTGCTATTTCTATAGATAGTGGATTGCACCGGCACATCTTTGTAGCTATTTTTAAAAAGCGTCGATTAAAATATTTAATAAAACAATATTATTTTAATATAATTTTAAACATGAAAAAACAATTTTCTCTAATCTGCCTCATTACACCCTCCACGTGATGGTGCTTTTGGCGATTTTTTGGCTCCTTGAATAATGGTTGGTTTGGAGTTTACTTAAACATGTTTTTTAATTATTATTTTTTTTTCAGAAATATATTAAAATAGTATTTTTTTTTATTTTTTTTAAATATTTTTAACATTAACATATCAAAATAATCAAAAAATAATTAAAAAATTAAAAAAAAAATTCAAATTTTTAAAAAATATTTTTATTTTTTTAAATTGAGTGACAGCCAGTCACTTTGTAAAACAATTTCAATTTCTCAGGTGGAAAAGTTAATAAATGACTTTCGGTTGGCAAGAATTATTTGGATCCGTTTTCGTAGTTTGTGTTGGGTATAATCAATCAAGCATCACATCTAATGTGAAAACTTTCTTGAAGATGGTTAATTCTTGCATGTTGACTCAGATCCCAATTGGTTGGTTGACTCATTCAAAACACACGTAGGATTTGTGAGTTGCAATTTAATTGGGTGACACCCTTTTTCATAAACATAATTTAGTTGATGATATCATAGGAAGATGAGAGATTAGGGATTCTAAGATGAATTAGCTCTCGAAATTATCATTGAAGCTTTTCTGTCATCCAATCATTGGACGGAACCCAAAAGGAAATAACTTAGAGCTTGTACCATCAAGTGTTATGTCAAGAAAATCACTTTTAGATGCAATCATTTTTTGTCATCCAATCTCTTTTTGCATGCAAACACTCTCTTTTTTATGTGCTATTTTTTTCAATCTAATGTGATAAAGAGTTAGGTTGACTTTTCAATTTGTTTTTCAATTATATGTTAAAATATTATTTTTTTTATTTTGAAAAAATTATTTTTGATATCATTGTATTAAAATGATTTTAAAATAATTAATTTACAACAAGAAATAAAAAATAATTTTTTTTTAAATCACTTTTAAAACGCAATGTTTAACGGGCAATCTTGGATTTTTGTTATGCATTTCAGGTTTAATAACCTACGCATCTATAACCTCTGTGATACTATTATAGTAGTTGTTTTTAAAAATTTATTATATTTAAAAGTATAAAAAAATAATGTATTTTTTAATTTATTAAATTTATTTTTAATATCAACACATCAAGACGAAAACAACAATAAAAACCTAATTTAAAGAAGAAGAATTTTTTTTTAAAAAAAAAGAAAACTAAACTTAACCATTTAGATGGCATTTTAGATCATGTTTGACAAATTCTTGAAATTATTTTATTTTTTATGTTTTTAGACTGTTGTGATGTGCTGATATCAAAAATAATTTTTAAAATAAAAAAAAAATATTATTTTAATTTAATTAAAAAAATATTATTTTAATTTAATTAAAAAAATATTATTTTAATTTAATTAAAAAAATATTAACATATCAAAATGATTAAAAAAATTCCCATTGCAGATACATGTTATTATATGCATACGAAGAAAAAGTATCAGCTACAAATTTTGGTCCTAATTGTTGAAGCTCCCCTCCATGTGCCGATGAAGTCATCGCATTCGTTTATATTTTTTTTATTTTTAATTAATTAATTAATTTCGATTATTGGTAATAGATCACCAAATGTAGAACTACCCATGATTAAATAATTCACCAAGCTGGTCTTCCCTGTTGAATTTGATTTCTTGGGGGCAACAGCTTCCTCGCACATGGGGGTTGAGGAAACTTGCTGGTGTCCCTCCATTAATTAATTTATTTTTTAATATACTACAAAAAGGGTATTTTTAAAGAGCAAACTTTATCGATCATTATATTTTTTTTATTATTTTTAGGAGTCTGCAGGAGGTTCTGCTTTATTTTTATGTTATGATTATTTTTAGCCCATTCGATAATATTATAATTTTACATAATTCCCTTAAAAAATAAATAATAGCAGTAGTAAATTGTGGTGTTTATATATATATATATATATATATATATATATATAGAGAGAGAGAGAGAGAGAGAGAGAGAGAGAGAGAGAGAGAGAGAGTTTTGGATAAGAAGTGGATAAGATAGAGAAGACAAAATGAGCAGAAAATTGGAAGGAAAAAAAACTAATAGTGGCCATCAATCATGCACCAAATAGCTGCATTAATCCTGACAGAGTGGTAAGTATAGAAATAATTAGAATCTGCCTCTCTTCTTTTTTTTTAATATAAAGTTCTTCAGAAATAAGAAAGCCCAAAGTCTATGGCCCAACTGCATCCCTGCCGGCTGCCAGCTCATATAGGGGTAGGGTTGACTTCAAATAGAATCATGGAATTTAGCATCATCTGAAGAATAAGCACATCCCACTCTGTTATTTCGTTACTTTAATGCCTCAGCACCTGTCTCAGATTATTTGCAGGCTCAAAAAATAAATCTCGTCGCAAATATGATATTTGGGCCTCTTGACCTTGTATATGTTTGAACTAAGCCCAATTGATGATGAATCAGATTACTCTATGTAAGGCCTGATTTGTTTGGTGGTTAGAAAGTACATTACTTGATAGTACTGTCATAAGAAAACTAAATTGAAAAAAATTCAGTTTTTTCTATATTATGAAAAATAAGTTGGAAAAAAATAATAATAATGTTTTGATTTACTTTTTAAGTTTATTAAAAGAATGAGAGCCAATTATGACAAATATAAAGTTGATAGGAGAAAAAAAATGAATTTTTTTCCATTTTATAAATTATTTAAAAAACAAATAGCAATAAAAAATAAGGGTCAAACATGCCAAATAAAAAATATAAAAGTGGATGAAATTGAAGAAAATAAATTTCATAAATTATTTCAAATAAGACAAATAGCAATCAAAGAGTGTGGGATCAAATATGATAGATAAATAAAAAAAGAGAATAAATTTCATAAAATATTTCAAATAAGACAAATAGCAATCAAAGAGTGTGGGATCAAATCTTTTAGATAAATAAAAAAATCAATTAAAAAAGAAAATAAATTTCATAAATTATTTCAAATAAGACAAATAGCAATCAAAGAGTGTGGGATCAAATATGATAGATAAATAAAAAAAGAGAATAAATTTCATAAATTATTTCAAATAAGACAAATAGCAATCAAAGAGTGTGGGATCAAATCTTTTAGATAAATAAAAAAATTCAATTAAAAAAGAAAATAAATTTCATAAATTATTTCAAATAAGACAAATAGCAATCAAAGAGTGTGGGATCAAATCTGATAGATAAATAAAAAAATCAATTAAAAAAGACAATAAATTTTATAAATTATTTCAAATAAGACAAATAGCAATCAAAGAGAGTGGGATCAAATTTATAGATAAACAAAAATTAAAAATGAAAATAAATTTCATAAATTATTTCAAATAAGACAAACAGCAATCAAAGAGTGTGGGATCAAATCTATAGATAAATAAATAAAAATCAATTAAAAATGATAAGAGTAAAGGACTAAAGTTGATATAAAAAAAAACAATTTTAAAGATAAACAGACCTTGGCCATTACCCTCTTGAACGTTATTTAAGCCATCGTGTGCATTTTTCTGCTGGTTCATATTGAAAAAATCACGAGTGAGGTGATCAGTTGCTCATGTATCCACATGCCATTGAGTCTCCCAATTATTGCTGATTCATGTTCAATTAACTAATTTTTTTTTTGTTAAATTAATATATTTAATTATATATATAAACCTAAATAATGCAGTTTAATTAAAATGAAATATCAAAACACTTCGAAATTGAAATATTTCATTCCGATTTCGATTGAAAAAACAAAACAACCGACTCGCTTCCAACAATCCAACTTAAACTTCTATTAACATGAGTTTCGACGAAAACAGCAATAAACTGGAGTAAAGATAGTACAGACGGCGAGGAGACTACAAGTATGGAATCACCTCTCAAATTTTCATTTTAGGAATGAGAAGTAGGGGCTGATCCTTTTGCAAACTGGTGTGGAACTTACCAGTCATGTCTATGTCTTTTGGATCGTTTCCACAAGGAAGAGACCAATCAAAGAAATGGAGCAACGAAGCAAGAAGCAGTGGAACATGCTTTGTTGCCATGGGTTGACCGGGACATGCCCTCCTTCCAGCACCAAACGGTATGAACTCAGTATTGCTTCCCCTGAAATTCATATCCGAAATCAAGAACCGCTCAGGATTATAAGCCAGTGGATCTTTCCAGCTCTTGGGATCTCGTCCAATCGCGTAAGCATTCACCAGCACTTGAGAGTTCTTCGGGATGGAGTAGTTCATCACTTGGCATGAGTCGATGGCACGGTGAGGAAGGAGGAGCGGTCCTGGAGGATGTAATCTCATGCTCTCTTTAAGACAAGCATGAAGAAACTTCAGTCTGGGTAGATCAGATTCTTGTATTACATCTTGGTTGATTTCGTTTTTCAGTTCCTCCTGAGCTTTCTTCATGTATTCCGGGCTCTTCATTAGTTCCGCCATTGACCACTCAATTGCCGAGCTACTGGTGTCTGTACCAGCAACCAAGAGCTCCTGCAAATATATAAAATGGTTAAACAGATGATATTGGACTTGTCTATTTGATCAACTGTGGATATAGAGGGAGGTCAAACCAGAAGCAGGATATTGATATGCTCATCAGTAGATCCATTTCTGATCAGAGTGTCAAGAAAATCTTGTTGGCTTGAAGCATCATCCTCATCGATCATCTTACTTTCTCTTCTTTCTTTGATGATAGGCTCAAACATGGCGCTACACCTCAAATACAACTCCTTCGACTTCTTCCGAAGATTCTGCAGATCAAACGGTGCTAGAACTGGAAAAAGATCAGATATATTTGGAGCGGCACCAACCTCGAAGATATTTCGTATAACCTCACTCATCCCTCCTTCTACACTCTCTAGCTCAAAATTTACAAGGTCCCTTGACATCAAAATGTTAGTCAACATGCTAAAAACAGCAGCAAATGTTATTTCCTTAACATTTATTACCTCACCCTCCTTTGTTCTGATAAATCTCACCATGTCCATCGCCTTCTTCTCTCGTAAACATGACTGGGACAATATTGCTTTGTTTGAGAAAAGGATGGTCTGGCAATTAGCGCGCAAGAACTTGAACTCGTCATTGACTTCTCCGTTCCATCCAAGCGATAAATTCTCAAGCCCTAACCACTTGGCTGGTATTACATCAGGAACAAACCTGCCGGAGAAAACGCGATCCTGAGTTTTGAGAATTTCGGCCGCAGCTTCTTGAGATGAAGCAACAACAACAAGCTGGCTGCCAAGTCTGACTGAGAAGAGTGGACCGTATATTTTGGCAAGATTTGCTAGAGTAACATGAGGGTTTCTTCCCATTTGGAGGGCATTGCCTAAGATTGGCCATGCATATGGCCCTGGCGGTAGTCGAGGTGCAGATCTCGATGAAAATGGAGTCTTGAGCTGCTTGGCAATGAGATAGATGAGAGACAAGAAAAGGAGAGCAGGCATGAAAAGATTGGATGATATTTCTGTCACCATGATTGCCATGGATTACCTCTTTGCTTTGAATATGTCTGTGAAATTAAGCAGATATTTAAAGTGAGTCTAGTAGCAGAAGAAGAAATGCTGTGATTCCAGTGGGACACCCATCAACGTACTGAATCTTGGACATGATCTTCTAGATCTTGATGGGATGTCCTTTCCTATGTTGACACGTGTCCACCGTGTTTTGGTGGTCTCGTTATTGGTAGATCATGCATTGTTTTATGAGAAATGGGACAAGAAAAGTTGATAGACAAATATAGATAATACATTATATTAAACAACCACGTGTCTAAATATTATTTTTTTGGAATAAATTACATGGTTGTATATATTTTTTATTTCAAATATTTTTTAAAAATATCTATAATCTTTTATTCTTGTCTTGAGATTTGATTTATTTGTGAGATCAAGCCAAAATTTATGCATTGTTAAAACATGGATTTAGACATGTATTGCTTGGTAATATTCGATAATTTGATGCTTTGAAGAGCACCTTTACTTTGTATTCAGAGAGTTGTTGAGGAACTCTTATAAAATGTGTAAGTTTGATCAAACATAGTTTTGTTCTATGTATACTTCATGAAGGGTGCTTAAGAGCTTTTGAGAATAAATGGTCATGTCTCAAAAATATAATTAAGAGGATTTTATACTTTGAATATATATTTTTAACTAAAATTTGATTTTATCATATTAGATTTTCACAAATAAATAAGTATATTTTATTAAGAAAATAAAAATATATTTGTTAAAATTAAGATTTCATGGGTAATGTTTTATTGAAATTTATTGAATCAAATGATAAAAGCAAAGTTACACGATTACAGATTTTAGAGACAAAATAAAATTTATGAAAAATAACCAGCAACTTTGACCAGCCTGCGGCACTTTTTTTTTCCCATTGGAAGTGGTTGCCGTGACATTTTGATGCAATCATTTCAGGTGTGTTTGACGTTAATTTCAATGAAAGTATTTTTAATAAAAAATTTAAAAATTATTTTTATTTTTTGTTTTAAATTAATTTTTTTATGTATTTAAATTATTAAAAATTAATTTTAAGAATGTTTTTTATTTAAAAATATATAAAAATGATATATTTTTTTGTTTTGTAAAAATTATTTTTGATATTAATATATGAACGGTTCAAAAACAATAAGTTTAAAATAAAAAAAGATAAAATTAATTTATTTTTCAAAAAAACTGAACCATTTAGATGTTAGACATTGGAATTTCTTAAATCCAATCTTAATGCATTCGAGGATGCTTTGGTTAAAATCTTTTTATATATATATATATATATATATATATATATATATTGAGAATGTGTTTTAAAAGAAATAGAGAATTTTAATTTTTAATTTTATTTAAAAATAATTTTTTGTATATTATTATTGTTTAGATATATTGATATTAAAAATAATTTTTTAAAAATAAAAATATGTATTTTTTTAATATGTTTTTTAAAAAACAAAACCTCACACGAAATATTCTCGAAGTCCCATGCTATTATATGTATACGAAGAAGAGGTGCCACCTGCAAATTTTGGTTCTAATTCTTGAGGTCCCCTCCAAGCGCCGATGAAGTCAACGCATTCGTTTTTATTTTTTTAATTAATTAATTAATTAATTAATTTCGATTATTGGGAATGGATCACCAAATGCAGAACTACCCATGATTAAATAATCCACAAAGCTTGTCTTCCCTGTTGAATTTGATTTCTCGGGGGCAACAACTGCCTTGCGCATGGGGTTTGAGGCAACTTGCTGGTGTCCCTCCATTCATCTACGCATCTTTCCTGTGAATGGTTCTGATTTATTTTTTAATATACTAAAAAGGGTATTTTTAAAGAACAAACTTATCCATCACTATACTTTTTTTAAGTCAATGACGTCATCGCAAGCTCATCCGTCACAGCGTGGCAATATTCAATGGCAAATTTACTTTCTTAAGGTATAGTGGCAATTAGTAGAAAGTTTCGTTTAAGACACACTAAACATCACGAGAATATCATAAGGGTATGATTACCAGCCTGAGCAATCACTTATTAGGTACGATTGAGAGGGATATTAATGATTTCCATTAAAATTGTGATACTTATCAACAACTAGACAGTATTAAATATAAAAAGTGAAAAAAGTTCTCACATTTTAAATAACAAATAATTTAGATCACATTTTAAAGATTTTTTTTGTTTTGTCATAAAAAATATATAAATTTATTTTTTAAATTAAAAAAAAAAAAAAAACACAGTTTTAGAGATTATCATACGTTATAACATCAATCACACACTATATCAACAGCATAATATTAGCCTTTATACCCCCCCCCCCCCCCCCCCCCCCCCCAAAAAAAAAAAAAAAAAAAAAAAAGTAGAAAGGGAAGCTACAAAATTTCAAAATTGTGGATTTATTTGTGGAAGAAATCCAGCTTGTGCAAACTACAAAACCGAGGGATTAAATTACACATACAAAAACAAGCTGATCTCAAGGTTTCCACATAATTTCTTGCTGCGAAATGAAACAATAAAAGAATATAATACTTTAGGCTTAATGGATCTGAGAGTATTCCATTCTAATTTTGGTCAAATGGGAAGGGATGGATAAATGCAGAATTCAAATCCCAAATCTTGAGTGTTGCCTTGACCTTCACCCCAGTTGCATTGTTGAATAAGAACAGCCTTGCATCTCCATAAATTGCTTTTGTTGGATAAACTCTTGATGTTATCACTCTTCTTCCTCCTTGAGCAAAACTTTCCACAATTGAATGATCAACCTGCATAGAAAATTTCATAGATCATCTTCCAAGTTTGATCTATTTTCTCATAAAACCTCTGACTTATTTTGTTTCTGTGATGTGGGAATCAGGAAGCAAATCTATCTCCCTTACCAATAACCTCATCTGAAACTTCTCGTCTGTTAACACAGGAACTGTGCTTCCGTATACCTGTTTATAAACATCTGAAGCTTCCGATGACCTGCATTAAGCAACATCTATCAGTTCACAGCAGATTCTTCTAGTCACGACGGTGAATTTCCATTATCAGTCATCGGCCTGCTTGCCGAGGCGGCGCGACACCGAAAACTTCATAGACAAGTTCATATATTGAGTGTGCACAGATCGATTAATCTAAGGAAATTTCTTTTCAGCTAGACACAAACCTTGTTTCATCAGCACAGAAATAAGTTTCGACAGTGCCCTCAGTTGTATTAACTGGCCGGAAAAATATTGGGGTAAGCTCTGAAAGTGTTTGGTCTGCTATGACTAGAAGACCAAATGGTCCTAAATTACTCCTGTCCACAGCACCACCACTGCAACCATATTTTTCATGTTTTGTCTCTGAAACCATCTCTATTTCGAACTCAGCGAATATGTCTAGCTGTCACCATTGTCAAAAGAAATTGTTGTCGAGAAGACATTAATACAAGGTGGCAAAAATGATGTAAGGAACACGTTTTAGAGTTGGGGTGAACAAACCTGCGTGGCCTGTCCTATGCTGAGGGGCACAACTGAACCAGGTCCAACCACAATCTCTGTAAAATCTGTGCTCCTCAACCTTAAGCTCTCAATCTCTTCCACCGGCCATTGAAGTATATTAGTTCCGGTCTTGTTATCATACAACACTTCCCTTGGAATAGTCTGAAGAACAGACATCATTAGATTTCCTCGAAGTAAATCGTGCCCATCTTCAAAATACTATTACAAAGCCCAGATCAGGCCAACAGTTTGACTTGTATTCACAAAAAAACTGGAGGATTTGACCCGTTTAAACAATCAAGTTGACCCACAACCTCATATATATTTTCTTAAAATATAATTGAACCACAAAAACATTTTAAGAAAAACAACTCAGATAAAACTTGCAGTTATATTTTTTTTTTAAATAAAGGGGAGGTACCTGAACAGAGGCCCATCCCTTGGCAAGATCATCAGTTTCAGTATCAGTTTCATTAATCCAACCCCATAAGACCCTCCTTTGTTTGCTTTGATCATAAAACGTTTTTGATGCGTAATACCTTCCATAATCCACCTGCAGCCCAATGCCCACATCCTCTTTTGGATTATCCGGTGTCCATTTATCAGTTGCAAGGTCATAAACCCCGATGGCGTAGTGGTCCCTTTTTGTGTCATCCAAACTAGCCTTAAGTACGTGTTTGGTACCCGGTCCATTCGCTGAAGAATCCAATCCAGTTGACCCGTTTATCGCAACCGGGTAAAAATCCACACATTCCCACATACCCGTACCCGGGACCGCATGCAAGACCCCTTCCAATAAATCGTAGGTTGTAAAATTGGAGGTTTGGTACACTAGCGACAGACCATCGCTTTTATTATATCTTGACCCGATCGTAATCCTCCATGTCCCGTCGGGTCCCATCCAGGCTGTTGTCGGGTCCCTAAACTCATCCGTCTCGGTTCCATTTGGTGGTACTATAACCGGATTATCCGGATACTTAACCCAATCAATAAGGAGAGGATCCGACAGATTAGCAGGGTACGCAAGATTTTGAACTTGTATCGACTCATTAGTCGATCCGGTATACAGCATCATGATCCGACCATCAGGAAGGAGCGTCGCAGACCCGGTCCACACACCGTTTATATCGTACCAGCGATCCGGGATCATGGCGAACGGGAGGTAAAGCCAATGAATCAAGTCCGTTGATACGGCATGGCCCCATGTTATGTTTCCCCACACAGCTGAATCAGGATTGTATTGGTAGAATAGATGGTACCATCCCTTGTGAAACAACGGGCCTGCAAGCAGAAATTGGTTAGCCCCGCCGTATAATCACGGCTAGCAGACTAGGTTAGCCCCGCCGTATAATCACGGCTAGCAGACTAGGTTAGCCCCGCCGTATAATCACGGCTAGCAGACTAGGTTAAATGCTGCCGGTGGAACACCAGCTTCTCTAACCACCGGTCCAGAGAGAGAGCACCCATCCCCTCGCAAAAGGGTTGAAATCATGTGCAAGAATTTAATATGACCCCATCTAAGTGATTGCGATGCTTGCCATAACTAATATATTATGGTGTCATATAACTTCCTTTTAATTATATATATAAAAAAAAATGTATGCAAAGAGCCGTAAAAAAATGGTTTCAAACAACATTACTTTGATTGATTTTTTTAAATAAAAAATAGTATAATAATTTTAAAATATAAAAATGAGAGTAAATGTCATCTACACTGTGAAGTTTTCAGCTCCGGACAATATGGACAGGTTTTCCACATATAGAAGTCAAATTATTACAAGATATAGACATTCCAAACATCAAACTTGTTTTTTTTTAATTGACAAGGTTAACCTCAAATCGATCGATCTCAATCTTTTTTAAAGAAAATTGAAATTGATTTCTCACAAACCTCCTTGTTCATACAGTAGAATTAGCTAGAAATCTTTCATAGGAATTAAATCCAAGCTCTTAGAGCACGTGGCCAATATTTACACCATTTGCTATACTTTACTCAACTACCACAATATTTTATACCAAGGCAAGTCTTATTTTAATATGAAGTACGCACATGATGTAGAAGTTAAAGAGTAGCTAAGGTTTGGCTATGCCTTTCAAAATTGTTTTTATTTTTATTTTTATTTTAAATTAAATTAAATTTTTTTGTAAAAAATAAAAAAAAATCATTTTAATATATTAATAAAAAAATTATATTTTTAAAAGCAATCTCAACCACCATTCCAATATATATATATATATATATATATATATATATATATATATATATATATATATATATATATATCGACAATTCCCATATCCATGTGAGCAAATTTAGCCAGCCAATAATATAAGTAAAAAAGATGTAGTGCTAGTTATGGAAAGGACTTACCATCAGGATCTGAAGCAGCAGAAATGAAGCGATTCACCAACCAAATAAACAGCGATAATGAGAGGATGAAACACAGAAATGACAACAAAGATTTCATTAAAACAAAACATTGATAAAGATTTATTGAAACGTCGAAAAAATAAAAAAGTTCTACAATGTTACCTTCCATTAATAACTAGAAATGAAAAATGAAGAACTAATACTGTATACCTACCATTCATCCAGTTCTTCTGGGGCTGAAAATGGTAGGCGGTTCTCTGCCATGAAAACATAGCATTTGTCCAATTATAGGAGACCTTATCACTGAAAAATGATGGATTTGACTTCGGTGATACTCCTTGAGGCACTCCTCTTGGCTCTGGCCTGGGAAATGACTCTGCAGGTCTTGACGTTGAAGGTGACCGGTTTTGGTTTAGCTTAGGTAATGACTCCTGGCTCTGGTTAATGATTAATGCGACTAAAGATAGCAAGAAAATGATCGAGGCGAGTATTGCAGCGAAACCCTTAAAGGGCCACCGGATTCTCGCCGGAGAAGGTTTGTCTGGTAAGGGAGTGTACGGCGCATGTTGGAGGTCGGAGGGGGTATGGGAGTGGCTAGTATCCATTTCTTTTGGTGGGAGTTTCGACGGATGCAAAAGTAAAGTGAAATGAAAAGGGGCTAAAATAGAGAGGGAGGGAGAGGGAAAGAGAGAGGATGGTTTAGTGTCATCGACCCACTTGCGAGGTAGATCAAATTAAGGGTTGAAGTAGGCTCGAGCATGATCTGCTTGTCCAACTTACTTGGAGAGAGGAAAATGGTTCTATTTGTTTCAAAAATATTTTTTGAAAAATAAATTATTTTAATATAATTATAAATAAAAAATATTTTCAAAAATAATATTAATCAAACTACCAATCAGATACTTAAACAAGTTCATGAAATATGCAGCGCAAGTTCAACCTTTGAAAGCGTATAATTGGAGGTAGGTGCCATCTTAACTTCATACCTTCTAGTCAAACTTTTTAAGCATATCCTTAGGAATTTTATTTTTGTTACAAGGAAAGTCACCGGAACACCTCGTGCCAACCTCCAATAACACCTAGTAAAAATAGTAATTTTTGAATTTATTTTATTTTCAATAAATTTTAAATTGGCTGTCCATATACATGCAGAACTTCTTGTTCTGTGTGGCAAAAAAATGATCCGAGATGCATACTACAGGTTAAAAAGTAATTGATCTGCTGCAATTCTTTGAAGAAATGTGATTTTTTATTAGGTGATCATGCTGCTAAGAGTGGTAGGTAGGTTGCATGATCTCATTAAGGAATGAGGGGAAGTTCGGTTTTCATGTCCCACGCTCTCCGAAATTGGAGAGGTTGTCTTAAAGTCGATGTGGGCATATGGGAATGTGTTTTATAGCATGTATTAATTTGTATTTTACTTTAATTAGATAAGGACTAATTACTGAAATTTGAATACATCAAATTCAAACTTACTAAGACTTGGATTTCTGATTAAATAGATTAAACTGATCAATTTAAAATAAAATTATTTCAATGTTTTTAAAAAAAAAAAATTAAAACCAAAATTTGATTGAATCGCAAGTTAACTTATTCAATCAATTATATTTAATGATGTCATTTCTTATTTGATTTAATTTAAAACCTGACTAACACAAATAATGAATTGTTAAGCCACTAAGTTGATATGTTGAATTTAACATGACATCGAAGCTTTTTAATAACCAATAAATGTCTCGTCATTAGAAGAAAAAAACACTAAATATAGAAGGAGAAGTTATTGTAACCCAAGAGGGTGGTGTGTGCATAAAACAAGCTTGAGATTGGAACCAACATCTGTTTTTTTTTTTTTCTTCTTCTCTCCTCCTCAAATTTAGCTTTGATCACTTTAAAATTTGAGACCAACCATTTTATTTTTTCCTTGCATAGTTGATCATGGTCTTTTTTATTACTAATTTTCAATTTTGAATAAACCATAATTTACAAATATTTTTTTAATTTCACCCTCCTTTTATTTTTTAATCTTTCAATTTATGTTCTTATTTTTATCATCATTTTTTTACTTTTAAACGCTATAAAATTATGATTTTTTTTAGATTCCATCCCTTTTTGTTTTTTTAATCTTTTAAACTTGATTTGTATTTTTATTTTATTTTTTTTTGTTTGGGATTATTTTTTCTGTTGTTTTATTTTATGATTTTATCCTCTATTGGTTTCTTACCTATCAAATTTGATATTCATTTTTTTTTATTGCAATTTTTTTCACTTGACAAGTTTTTAAATTGGTATTTTATTTTCAAAATTTCATCCTATAAAATTAAATTGGTCGGTAATCAATTTTTTTAATTAAACCTGGTTCAAGGATTTAAAGGGTAGCGGGTTTTAAATATTATATCTGGTCTACAAGGTTTACCTAGGTTGACTCATTTTTTCCCTTTCTTTATTTAATTCTTTTTTTAGAGTCTTGCTTTATTATTTTTTATGATTTTTCTTTAATGGGATTAGTTTTCAGGTTCATGACTATAGTTATGAGTTTCAAAGGTTAACATGAACTGATTTTAATTTTTTTATTTTTTTTAAATTGATTTATTTCAATTTTATCGTTTAAAATTTGATTTATTATAAATTGATTTTTGGTCTTTTTTATTATTATTGATTTATCTCAATCTAATATTCATGGTCAAAAAGGTTTGAGTGTTAACTTGAGATGACTAATATTTGCTTCTATTGTTATTTTAATTTTTTTTTTTTGTCATTCAACATTGTATTATTTGATAATTTAGCTTCATGATTATATTTAATTCATTTTCAAACGCGATCACCTGGTATCATGATTGAATTAAAGATTTTGCATCTTAAGATGGGTGGACTAGGATGGAGTTTTTCTTATCTTTTTTTAACTATATTTTTTTCTTCATTTTCCTCCTTCAATATTTTATTTGCTAGAGATTCAGTTCCACCTCTCTCTTTTTTCATTTATTTTGTTACCATATTCTTATTTTATTTATTAAAAATTAATCTTTGAACATTTCTTTTCTACGAGACTATTGCGATCTTATATCCATAATCACAAAGTTTGCAAGTTAATCCAATTTAATTATTTTATTTTGTATTTCAACATTGAGTTGTTTTATAATCTGGCTAGGATTAGAATTTTTTTTGCCTTTTTTATTGCTATTTTTTTAGTCAGTGAATTTGTTGTGGTCATATTTTTTAATTATATTATATAAATTACCAATTAAATCAAAAAATCTTAATATTATTCTAAGTTGATTTTTTTTTCCCAGGCCACAAGAAAACGCGTTTCACAAATCCAAGTAATTACTGTGACTAATTTTCATTTAAAATAACTGTCACTGTTAGTCAAAAGCTGGCCGCAGCGTGTTAGTAACCAAGCAAAAGGTGACCTCTCATTGGAGGAAAGGAATAAACAATTTGAAGGTCAAAATTTTTATTTTATGCACGTGCACTTCCTTCCTTTCTTAACCTACACCATGTATCCAGAATTTGGTGACTTGGCAATCGCGTTCTTAGATCTTGAGTTTTTTGCAGCATTTACTCGAAGAATGGTAGGTGGAAGTGTCATGAATTTCAGTTAGGAGGTCACGTGACCTTGAGATTCAATTTCTATAAAGGCCAAAACAATCCCATACCTAATAATATATTTGCATGCCCTCCATGCCACATAAACCTAACCCTATCTTTTTGTGTCATCTCATCGATTTAAATACCAATTTTTAGAATTTGAATATCAACGATAGCATCTCGAATGAAAGTAGTTTGCTTCGATTAATTACTTGAATAGTTTGAGCATTGTATAAAATTGGATTTTTTTAGATCCATGCTGATAGTAGTTTGCTTCGATTAATTACTCCTTTTTTATTATTAATTTAATTGGTTCGTACTTGATCAATATTATTGTTTTAATAAAAATAATTAATTTAAATTGACCCAGTAACGGGAAATGATATAAAAAAAAAAAGATTTGGATAATCTAATCAACATGCAAATCAATGGTATTTTTTATTAAAAACGTAATATTTTGTTCTTTGACTTGATAATCTAGTGATCCATGTATTTTATCTGGTTTGTCCCTGATTTGGATTTAACAACGGTGACTTCAAGTAATAATGTCTATTTATTTTTATTTACATGATTTTTTTTTATTTTTTACCTGTGTAAAGTAATTTACAAAGAAAAAATAAATACAGATGAAGTAATGCTTATATCATATTAAAAAATGATAAATTTTTTATTTTGATATCTTATCCAACTATTCATGTTCTTAAACTAAAATAATTGTTTAAAATGTTATCTGAATTTTATTATTAAATGATTTATGAGCTTCACCATTAAATTTAATGTTTTCCATTTTCATATGATGAGACATATTAATATATATATATATATATATATATATATATATATATATATATATATATATATATATATATATATATATATTAGAGCTTTAATTCATTCATCAGTTTAATGTCTTGAGTGAAGAGAAAAACTTTCACTAGATTTAATTTAATTTATTTTGTCTTCCGTTCATTCTTATCTCACATGCGTTAATTTGCTTAGTCTTTTCTCTTCTTTTAGTAAACCTTATGTTATTGAATAATAATATTTAATATTAAAATGTTAAGAATATTGCGTCCTTCTTGATATATATACGAGCATTTACCTTCTGCCAAAAAAAGAGAGAGAGAGCTGTTGCTTGTGCATGAACACAATTTTTAATCTCTTTTTTATATATATAGACCACCAGAACTCCAACATGAACGTTCAAATCCTATCTAGAAAGTTGATAACTCCTTCATCTCCAACTCCACGCCATCTTCAAAACCTGAAAATATCATGGCTTGATCAGTTTCTCTCACCACATAATTATTTACCTTTCATCCTCTACTTCCCATCGAATGGTGATGAAAATAACGTAGAAAGAAGCAAGCAATTGCAGAACTCTTTATCAGAGACACTGACAATCTTCTACCCACTTGCTGGAAGATACATTGACAACAATCTCATAATTCATTGTAATGATGAGGGAGTTGAATACACAGAAGCCCAGGTGAGCGGTTGCCTCACACAATTTCTCGAAGGAGGAGAGCTTGAGACCGAGCGTTTAACATGAGAGGGAAGATAGCAATGCCTGTGCCAGATAATTCTTGCGGGAACTTCATAAATGTGGCTCTTTAACATTTTACAGAAGATGATGGGAGCAAGGTGCAACTTCATGACTTTGTAGATAGAGTTTGCAACGGAATAAAGAAGATGGTACGTATCATATTGTGCAAAAGTTTCAAGTGATGATGAGTTATTTGTTATGGCGTAGAAGATCAGGATCGAGAGTATAAAAGCATTTACCAGAAGCGAAATGGATCTCTATATGTTCAATAGCTGGTGTCGGATGCCAGTTTATGAAGCAGATTTTGGTTGGGGAAAGCCTGGATGGGTTAGTGGACTGTATGTGCCTGGTGTTGAGATGGTTTTTCTTGTAGACACTAAAGATGGTGATGGAATTGAGGCATGGGTGAGCTTGGAAGAAGATACTATGCTGCTTTTTCAAGAAAATCCTGAAATTAAGGATTTTACTGGCCAAGAATGATAGTATCTCGATCGGTACTGAACGAAAAGAGATGTTTTAATACTAGCACGACATTAAAAGAATTCAAAATAATAATAATATTAATATTATTTAATATTAATAATAATAAATGCAGAAGATTGTCGTTATTATCAACACACCAGGCACATGCTGCTTTTTCAACCAAGATCACATAACAAACTTTAAAAAATGCACAAAACAAGAACAAAAACATATATATTAAGGTTTAAAGCTAGGAGGGTACAAAAGGAAGCGTGTCTATATTTAAAAGAATTAACAAATATTTAGGATTGATTCTATATTAAACTCTTCGAAGGTAAACCAGCCTAAACTGAGTTAATATACTTAAGACATGATGGCACTGTTCTGAGGATCATTAAAGAAGGGGATTTACAATTAAGACAAGAAGATTCGAGGTTCTGGTGGTGGTGGTGGTGGTGGTGGTGATGGTCTCTAATGGCAGAAGTCTTCTTCTTCTTCTTTGCAACTCTGCTTCAAAACCACTTGCGAGTATTTCCTAGTGAACTCGAGAGACACAAAAAAAAAAGAAAAACATTTAAAGCCTTCCATGTTGTATGTGTATATTATTGGAGTATTCTCCTCTCCTCTGTGTAGCATTTATAAAACACTCGACTGCTTCCACGTCACAAGGGACTTGAGAAACTCCATGACCTAAGATAGTGACAAGCAGATGATCGGCACATTAAATTGATGGGGACTCGAGATCATTCCAAGTTTCATGAAGCATTTCCAACCATATATTATATTATGGTATGGCTCAAGTTAAAAGTAATTCGAAATAAAAATAAATTCTACCTCGGATGGGTCCCTGAGAGAGTAATATGCATCGCTTTCCTTGGGTGCTTTTGATACCAAAATCCCATAACCACAGTTCCTATCTCTCAAAACCTATTGCAAGGGCATCCAGGTAAATATTCAGCATGCATATAACTAAAGAACTTGTCATAGATAATTCAGCGTTTTATCCATGGATTACCTTAAATGCATCTTCATCTGTCCGGTCATCTCCAACATAAATTGGGAGCACATCATCACAATTGCTGAGACCTGAAACATATTTTTGTTGCAACTCAGTATAAAGCAAAGCTTAGTATTGTTTCAATCATTTGTCACGAACAGTTCAGATGTAATAAGTTGTTCACCTAGTGATTCAAGTAGAAACACGAGAGCTTTCCCCTTGTCCCAGTCGATCTTGGGACGAATTTCTAAAACCTAATCAGTATGAAAATAAGAGAACATAAATAATAATAAATTCTTTAAATCGAAAAGGAGTGGAGATTATCGAAACTAAAAAAAAAGTACGGATGATTTTATAAGATGGATCTAAAATTTACCTTCCTCCCTTGAGTCAATCGCAGGCGGTCCTCGTACTTCTTTATGACATCTTCGACACATTCCCCAACTGCTTCCCATTTCTGAAAACAAATTCAACAGACAATGATTAAACAGGAACAGCTCCTTTGTTTGGCAAAAAACACAGGGGAAGTAAATTGAAAATTCAAGATTTAAATGCTCAAAAAAGAAACATACATCTTCATCAACATTTCGAAAATGTACCGAGACACAGAATTTATTGTTCTCAACTGTTGCACCTTTAATGTCCTCGGTACTCTTGACAAGGGAGCTAAAAACCTGATCAAGTAAGAAATCAAGAATAAGCTACACAAACAAAAGCACATCAGAATTGGCATTGAAGAGAAGATATTCACAGACCTCGTCGATCACAGGTAGAAATTCTCTAGCTGGCTGGAATAAATTAACTTCATTTCCCTACGTTCAGAAAAATTAAATGAAAAACTCAATTTAGAAAATTAAGGGCAGATGTGAAGACGCTACAAAGAGATGTCAAGATTTTCATAGAGGCATACCTGCGTGTCTGTAGACTTGATACAGTGTGGGTCATCATCAGATATGGACTGCCTAACAGGGCTCGCGATATCCATTCCATGGCTACCCGCATAGTAGAGTTCTGTTAGTCCTACAAACTCGTAAACCTGAATACAAATCCACCAAGGATGAATCGAAACACGAACCAAGGAAAATAAATGCTGACAAAGTCATCAAAAAATGTTTTCATTTATTTTAAAACAAGTTTGTTAGTTACCTTGTCACGACTTCTTCCACTAATTATTGCTGTGGGGAAATATTTTGCCACGTTCTTGACAGCAGAACGCATCTAAAAAAAATGCAGAACTTCAGTGATGACGGGAAAAAGAACATGATAGGAAGTGAATCTCAACAGTAAACTTTCCATATATGCCAACAAGAAACTATCCGTACATCATCAGACATAACGGCATTGTCAGGATTTTCTACGATCGGTGATAGAGTGCCATCATAATCCAGGAACAAGGCGATTCTCTTGCCTTTTGCAAAGTTTGCAATTTGCTCGAAAGATGCAAGAGCAGATGGGAATTTAAGCTGTGTATGATGGAGAAAGATTCACAATATCATAAAAATTAATCATCTACCAATATAACAATAATATAAAACATATAAATCAAGTTGAGGGGAAAGAATTACCAGCCAAGTGAGAGAGGCAGCTTCCGGATCAGGCGAGGAAAGATCTATGTTACTGTCCTTGTTAAACGTCTTGTGAGGAGGAGATGATGATTTCATGGCGTCCAGCCAACCAATGGAGCGAAAATCATCAAGAAATCCCAGTTTCTTCTTAGGAATAGATAACCGTAGATTCTTCGAAAAAGGTGCACCTGAGGGTGAGTATGGCAGCAAACCATGATGCCCACCTAGCCTTGACTTGCTTAATGGCGCGGAATCAGTGAGCACAGGAGCACCGTGACTTGATTTGAGGTCCATCGGATCCAGATTCGTAAAATTATTTATAACGTCCAAAGAAAGCTAAGGCTAACAGAAGATTGTCCTTGCAAATTGAATCAATTACAGATTTTATGGATGTCAGGTATCTCTTCACCCAACCCTTTTATCGAGGAAGAACCACTTCTTTAGAGTTTTCTTGTCATTGCTGCTTGGCAAGCAGTCCATCAAGCGCCAGGCTCCTGAATGCTGATGGCCATAACAAATGCTCATAAGAATATAATCAAGTACAGTTTCAAGTTTGTCTTCAAAGAAAACCAATATCCAATTTACCAGTAGGTTTTCATCGCCTTAACCACCACGATGGGCCAAAAAAGGGCTTGAAAATGCTGTTAGTTTTTTTGCTCCCACGCGCCACAGGAAATCTTCAGTCCTCTGCAAAGCATGGAGAAACAACTAGGTGATGCAAGAGACACCAAAATAAAGCAGTTTGAGCGAATCCTAAATAATCCACTGTATGTAGCAAACAGAGCATTCTCAAAAAAGAATGAACTCGGTAATTTGCAAATCAATACCAAACCACAGAATTCAACTCGTCGCATGAGAACTGCCACTAGACAGAACAGAAATATATACTACAGAGTTATCTATTCTGTATCCATTTTAACTAGAAAACCACCTGGTTGTTAAGACTCTGATTGTCAAGCATTCACAATTTCCTAATATAGAACCCGTGTCCATACCCCATAAATCTTCCAATAAAGGACTCTAGTTTTACAGGAAACAACTCCAGATAAAATCAGCAGTTTGGCATCCGTCAACGAATTCAAAACGTCAAGATTAAATTATTTTAATCATTCTCTCTAAATAGTGTACATGTAACATTATTAACCTAAAGTAGGTAAACAAAGAAGTCCTCCTCCTTTGCGTTAGTCAAGAATCATGATGTTTAACTCCTTCGTGATTGGTTCAGAAGAAAAATAAAATGAGTCATCGAGTTAAGCTCCGAGTCATCAGATCATTTGGGTCAACTATTTTCATCGTTCTCCCGATATCCCAGCCATGAGAAGCAAAAAATGATGGTTCTACATGAAATTAAAAACAAAATGGCTTTCATAATGCTACAACAAAAGGAAAATCTTAACAGATATATATCTTTGTACATTAACTTGGTAATCGATAGACAAACAAACGTATCATAGATTGCATAATTCATACTATTAAGCAAGAAAGCATCAAAGACATAAAATCATAAAAGGCGTACATCACAGAGAAAATAAGTCACCTACAAAAAGAAAACTGAAGCAAATCTATGAAACCCGAAAACATTTAAAAAAAAAAAAACAGTGTTCACCATTAAAAACTGGCCCACAAAGGTGATATCTTCCAAGAGAAAAATATGAGCAAATTGGTAGTTGTGTACAATTAAAAGCTGTCTATACTCATTTATCCCCACATGGTAGAGATTGAAGCATACCATATGCAACCACACATTATGGGCCTACATTACAAGCATGGAATCATTAAAACATGTGGACCCAGAAGATTTATCAATTGATGTAAATATATATCATAAATGCAAATTAAAAATTTTAAAAATCATTTTTTCCAATAAACAAAGACACCTCCATACTTTTGTTGCTATCGCACATTCTTCTACTATAAACTCAACCACCCAACACCAACACCAACATCAACACCAAATTCCCTCTAAAAAACAGAACCAGTCATGCCCAAAATATCATCAGCACAAAGTACTGAAAATCCATATAACAAAACCAATCAATTTTTTTTTTCAAAAACAAATTCCAGATAATAAAACCACTCAAAATCTTAAATCTCTTAAATGTGGCGGAGGAGAATCAGTGTGGATTTATTATGGTCAAAATTCCAGCATGGACAAATAAGGATTCTTTAACGTTAAAAAGAAAAGGAAAAAAAGTAAGAAATTGATATCTGACGATGACCGTTGCGTGTATAAAAATCAGAGAGATATGAAATGAGGCTTGTATCACCACCGTCATTATTGCTTTATCAAACACAGCTTTGAAAAAAAAAATGTCGTTTTTGCCGTTACGAAATTAAAACTGAAAAAACTGACAATATTTTTTTAAATTTTGACTAAAGAATAAGGTCACTAACAAACTAATAAAACTAACACCAAAACTAAAATCAGATTTACAGGGGGGGGGGGGGGGGGGGGCAATGAAAGAAGAAGCAGAAAATCGTTTTTTTCTCCAAGAAAAAAAAATGGCCGAAACTTTTCTCGAGAAGTCGGAATATAAAAAGAAACAATAACAAAGAAATGGAGAATTTGACGACAGAAAACGCTGTCGTTTAGAAAACAAACAGCATTCCTGCTTGCAAGACAGCAGAGAGAGATAAGAAACTAAAGAAGAAAGGAGACACGCCGTCGTTTTATACAGAGATTTAAGAAAATTAACGTACCTAACAGAATATCCAGTCCGAAATGAAAACGTACGCGAAGGAATACTTTAAAATGCAGGAGTCTTCCTTCAAGAATAAAACGCAAGGAATCAGGTGAAACGAAGCCGTTCAGATATCTTACAGTCGTCGTAACGAGATGAAACTACGAAAGCCAGCCCCGGCCTCCGACACCAGAAGACAGACTTTTCGAAAGAGAAAGAGAGAATAAAAAAAGTGAAAAACCTTTTTCTCTGAAGATCTGTGAGAACGAGAATCGAGCGAGAGAGAGACTTCTTTCTTTTTTGACGCAAACGTGGGGGAGCTAAGTTAGGGAGCGAGAAGAGAAGATCGAGGGAGGAGGGAAACGGTTATTTATAGAAGAGAATATAGGTCTTTTTTATAAAATAAAAATAAATGAATGTGTTTTATAAGCCTAATTTCACGGTATTAAATTAGAAAACCTCTCAACTGTCACACTGTTAAATTAGTAATTCTTTAGCAAGAAAACTATGAGGGTAGTTGGCGCGTTATTATTACGCGTCCGTTTGGTGACTTTAGAGAGTGGTGGTGGTGGAGGTTCCGTTGTCAAGGAGTTACGCTGAAAATGTGGTTCGATAGAAATGAAAAAAGCCTCTCTGTAAATGACGAAGAACAAAAAAAATAACTTGGTTTTGTGGTTTTCTCAGGTGGTAAGAGAAGAGATTTGTCTTGCATTTATCTTGGGATATAATTGGTACATGAAAGTTGGTAAAAATAAATTCTAATTCTATTCTAAAAATAAACTATTAAGAATATTAGATTTTAATTTCTCTGATTTTTTTTAAAATTAACTTATTGTTTCGATAGCATGAAGTTTATAGTAATAATCATTTTTTGAAATAAGAATATGATATTAGAATATACACTAATTAATAAAAAAAAGAAAGTATTATTTTTTTTAGTGAAAATAATTTGAATATATCATTTTTTTGTTGGATATATAATATATATAATTTAACAGGATATATATATATATAACTGTGGGGAGAGAGTATTTTATTTAATGTGTGTTTGATATCTTGATGCTGATGACTTTTAAAGAATATATTAAACTTATAATTATTATTAGTTTAATATTAATTTGTTAAAATTATGAAAAAGACTAAAAAATAACTAATATTTTTCTATGTAAAACACACTGTTAAAGAGGTATAAAAACATAAGCTAGAAAACTTCAATACATGTTTTTAATCCTTTTTGTTTTGGAAAAAAAAACTTCTGCTAACACGGGGCCCAGGGGATCTTTGAGGGTAGACTACACGTGGGGAGGAATGCCTGTTTAAAGATTACAAGCAGGGGATGCTTTTTAAAGTTTTTTCTTTTTTAAATATATCAATGTATTAAAACAATTTTAAATCAAATAAAATATTTTTAAAATGCACACCCAGCAAACGGAAGACTTGTAGGCCAAAACGCATGAGAGCACCTGTAAGTGAGTCGAGTCTGACGTGGCCACGTTTCAGCGCGGGTCCTCCTAAGGAAAGAGTTGGGACAGCCGAAACGTGTGGTTGCATTCACTTTCAGAGTAACAGCTGGATGATGGTCGTCGGTGACTGTCGTTTCATGTCTAAGGTCCCACGTGGCAGAACTGCGCCTAGGATGTTCTAAGTAACTATAGCCACGTGATGATGTGAGGTGGCAGAAGATGGTGCAATGACGTGGGTCCAATTGTTTTAGGGTTCAATTAATGTTAACCACGTAAATAGCTAAAGGTAGCATTGATGGAGATTGATGGGACAAAAACTGAAATAGCACCGTAACCACCACTCCCTTTTTTTTATTGTACATATTTTATAACTATATTAAATTTATCTTGAGTCGAGTAGAATGTAATTTATTTTTTATGCTCGGTAAATAATTGGTATAGTATATTATTTTATATAAAACCCTGAATATTTCAAAAAATTATAATATAGATTATATTGGAATAAAGTAATTGAACATAAACACGGCAAGTGTTTTTTTCTATTTATATAATTAGATCAAATAGACCAAGCTCGGAAAAGAAAAAAGTTGCACATAAAGTTTTGTGTTGACAATTAAACTACGAACAAGCATCGAATCAAAGCTTATGGCATTACTTGCGGCAGAGTAAGCTCTAGCTTTCACTGTCTTCGAGTCTAAAACTATATAAATTCGGTTTTATTTGGAATTCAAATTGATTTGTATCTTTCTCATAGAAGAAAGTCTTGATTGCCAGCATGCCACGGCTCGACAAACAAGTTGGTTTCGGTACTTTGTAGTTAATTTATTGATGGGTTGAGTAATGTTTTTGGTCAAGTAATTTAAGTATCAATAATAATTATTAAATCCCCTGAATTTTGATGGATCAATCGAGGTTTGATTTAAAATTAATTTTTTTTGTTAAATAATAAAATATATATATATATATAGTCAAGTCAATGATACACAAATTCTTTTTTCAAGTCAATAATACGCAAAATCTTTTTTGAAGTCAATTTTTTAAATTAGATTTCGACGAACGTGATTGTAACCGGGGGGGGGAGCATCCCATCGATGTCGAGGCTTAGACATGTGATTGGACATGACCTTCTAGCTTGCTCAATTTTTCAAAATAATACTTCTCTATTGTTGTATGACCTCCTCTCTTCTTTGAAATAAAATAAAGTAGGTATTAATTATAGCACCAAAAGTTCTTCATACATCATTTAGATTTCAGCACCTCGTGGTTTTTCTTGAATAATCTTGAAGAGCGTGTTCGATGGGTTTAGTAATGATTGTTTTTAAAGTATTATTATTATTTTAATTATTTTTAATATTAATATATCAAAATAATTTAAAATAAAAATTAAAAAACCGTTTTAAAATGAAAAAACAAAAAAAAAATCAAGAAACCTGAATGAAAAAAAAAAAGATGCAATGAGAAGGATTTTTAGAGAACATTTGGTGATATAATAGCTTGTCTTTTTATATATTTATAAGGGGAAGAGATTGTTTGACAAGTCAAATAATTTTATTTCTTACGAACTCCACTTATAGGTTATAATTGCATTTTAAACCTTGGTTTTATAAAAGTTAAAATTAAATGTTTTTAATTTATAAAAAATATTTATTTATTTATTTATTTTACATAGCAATCACAGGAACTTTCACAATTCAAGGGTTTGAACTAAGAAATCATCCCGGTGCCTTGGAAAAAATAATAATCAAAGAAGCCATTCTGACCCAGTCATGAATTATTAATCAATCAGTACAAAAATTCAACCTCGTCACATGAGAGGGATGCTGCGTCTAATTAAACATGTTTCCAAAATATCACATCGGGCGTTGCAAAATGTAATCATTACAGAAATGAGCTTCCTGTAAAGTAAATGTCTTCTATAAACTCGAAGATTTCTACATTAAAACTAAATAATTATTTAACTCTGACTTGCATTACATTTTAAATAAATATTGTATTTTTAAATTATTTTTATGTAATAATATAAAGAATATTTTTAAAAACAATATGAATCATAACCTCGACTGTAAATTACAAATCGATATATCAGTGTTGGAAATATAAGAGATTCTTTTTTTAGAAAATAAAAATAAATAATCTAGCACAGTACTGTATAGTATATACTCTCGGAAACGCACAAAAGCAAATCTCTCGAGGTTCACACTTTAAAAAAGAGGGCACCCAATTCATACGTGCTGGAAACTACTCAGCCAACATCTGCCGAGTCAAGTCTAGCTTCAACTACCGAGGCTGGTTAGAATCTTCACATTACATCATGGACTTTTAGACTTCGGCTCGGAATTAAAAAAGAGTGGAGAAATGAGGGGGTGGCTGGCTCCATTGAAAAGCAAAACAATGGGGAGATGTGTAGGGTCAGTGGAAGCTGGCAAAAGTCTAGTGCTCTCTTTTTTATTTTTATTTTAAAAAAAAATAATGTTTTATATCATTTTTATGTGCAAATATCAAAAATTATTTTTAAAAAATAATTTAAAACACAATCTCAATCACACTCACAAGCATTAAACTTTATTTTTTTTTAAATCTTGTTCAAAGATAGCAACACAACACAGAGGAGGGTCAAAGACGCTGACAAGAGAAAAACAAGGGGGAAGTAACCAGGAAAGGAAAACGATGAAAAATCAAATAATATTTGAACATTGAAAAGTGAAAAAGCAACTTAGATTTTTGCACTTTTCAAGGCCCTCAGCTTTCTCTCTCGTGCTCGGGGGGCCATTTTCGGTAGGTCACCGAACCTTCTTCTTCGATGCCGAAGGTTGCGGTAAGCTGCATGAACTTTTCATTAAATAATCTCGCTTGCTTCAATTAATTTTTTTTTTTTTTTGAAGATTTCTTGACGTCGACATGTCTTGAATATTTCTTGATCACCCCATTTCAAAGATTCACCGGGGAAATATTCGGGAAAAATTACGAGAAAGGAACTGCATGGAGCAGGAGTATAGCTACGTTTTTCATGGGGCCAGCTCATCTTGGTTTAAAAATGGTTATAGAATCCGATATGCGGTGAGATGATCCGGGACTCTGATCGTGAGCTTCTTCTTCGTTTTAGTTTAACATTAATTAAAGTTTTAATTATTGTTTTTTAATATGAGGAACGTTATTATTGTTTTTTAATATGAGGAACGTTATTTAAATACATAATTTTTTATTTATTAATCCCACTAGTCAAATTGACCGCCAGGCCGGTCTTATAAATAGGGTTTTGAAGTTTACTTTAGACTTCATTTTAAATTTGAGGTTAGAATTTATATTATTTAGGGTTGGTATAGATGAGCCAGCTAGCACCTAAAATCAATACCAAACCCTATATTGATGCTAAGGTAGTTGACAATTGGGAGGAAATTAATTCTTACAGCAAGATACATTGACTAGCACCATCAATGACTTCGTACGATTTTTTTGTAAGGAGAGAAAACCAGATAATATGTTTTAAAAGTATTTTTTTTAAATATTTTTTTTTAAATTAATTTTTTTTAATATTTTAAGATTATTTTCATGTGATAATATTAAAATTAAAAAAATATTATTTTAATATAATTTAAATAAAAAATATTTTGAAAAAAAACTTTAATCTGGTATGATATACAGCCTGTTAGATGAAAGGGGGCAGCACGCATAGTTTCGCTTCGGTAATCCACTGACACATAAATTCTTTTGAGAAATTTTATGTTTCGCGCTGTAATTATTAAATATATTTTCTTCATAAAACAAAAACAAGAAAGGGAGAATAAAAATAATTGAAAAGGAATTGTTTTTTTTTTATCACATTTCGGTGGCCACGTGATATAACTTTCTCTTTTTATTATATGTTTTATATATTTTAATTAACTTAAGTGAAATCTTTAGAAGGGTGCTGTTGTCTTGTGCCCAAGGACTTTTCAAAGTAAAGTCCAAAGATCACAATTAAATTATCGTGAAAAACACTACATTTGCTTTGAAATAAAAATCCTCAACTAGTTTTAATGTTTTTTAAAATAGATTTTCTTTGAAATATAATTTTTAAACTGTAATAAAATTTTAGGGGATTTTTTTTAGAGCCACTTAAAAAAATTAAAAATGATTTAAAAAAACACTAGAAAACGTCTTCAATGCGTTAGAATTAAAAATAAAATAGAAAATAGATATTTGTGCCACGCACGGCTGAGCTCTAGCATGGAAATTGTTGCCATATGATGCGTTATCATCGATGTCACCACCTTAACCGAAATTTGGCTGGTTGTTTTTTTCAATTCGCAATCATCATTTAATAATTGTTTATTTATAATTATTTAATAATTGTCCACCCAACATTTTCTTATGCCTTTTCCGAAAAGTCGGTGTAAAGACATTGACCCAATTGTATACTAATAATTTTGAAGTCCATGATTTCAATTTTTTTCACCAATGTTATGCCAAGAGAAACAGCTGTGATAGAGATTGATTACTGTGCTGGAGTAGAAAATATAAAAATATTAGTTGGAGTTGTGTTTTTTATTTTAAAAATACAAAAATTCATGTTAAAAACTATCATAATATATATTTGATTTTATTCATCCAATCAGATCTATTTACATCTATTATACGTTCTATACAATTCTATATTAGTGATTTAAATCCACAATTGTTTTTTTTTTTTTTTTTTTTTTTTACAATCGTCGTTGTAAGAAAGACAGTTGTTATTCTGCTCTAGAGTGCTAGTAAAAAAACAGCCTCATAACACTTTTTTTCTTTTTTTTGCAAATAGCTCAACCAGCTTAGTGTTTGTTTTAAAATATGGTTGAGTTTGATTTTGAAAATAGTTTTATTTATAAATATGTTAAAATTATTTTTTTATTTTTAAAAATTATTTTTAACATGAAAAAAATCTAAAAACATAAAAAAATTCAAAGTTTTTAAAAACATATTTTAACCTCCTAATCAATGTTTGGAATTAAATAACAAAATTATCAACCAGAGAATACTTGAATGTGAAAAGACAATTATAATAATTCTTAATTTTGAAGTCATTTCGGCTGTTTGACTTGGACTTGGTTGCCAGGTTAACTGAATTAAAATAGGATGGTAGTGATACAGAGATGCCTTTCCACACAAGGCAACGGCATAGTTAACGAGGTCGTAATAAAAAAAAAACATGTTTCCTTGGGAAACAAACCAATCAGAAAGATTGGGCCATGGCAGTCGAATGAGAGCCACAAAAATCCCTCTCTCTCTCTCTCTCTCTCTCTCTCTCTCTCTATATATATATATATATATATGTGTGTGTATATGTATATATCAGCAATATGGCTTTTCAAGTGAGCTCTAGGCAGGCATGAGAGGGCACTTGGAGGGAGCAGGGACTCGTGTCGAGACATGAACAGATTTAATAATGCATGTCGGGAGGACAATATATGCATTAATCACATGAAAATAAAGCAAGTTGAATCACAGATGTTGCCCCTGTTGAGAAGTTATTGAATCTGGACTGCCTAAAGTGGAAATCTCTCTTCTTTTTTTTGGAAATTATAATAAATCTGAACTCAATCTGTCGACAGATTAGGGCCACAAATTACGTCCAAGTTAGGTTCAGCTAACCTATCTCTCCTGCTCTTGAAGATGAAAAAATAAATAAATGTTTGGTATTCTATTTTTTGATTAACATAGATGGTGTTCGTATCAGCTTGCGTGCACTTCAACTAATTTTTAGACCCTAAAATTAACGACTAGATAAAGCCTCTAGTAATCATCATGTCAATAATTATAGGGCTCGAATCTGAAATAAAATCTCTTATTGCATTTCAGATTGCTTTCTTCCTTAAAAAAAAAAAATATATATATATATATATATAAAAGATGTTTTTTCATACATGTATATAGTGCAACTTTCGCACCATATCACCATTCTTGTTCTGGACAAAAAATGCTGTGAAATTGCTCAGATGTTTTTTCTTTTCTGATGCTGTGCCTTCAAGGCTGTGCTTGAAAGCATGTGTTCCTGACCTGCTGCTATAAATCCAGGCAAAGGGTTACGGATGTGAGGGCACATCCCCAGCACAGTTTTCAAAACTCATTTATTACCATAAACGAGTCTGAACTTCTTTCTTTCTTTTTTCCCTTACGTCTCATGCCTGGCAAGAACAGTTCTCTTTGCCAAATGGAGGCTGCTATAAAAGTACCATTTGGATACTATTTAAATTAGGAAGTATTTTTTATTTTTAAAATTTTAATTTTAATATTAGGGTCTCTAAAAAAATATATTAAAAATAACTATAAATATTCAAACTTCCAAGTTTCCAAACCTGGAAACTGCTTCATCTTATGCTTCTCCACCGAGGAATTTACCCTCGAGAGGGTACAGAGTTGATACTAATTTTCTTATCTTCTCTCAAAATGAAAATCAGGTGCTTAACCATCAAGTAGTGGTAAGCGGTAAGTGGCAAGTGGTTGAGACTATTAGATTTATTTTCTTTATGGTCTCAAGTTTAAGTCATATATTTATTAATATAATAATTATTAGAGTCTTATATAATTAATCAGTAATTAATTGAGATACGTATAAACCATCTCAGATACCTATATTAATAATAAATAAAAAAATTGCTTCTAAAGGGACCAAACGACATACCCATAGTTGTTGAACTCGCTAGCGGTTGACATCCCAAGTCTAGCAAGGGTTAGTGTTTTTTTCTTTTTAAAAAAATAATAAATAATTGAAAGGTAAACTGATGATATATACTTGATTGGATCGATTTCAGCTATATTTTTTTTATTATAAATTAAAAACTAAATAAAATGAAATTATTTTGAGATGGATATAAAGTAACCATGAGTTCACAAGTGGAGTCGACAAATCCATGATCCAGCTGGCAGGATAACAATGTTCAGACAGACAGCGTCCATACACGTATGAAAGTAGAGGGATATACCGAGAATGAAAGCTACAGCATCTCTAACATAAAAATTGGGGACCTGCAACTCTAGTTTTCTCTTGTTTTGAAGAGACAACTTTCTATGGGCGACTCGTGAGAACCCATCTTGGAAGCTGAAGCCATGTCTATGTCAACACAAAAAGCCGCATGTGGATTTCAAAAATGCCCCTTTTGAATTGTTTAAACCTAACACTTCTTTATTTTACATGGCAGAGGATTTGTTTCAAGAACTTTTTTTTTTAAATGTTTTTATTTATATTAAATTAAAGTTTTTTTTTGGTATTTTTTAATTATTTTTATGTGTTGATGTCAGAAATAATTTTTAAAAAAAATATATTTTGATGTATTTTTAAATAAAAATCACTTTCAATATTAACTTCACTCCCAAACATGTATTAAAGTTCATGTAAACTTTCTAAGATATGATTGTTTATTATCGTATTTTTCTAGCTAGAAAATATATCAAAACAATATATAATTTTAAAATATATTATTGCAGGATATTAAAACAATTATTTTTTTTAAACCAATTTGTTTTTAAAAAACTAAGGAAACACCGTTTGAAACACAGTTCGGATCACTTTCAGGCTTGTAAAACATAGAATAGAATATATGGTCAGCGTACCCTGCCAAGGTATTCAAACTATTAATATAAAATTTACAATTACCCACTAGCTCAAAGCAGCTTAAAAGTGACAAGGTAATTTTGAGGTAACAAGGTACTTTTATTTTTTCTTTAAATGCAATTTATATTTCTTAATCATCACAATTACGGATCAATTAGATGAATTATATAAAAAAGATAATTTTTTAAGGTACAATAAATAAATCTTCTTAACAATTCATAATTATCGAATACCATTTTTCTTCTTAAGATGACAATGCTTCCTGAGTCATTTCTAAGGTGATGGTTTAGTATTAGGAACTATCATAATTATGAAACAATTAGTAAAAAGAGAGAAAAAAAGGAGCAACTATTTACAAAATAGCTGTAACCAAAAGATTAGAGTAACTGAAAACCAAACTTGACTTAAGAGTGAAGAATGTCTCTGGGCTTTCTCGTGGTGGGACCCGAGCGTTTTCCGGTCAATCTTTGCGCGTAGAAAGTGGTCACCAGAAACCGACCACGATCCTGACCCGAATCATTCCAAATCAAGCAAGCCCCACATAAATACATTCATTGAATCGCAGCACCACTGCAAGTTTCTGTCCAGTTGCAGAGGTCTCCTGCGAATGTACTCGCTCACAGCTCACTGCTCTGCCAGAGGATCAGAAATTTCACCAGGAGAAAAGGCCAGATCCACCATGAGTAGCGAAAATGCAGGTAAATAATGCAGAAGAATTAAAAGAGATGATGAAAAATTAACAGGAATTTCCAGTTCGGGAAAATAAATAAACTTGAAATACCAAATACACGTTTGGAGCACTACACAATCCTCGTTAAAAATAGAACATCAAGCTAGCCATCAAAACATAAACATTACAAGTTAGGTGAAGTCTTTCGAATTCTGTCCCATATCTTACAGCAGCAAAACAAGCATTTGGACACCCGAAACCCCAGAAGGGGAATGGGTTTTTTATTTTATTAAATCAAAACACTTCCTTACAAACAAGCCTCGAAGTTATTGGTCCCATTCTCTTCATTGTCAAGCATTTGGACAACCTGGGCTACACCTTCTGCAATTTCCTTGTGAATGACACCGTCAGGCATGTCGAATGTCCGTTTTCTCATGGAAAGTGATCTGCCGGCAGGTTGGGGGTCGACCACATCCAGCATTGCCTCCAGCTCATCCACCATTGACCTCTTTGCAGCTCGAACCATTAGCTCAGCTCCCTAAACAGTGCACAAGTAATGCCATGTTAGACACAAAGACAGGTGCTTACCTGCTCCCCCCCCAACATGGTTTTTTTTAGAAGTAGCAAAGCCCCAATTTTTTTTTGGGGCGAAAACTAATTTGGAAAACTAATTTTTTTTTTAAGGCTGTGGAAAAGCCAATACTGCAACCTTTAAATTTCAAAAACTTGAAAGGCTACAGCAATGCCAGTGCCACAGCCTTTGAAATTTCGATGCAGAGCTGTTTTCAAGAATATAGACCATATATATTATTATTATTATCATATGCAACCTCCACAAAAGCTTGAAAATTAATTTGTGGTTTGAGTTTCATAGGTTGTGGCAGTGCCATTGCCGCAACTAAAAAAAAACTGTACTATTTTCCCAAATAAATTTACTATCGTGCTATTCCCCCCCCCCAAAAAAAATAAAAAAATAAAAAAAATTGAAACAGTGCAATTTTTAAAGGGAAAAAAAAATCTTTAAACATGGTCACCTAGGAACTCTTTCTTTATTCATATGTCAAGAGGATTGCAGCAAGAGATGATTCATGTTAAAATAATACAAATGTGTGGAGATGAAACCTCGTGAAAACAGACCAGCTATATAAGCAAAGTTCATCACCAATAGAGTGACACATCTAACATCCAACTCAATAACATATCTTGATGATTCGTGGTTGAGACAACAAACCATGGTCACGCCTCTCTTAGGGTTAAATAAATGTATGGCATTTCATTATATTTTTCTTAGATAAGTTTTCAGCATTGAAACCAACTGAATTAGACAAGGAGAAATTACTTGATATGAAATTCTGAGTAAACAATGATATGGTTAGCACATCAATTGTATAGGAATATTTTTGTTCGATAGATGTAATGCGACAAATTTTTATAACATGGAAATTCAGTTCTTAACAGCAAGATTTAACACTCCATAACAATCATCATCAGTTTTGTGAAGCGGGGACATAAAAATGGTATTGAATTAGTCAAGTTTATCAATCAATTAGACTCAGCCATTGTGCCTCAACTCAAGCGATAAACGTACAGCGTGAGTCTTAGCCTTAATTTGATAGTATGGTGGGAGTAGCCACAACCACAAACTCAATTACTCAGTACCATTGCAAAAGCATCAAGACAATACTTTTGCAATTGGTACATTTAAATTTAACTATTATAGCAAAGTGAGCTGGTCCAACCACACTACCAAACACACGACTATATTCAAACCCTAAAGCTGAAAAATAAAATTCGTGCAAAGTTAGATTGGGGGTGCAGAATCATACATGTTGCTCTTAGAGGATCTATAGCAACTAGCAGACTTCATATATGGTTTAGCTAGGAAAATAAAAATAAGAAAATTCTTTGAAGAAGCATTTCTAATTAAATTTTTATCATGTGAACTTGAGATATAGAAATTAATTAATGATGAAAGTTAGTACAAAATAGATGTGGAAGGCTAACAAATGCACCACATTATACCTATTTGCTAACAGCATTATATTACCATTCACACCCTCCGAGTTCATTAATTTTTATTCCAAAATGAGCAACCAATTAACAAGCTGAATATCAATTTGACGACAGTGAACAATTCAAGAGCTATTAGGTGGACTAGGTCAAGCAGTCATGGACTAAGTGAATGAGAGCAAAACATATGAAAAAAATCACAGTTACCAATACAGTTGAGGAAAACAAAGCTAACTAACATGGCGGAGCCTCTCTCATTAATTTGTTGCTGCTTAAACAAAGCTAACAAGCAAGTTCAATTGCTTGTTGCAGAACATACAAGCACACTTGTCTAGTGAACAGCCAATATTGAAATCACTGGTGGGTATTGGTGAGTTGATACAATGATGTTTTGTGTTCAATCTTTGCACAACAGAACATTTTTGCAGAGTTGAAGGAGCAGATCTCAAATTTTCCAAACTCTACTTCTACCACATTTTGATAGATTTTATCAACAAGAATAAACACTCTATAAATTCTTCGTTTAATATACTCTTTAGTGCTATTCTTAATAGTCAAACTTAGAAAGGTAGCAAAATGCAGTATGAGAACGGGTGCAATTGAAAAAGATTTGATGTAATAGCTGATGTGAAGGTATATGTTAATAAAATTCACTATGAAGTTTATCTCCCCGCAATATGGAAAACACAATGAACGTAGGATTTATGCCCCTCGTAACTGAAGGAAAAATCTTCCACGGAACCCATTCAGGTATTTAATCAAGCAAACGCTCATTATTACAATCAGCCAGTAGACTTAAAACCAGTTGAAAGTACAATAACCCAACACTAACATCAAGCAAATATTAAATGCGATGTCTCAGGAGGCCTAATATGCAACAATCAATAGCAGTTATCATCTTCTACTAGCATCTCAAGCAAAATCACAGAGCACATCATTTCAAACAAATAAAACATGATTTACCTCAATGGCATCAACAGTGAGCAGCAGCACAATAATTTTCTCAGAAAACTTCTGCCTCTCCTCAGCATCACGAGCAAGATGACGCCTATACGAGAAGTTATTAAACAAAGCTCTAAGCTCCTTCAACTTTGCTTTTGAAATCGCCAACTCTCTAAGTGCACGAAGCGCCTGCGATCTCCTAATCAAATAAGTCCTAAATGTCATCTGAATCAACAATGCTGCGTCTTGCGGTGACAATTCCTTCCTCTTTCCCTTTCTCTTCTCCACCGCTCCAGCCCTCCTCGCAAATGCCTAAGAGAAAAAAAAAATGCCAGTAAGAAAACACAACGTAATCTCTCCATTGAGCATTTTTAAGTAACTTAAATCCCGCAATCCGGACCAGATTACCTTTTGTAAAACAACAGCTCCATGATCAGGGTAATCTTCTATTTCAACAAGTCGCCTGGCGCACGCTCCTTTCTTCTCTTTCCTACACTCTTTCTTCTTCTCTTCCACCTTCTTCTCTTTTTTGCTACCCTCACCTGCAAATCCACTTGATGTTTCAAAAGTATATTTCCGTGACATCGGAATCCCTTCCTCTCCCTTTCCTTTGATCTCAGTTGCCCATGTATAATTCTTAACCTGCTCTTCTTTCTTTTTCTTCTTCTTCTCCTCTCCTCCTCTGATTTCCGCCGTCCATTTATACTTCCTCTCCGTCACCGGTCCTTTAATTTCCGCGGTCCACGTGTACTTCCTCTCAGCACCACTTCCGCCGTTGATCTTCTCATTGACAAGGCGGTCAAACTGTGACTCGAGCTCACTGACGCGGTCAGAAAGAGTCTGCAAGCGCAAGTCAGTCTCTAGTCGGTCGAGAACACTCTTGTAAGGGCAAAAAGACGGCGTCTTAACCAGATCCGTCGCCGTATAAAAAGCCTCGAGAGAGCTAGGTTTTAAGTGCAAGAGATCGAGAGCAGCAAAGGATAGATCATCGGGTTCTTCAAAGGAGGGGAAAGCGAGTGATTTCGGAGTGAAAACGGAGGCTTCTCTGAGGAATACAGGAGCACAGTGAGGCTCGAAGATTTCGATTCTTCTAAATCGGCTCATGACTCCAGCGAGTTTTGAGGCTGTCTCGGAGAGTTGAGTGGGGAATAGGGAATATTGGCGAGTTGAGGTTTTCGATAGATGGTGATGGTGAGCCGTTAAAAGGAAATCCAGAGTACAAGAAGACAAAATGTGTGAGCTCGACGAGGAGTTGAGAGCACAGGGACTGGAAGAGAGCCAAATATGGATAACAGGGTAAAATGGGAACTGTGTTTGTTGATAGCGATGCTTATCTGGATTTGATAGCGAAGTCTTCTTCATTAGCGGTTTATTATTAACTTCCAAATATAGTAAATGGGATTGCTCCTGTGTTTATATTCATAATTTCATATAAATAATTGTCAAATCTAGTCTAGTGAGTAATTTTGATAATTTATTAACCTATAGTTTGTTTGACTGAATATTTTTATTTGATTTGAATATAAGTCCGGTCAAATTCAATTAATTTAATCAATTCTATTAGAGCCAACTTTAATCTTGTTTTAAAATATTAGTATATCAAAATAATTTAAATAAAAAAATAATATTTTTTTTATTTTAAATTATTATTTATTTAAATTATTTAAAAAAAAGTATTTCTCAAACACAAAACAAACGGCTCCACATATTCTAATAATTAGAATTATTTCTGACCCATTGACTAATCTTATTAATTATTAAAAATATCTCATTTCCCCTTGTTTTGTTTTTGTTTTTTCAAATTGATGCCCATAGAAGAAGAAAAATACAAGAAAAACAACCGTCCTGTGCCCAAGAATTTGAACCAGCCAATAATGCTAGCTTTCGAAACAGAGGTTGCCGCATAATTAAGGAAGAGGAAAGTACAGAAATGCCCATAATATTATAAAACATGACGAAGACATGAGAATCTGCTAGTGCGATGACAGCGTGTGGATTATGAAATCCGTGTCAGCTGGTAGCACGTGATTAAAGGGATTGATCTGGGCTTCTTTTATTATGGTTGGGCCCTGATTCTGCTCTTGATGGGTCGGGACCAGACTGCATTTTGGATGGGCTAACCAATAAATTGCTGTCTGCTTCAGTTTTGGCATATTAATAACGTCTATATTATTTATTTTTTATACAATATTATTCTTATTATCATATTATTGATAAACATTATCTCTGTTTGAATGTTATATTAATGTATTATAATAAGATTTTATTTAATAAAAAATCATCTCAAAAAAATTTGTATCTTACTATTTAATTGTTTTTTTCCTGATGAAAATCAAATTCACTTTTATAAATAATTTCAATTTTTTTCTGGTTGAAATTGTTCTTTTAAGTTTATAATTATAAGAAAATAAATTTTTAATGAATTATAAAAAAAATAAAGAATAAACCATATAACTATGGACATTGCTTGTTTTTGTATTTGGGTGCATTTTAAAGATCTATTTATCTTAAGAAAAATATTAAGTTGAATTTTTTATAGTATTTTTTATTTTGATAAGTTGATATTAGAAATCAAAAATATTATTTTAATATATTTTTAATTAAATAATATTTTTTAAAGAATAATATGCATCATACAAAAAAAAACATCAAAATTACATAATCACATGATTGTTTTTTAAAATGTTTTGTACTAACCTAAATTAACCAGCAGTACAGTCTTAAAACTGGTTTCATAATTTTGAATGAGGTTATATTCCCAAAACGAGTAAAAAAACACAAGTCACACACGATCAATCAATTTTCATTTCCTAAAATTTCAAGATACGAGAAATAAACAAATTAAATCAAGAATTACAAAAAAAATAGTCACAAAAATCACATGGCAAAACACAAATTTATAGAAGTAATCAAGTAGGAGGAAGACACACACTCTGTTTCAGATGAGGAAAGCTTCCACTTAAAATTTCTGTCAGAAATCCCATTAAAGCCGTACCGATCACCACCCCGCTAGCCAAACCCCAGAAAACCCTCCCCGATCTCTTCTTCACAGGAACCCTAACCATCTCTGTCTCCATCGACGGTGTCTTCTCTTTGATCACACTCTGAAAAGCATTCTCTGCCTCCTCGAATTCCCACGAACCCCTTTCCTCGGAGGTCTGATGCCCATCATCATCAATCCAAGACTCGGTGGATGGGACATTCTGTAACTGGTCTTGTGGTGTCACTGCCAATGGCGTCGCCTCTGCCATCAAACTCTGAAAAACATTCCCCGACTCCTCAAATTCACACAAAACCGTTTCGTTAAAGGTCAGATCTCCACCATCATCAAGACAAGACCCGGAGCATGAAACATTCTCTATCTGACCCTGTGTTGTCGCTGTTTTATTATTTTTGTTTCTGTCATTGAATGCAGTTTCAAGGTCTGATAACCTCTTTTCTATTTGTTGCAAGCGGTGCTGCGGCCTTTTAGAGCTTGATGTAGTTTCTGCAGACAAGAGTTTTCTCAGAAAGAAGAATCTTTGCTCGACGTCTTGAATATATAGTTCAGACAATCGAGTCTCAGCAGGAAGAGAGAATACTTCGTGGATGAGTTCATGTTCAAGTTCTTGCACCTTTTTCTGCAGCATTGAGGATTGTTTTGTCATGGTTCTTAGGGTTTCTTCCTCTCCTTGTTTTCGGTGATGAGGATACAACAAATTGGTGGGGATTTCAGTTATCTTGGAAGGGTTTTTTATGGTGGCTAGTGGCAGTGGACACGTTGAGGGAACGGCTATGGTGTCGTGGGGAGATCTGTGTCCATGCCATGCGACGGTTGAGACACGAGACTAGCTTTCTAAGAAGATTAAGTGCTATTAATCCCAATTAATTAAGTGCTATTAATCCCAATTAATTAAGTGCTATAAAAATAATAAAAAAAAAAGACTTCGGGAATTGATCAAAGAAGATTTCGTCAATCTTTTCTTTCCTCTGTTTATAAATTTGCATGAAGAAATTTGCAATACAACCGACGAGGGACAGCGAGAAGAAACATACCATGTGGCTAAAACACAACCAACCAACCAAATCGATATATCTCATCTACCCGAAAACAGAAATTTGATCTGTTCTTGGAACTCGGATTATTGGAATTTGAATCCTTTCCGAGACATTGAAACTTGAAACAAGGAATTAGCAATCATCCCGAGCTCAGTCCAGAGAGGCTTGCTCAGTTATGATGCTCAAATTTTTGGCTGGATTTTCTTGGAAAAGAAGCATGCTATTTCTTCCAAGCTCACACCCATGCCTCTCAATTTCCACCACCTTTTTTGTCCAGTGTCAACCAGAGAACTCATTAATACTGTTAAGAAACCATCTCACCTAAAAGTTTAAGCTTATAAATGAGGTTCCATAATATGATTTATATTATTCTCTAACATACCCCCTCAAGTAAAAACTCTTTGGGCTTGAAACTTGCACAGACTCACATCACCTTGTGCTTTGTTTTTATCAAATAGAATGGGGGTGGTGAGATTTGAACTTACCGCTGGGTTAACAAGTCTCTGATATCATGTTAAGGAACCATCTCACCTAAAAACTTAAGTTTATAAGTGAGGTTTCATAGTATAATTTATATTATTCTCTAACAAACCAGGGACATGCATTCCACTAACCCATCAGGTCACAGAGAACTCAGTTGGACTTCTTACCAGAAGATCTAATGTTCTGCTAGACTTGCATTGCTTATAAGAACGTGATTTCCAAAAAAAAGGGGTTGGAAATTTGATATTGCAACAGATTTGCAACCAGCAGCCGGGGATGCAAATTCGAGCCTTCAAATTTTGCATTTGCAACAGCTTTCGGGGTTGCAAATCAATCAACTTGTAACAGTTTTGCAATCAAATCTCGGTTGCAAATTATATTTTAAAATTATAAAATATTTAATTCCAGAATGAAATCAACAAATTCAAAATTAATATAAATTATATATTCAATTATTTAAAATAACAACATAAGAAATTATACCCACAAATATATGAGCATAAATCCGACCTACGAAATAATAAACTTGGCTTTATTATTATTACTATATTTTTCTAAGAATTTGTTTAGGATGATGATGATGATGATGTTATTCTTGGCCCGTGAATGCCTTAATGTCAGGATTTTCTTGGAAAAGCAGCATATCATCTTCTTCCAAGCTCACCCATGCCTCAATTCCATCGCCATCTTTAGTGTCCATGAAATGAAACATATTATGACCAGGGACAACCACTGCACTAAACCAGCCAGGCTTTCCCCAGCCAAAATCTACTTCATATACTGGCATCCGGCACCAGCTATTAAACATATAGAAATCTGCATCGCTTCTGTGAAATTCTTCAATCATCTCAGTCTTGGTTCTGACCACCGAAGAAAATAAGTCGTCGTCACTTGAAATCTTTGCAGAATCTGTTACCCTCTTCCTTATTCCATCGTGAACTCGATCTACAAAGTGATCGAGTTCCACTTTGTTCTCATCATCATCGGCTGTGAAACGTGCCAGTGCCGGGTTTGTAAAGTTCCCAAAAGAATTATCTGGTACAGGCATTTCAATCTTCCCTCGCAAGTTGAATGAATGTACCAAGAAGGAAGGCCTTAACCGACCATGTTTCGCTCGAGCCACCATTGTAAGAGCCTTCCACATAAGTGCTGTCACGACCTCCACTCGTGTCGGTTGGCGCGATCCATTAATATTGGCACTCGCAACAGCCTTCAGTTTCGATATGGCTGCACCGTTAAACACAAACCTCTTCTGAATCTCAACCTTTTTCTCTCCGAAGTTTGGGGTAAAAGTAGGTATATCTCTTGGTGGGAAGAAGGAAACTAACTGGAAACTTGGGGCACGTACTTTATCAACACCTAATCTAGCTGCAGTAGCCCAAGCATTAATGAATGCAAATACTGAAGTCGCATCGGCCGCCCTGTGTTTGATGCACACACCAATGGCCACCGCACCGCAGTCAAACATGTTGAACTGAACCAATACAATAGGGCCGTCGGCAGGTTGATGTGGAATTGGAGCCAAACGATTCCGAAGCTCGGTCTCAAGTTCTCCTCCTTCAAGAAGTTGCGAGAGGCAGCCACTTACCTGGGTTTCCACATATTCAACTCCCTCGTCATTACAGTCAAGTACGAGATTGCTGTCAATGTATCTTCCAGCAAAGGGGTAAAAGATGGTTAAGGTCTCTGATAATGATTTTTGCAATCGCTTACTTCTTTCAATGTTGTCTCCTCCAGTACTGGAGGGGTAGTAGAAAATGTTTGGTAAGTATATAAGTGGTGACTGGAACATACTTAACCATGATACTTTGTGGTTTCGAAAGTGGGAAGGAGTTGGAGATGATGGAGTTATCAACTTTTTAGATAGGATTTGAACGTTCATGTTGGAATTCGTTTCAGGGTCTATACAAAAACAAGAAATGATCAGAAAAGAAATGTTGAAAAATATTGGCAGATTAATGTATTTGGCAGAAGCTAGACGGATTAATTTTATATATATATTTGAAATCCTTAATTTGCAACCCAAATATTGTAACATTTCAACATTAAATATTAATTAATGTATATTAATTCGTGTTAGTTTTTTTATTTCTTTATTTAATACTAAGTTGAGATTATATTATTACGCCAGTTTATTTATATAAAAAAAACAGGAGGACGGTCTTGTCTTGAAGAGGAATGTAGCCCGACACAGTATTCTCCCAGACAGTTCAGACCGTGTTTGATAAATTCATCTTCCATAAATCAATATTAACCATATCAATAACAAAACTAGTTTAGATTAAAATTTATTTTGATCAAGTTTTAAATCACAAATTTATCAAGTTAACATGTAAAACTGACTTCCATGATCATTAAGATAGAGAGACAATATCTTGTAACATTTCAATATTAAATATAAATTAACGTTCAATAATGTTAGTTTTTTTTCTTCGTCAAATGAGATTATAGTTATAAAATACTCCAGAGTGGTAGAGATTTAGACCGAGAGACAAGTTTATTAAAAATGGAGGGAAGGATTGACCGGCGTGACTAGGTGAAAACAAAAACCTCAATCACGCCTGGCCTCCGTAGGAACCTCCGATTGATTTCCTCTGGAGAACTATCAGCCAAAACAAAAACCTTCATAAGCTATTCCATCCAACACTGAAACCTTCACCCTCTCCATTGCAGTTCATCATGGTTCAGCCTCCTGGATTTATAGTTCCACACTGCCATCATAAATCTGCAAATCAAACCAGTCCATCTATGGCTTGAAACAAGCACCGCGTGCTTGGGTATGAAGAGCTCAGCTCCTTTCTTAAGATCGTGTCGTGGGATTTCAGCAATCTAAGTCAGACCCCTCTCTGTTCATCAACTCCAAGAATGGCCTAAAATTATTTCTGTTAATCTACGTAGATGATGTTCTCATCACAGGCAGTGATTCAGCAACAATTTCAGACATCATAAAGCAACTTGGCAACTGATTTTCTTCGAAGGATCTTGTCTCTTTGAATTACGTTCCATTCAAGGAACTTGGCACATAGGGAAATTATCACATAGAACCTCTCGAACCCAGATCTTCCTTAATTCACTAGAAGGAGCAATATCACTTCGAATCAAGATCTGCTATAAACTCATCAATATCTCTCATCTCAGTGCCTAACCCAGAACTCCCAACTTGCCATCTAAGAGCACAGAACTCATGCTGCCCTCAAGATTTTTTAATTTTATTTAAATTTATATCAGTGCATAAACATACAAGAAGTTAAGATTAAGACCATAGTTATTTCGATTTATACAAGGAAAATATCTTTGCAGGTCTATAGTAGACAGGAACCCTAGAACAGCAGCTTGTACAATAAGCATATTCTGAATTTCTGAAGTGGAAAGAAAAATTACCTAGCGTGCTGTTCTGAGAATCCAACATGTAGGCAGGCTCTGATTCAGATCAGCTTCTTCTCCTCAAATTCTGAGGTTTTTTTATGCCCCGTTCAGCTTTACCAGGTGACGGCTAGCTTCTCATTCTTCTTTTCTTTAATGGTAAGAAAATTATTTAACTGCTTTCTAAAGCAACCATAGATTCGTCATAAAAAACCTGTTTTTATCAAAACTTCTTATTGAAGAAATCCAAAAGATGGAAATCTCAACACTATAATTCAAAAGGAACTATATTAAGCGATGACAAACATAGAATCATTGTAAAGTTGACAGTTTAATTACAATCAACTAGAACAAAAGTACTTCTCCGCTTTCATTCCAAGAGAAGACAAATTTAAACAAAGTTGATTACAAACATAAGTACTGACACATGATGACAATTCTCTCCATACATAACAACTAACTCATGATACCAATTCTCTCTCTCTCTGTATCCACTACCTCAAGCATCCAAATCCTCCATCTGAATGCTGGATTTCAAAGGCACATACTCTCCAAGATACCCACCAAGATGCTCGTGTAAGGCAGTCTTATCAATCCCTTGATGATGATAGCTCTTGCAAACGTAATAAAACACACTTTGCACCAACAATCCCACCAAATTTACAATCACCAAAACCCCAACTAAAAACCAACCAACAATAATCCTTGTAAGCACTCCATGATTATCTCCACCATGAACCACAACAGTCGAAAAAATCACAGAAATCAATCCACAAATAGACAAGTACCCGAAAACAAGAACACCAGCCACACGAATCTTCCCTTTCAACAGCTCAAAACTCTTTTTCATGGCAGCAAATCCATAAATTGGCTCTAAAACAGAAACCACGCTAGCTAAATGCCAGAGTCCAGTAATATAAACATGAACAACCAAGAAAAGCACACCAATCACCACCATAGAGAACAAAACCAAAAGGGCATTCTGAATATCAATCCCGATTATCAAAATCACCACGAACAGAAAGAAAACAGAATTATAAATCAACATTAACAGAGAAACCCACAAGAAAGTCATAAACAAACGCTTAAAAACCTGAGGGATGGCAGACATTGTAGAGGAAAAAGAAACAGGCTTTGAAGTGTACAGAGAAGCAACAGTGAAAACAACAGCAGCAGTTGATAAAAGAGATAAGGCAAATAAAAAGATTAGATAAAAAAACTGAAAAACTAAAAGAAGGGTCCATTGATGAGTGTGTTGCCTTGACGGGTGATCTTGAATTTGTGAAAAAAGAGGATGAGTAAAGAGAGAGTGAGCCAAGATTGCAAAAGATAAAGGAAAGATTAAAACAAGGGAGATTAGTTTAAAAGCTTTTGGTGATTGTTTTGGGATTGAAATGGATTCTTTCAATATTTCTGGTATGGTAAAGAATTGTAGCTCTTCTGTTTCAAGATCCATGGTGGGCTTTTGCTGTGTTTCCTGAAACAGAAAAATCAAAGCTTTTTAGAGAGAGAAACAGAGGAGCTTGATGAGAGGTGGCGGTGGATTCTAGAAATTTTGAGGAAGACAGGCTTCAGCTCGATAATTATTGATTTATCTATCTGGATTTGTTTTTTCCTTCTTCTCCTGTTTATCTGCTGGGGTAGCGATTAATAAAAAAATGTGATTTTTGTTGCGATTAATAAAAGAGGTGGCTATATTACTTCCCATAATATATTTTATTCAGTAGTATTTTCCTTTCTTTTTATATTGGTTTTTTGCCTTTGTATTTATACATGATATTATTAAAATACTCTGTAATTTATTCGAAAAATCCACAATCTAAAACTTTACCCCAATTTATTTTTAAATTAAAAAAAATTAATTTGATTGACTTTGTTATATCCAATTTAAAATTAAAAATTAGTTTTTAAAATAACAGAATAATATTATTTTTATTAAAATAATTAACTTGAATTAATCTTAAATAAAATTATATTATGATATATTGAACATTGAATAAATACATGGAAAAATTGCTCCTATTGAGGTTTAAAAATAGTTGCTTAAGCTTGTGTATTTCTTCCTGGTTAGCTATATTATGAATGCCAGAATTTATTTCTATTTTTTCATAAGATTTGAATATATTAAAAATAAGTTTCTGGTAGAAATATCAAACGGTAATCCTCAAGTCTCATGACTTTTGGACAAGGATTTGTCAGGACATATTGATGTAGGCTTTAGAGCCGTTGGATGCTCAAGTCCTCACGTAGGATTGCATCATCTTAATACTATCAATAGAGTGAGGCTATAATTTTATTTTTTTAAAATGAAAAAATATTATTTTACATTTTTAAAAAATCAAGTTAGATATTATTTAAGTTTTGATCGGGCACGAGAATTGATCTGCTATATTCGAGACATCCTGGAAGCATTTGATGTTGCATCATCTTGCTGAGTGACTTGAAAAGATAGTTGAAGTTATTTTTAAAAGTATTTTTATTTAAAAATATATTAAAATAATATTTTTTTTAATTTTTTAAAAATTATTTTTAATTTTTTAAAAATTATTTTTAATATAGTAATATCAAAATGATTTTAAAATATTTTTTAATTTAAAATAAAAAATAAAAATAAATTTTTTTTTTTCTAAAAAAACAAATTCTTTCCAAACGGACTCTCAGTCATCTCCAAAGCAGTTGCTGGAGCTAAATTTACTTGGCGCTCGGTCGCTTGGGGCTTGTGCTTCGGCAACTTCTCTGTTGGCCCAGGAGTGATGCTCCTCCGATGGGTACAGTTCTAGGGGGTGCAACCCAATGTGTTCAATACGAGCCAGATGCTCCAAAGCAAAAGAACGTGTATAATTTAGACCCCCGAACCGATCCAGGCAAGTGCATTAACCTTGCTTTGTGCCTGAAGGAACTTATGGGTAGGGAAATTGATACAAAGTGAAAAGAATTGTGGGATTACGAGAAGAAAAGGGCAATTAAGTTAATCCCAAGTCCCTAATTAATCATTAATCCACTTACCATTAAGTATAAGAGGAAAGAGTTGAGATGTCAACTTGTTCGGTCAAATTGAACTAAGTTCTTTCATAAACTAAAATCCTCGTAAAAATTAATTTAACTAAAAGATCTATAAATTAATTTGGATTTATTAATATAAAATCAAATCTGATCAAACTTTACTGACTAATTTGGTTTAATTTTTCGGTTTGAATCAAAATTTCAAGAAAAAAATTACTTCAATTTAATTACTTTTGAAACTAGATTAAGTGTTTTTTTGAAAATACAGCTGAAATTGTTTTTTAAAGTGTTTTTCGATCAGAAATACATCAAAATAATATTTTAATATTATTTTGAAATTTGTTTTTATATATAGGCATATTAAATGATAACTTCTACTTCAAAATACTTCAAAAAAAAAGGGCTTAACAGGCAAAAATGTTAAAGCTAATAATTTAAGAGCTTTATTCAAGCATGCTTTGACTGTGATCATATGGATAAGATAATGTGCTCATAAATGATTTAATAACATTTATACTAAAACCCTACTTATTAATTTGAAAGTATAATTTTCTTTTTAATACCTTCATTTGATGTATATATAAAATATGAAGAGTTTATTCAAAAAAATTATTATCTCTCTATCCATAAATATGTGTTTTATTTTAAAAAATATATATAAAAATAATTAAAAATTAGAAGAGAAACAATTTTTTTCATATATTTCGAAGTCTCACCTAACAAGTTAGGTTTTTAAGTGAGATGATCTTATAACATGATATCAGAGCCTTGTTGATCCAGTAGTCACAAGTTTGAATCTCAACTCTCTCATCCTGTATGATAAAAAAAACTAAGCATAAAGTAGCATAAACATGTGTAAATTTTAAATTCAAATTTTTTTTACTTGAAGATGTGAGTTGAAGAATAATATAAATAATATTTCAGAGTTCTACCTAATAATTTAAACTGTTAAATAATATTATATATATGAAGATAGAGATAGCGAGTGGAAAATCAAGGGAAAATATATAAAAAAAGAAGGGAATTAGCATGCACCCTCACTCGTCATTGATGCTGATTCTTAATTCTACAATTATAAGATCTGTGTGCTTCACCAAATAATTGTTGTGGTGTAGTCTTGTCGTCATAGCACATCTACTCTGTTAGTTTCCTTCGCGGTTTTTTTAAGCATAAAAAAGAAGAAGAAATTAACATCAAGGCCATGCCATCCAAGTCTTCCGACCATTCTTATAAAACCCACCCTATCCTCGACCAAGCTGAAGATTCAGATTAAAGCCAAACGATCGAGCTGCAAACCCAGATTCTTAAGACATTTAAAACCATGTCGTTTTGAAATTTTTTTTTTTTTTTTAAATATCATGTAAAGATTAACATGAAATCTGATTGAAATAAGTCAACAAGTCAACAGGTTACTAGATTGACCCATTGATATGGATAAAGCTTTATAGCCCTACTACATACATGATGAACCTATTTCCATTAGGATTACACTATGCAAATGCCTTTATTTTTTTAGAAACAAAGAAAAACAGTAATATTATTAAATAATTTTGACAACATGAATTTCTCCCTCTCCTATTTTTTTTTAAGATTTAGAAGAATCTAAGATTAAAAAAAATCGTAACCCTTCTACAATAATCTCCGTCATAAAATATTCCAAGCCAAGCAAATTGCCTGCCGTTAAAAAACATTTTTGCACATTTATCTATAATTTAAATGTTTATTTTCAGCATTATTAAAAGCCCATTAACCCTCCTTAGAGCCCAAATATTCTCAATTAATAGAGTATACAGTGAGCCAGGCCTGGCTATGGAAATCAACAACCAGTCGCTCTGGGCCCCCAAAAACATCAACATATAAAACTAATTCCAATTACATTATTTTATTTGTCTGTTTAAGAGGAAACTAATTCCATTTATATTATTTGTTTACTAGGATAAAAAATATTTTTTTATTTAGAATTATATTAAAATATTTTTTATACTATTATATTAATTGTTTTTTCAAGTTTTTCAAAAATACTTTTTCCTTCCCTTCCCAAACACCCCCATCTTTCTTCTTAAGAAACGATCTGCAATCAAATAAAACTCAATCACGATTTGTAATAAAATAAAACTCAATCCCAAACACCCACTATAAAGTAAATCCATTTCCTCTTCTTCTCCTTCGTTTTCCTCACATTCGCTCTGTCACTCTCCTATTCACACAGCGTAAACACCCTGTTTCTCTCTCACAACACTCTCTCCGCTTCCAATTCAGGTAACTAAATTTCCTCATTCTCAAATCTCCACCGTCGGATCTCTCTCTCTCTCAAAATCAAATCTCAGGCATTGATCCATCGAATTCCATTTCGCGATCTCATGATTTTAATATTATTATCTCGTTTGCACTCGCCTGTCAGATCTGAGACTTCAAACCGTTGAATGGATTCGTAATTTTCCTTGCTTTTCTCAGAAACCAAACATGCCTCTTTCGTGATCTCGCTGTTTAGTTAGATCTAAATTTGCCTCTTCGTAGATCCGTACTATTTATATTTTGATTAGTTAAATCTCTTATTTAATTTCCTTTGGTTCTGTTCAGCAGGTGCGAACTTTCTGTGTCAGTACATCAGGATGGTAAAAAAAAAATTCCTCCTCTTTTGCTTGTTTTTATTGAATTTGAATATCTTATCTCGGTGGTAAATCTAGTGTTGATTTAATGCAGGTTGTGCTTGCGGCTTCTATAGTGAGCAAGAATGGTAAAGGTGAGTATTTATTTTAGCTGTTAATCCCCCCCCCGTAAATTTCTAATGGTTAATAATGTTCAGAGTGTTTTATTTTAATCTGAATTAACATTCATTGTTTAACTGAACGTAAATCTGTAAAGCACACTAAACAATATAGATATATTTTTTGCTCAGATTTTTATTAATGGTTATAAACTAGGTATGCAAATCTTGAGAATTACCATTGTAGATATATGTTTTGCTCAGATTTGAGCATCGTGGGTGGGAGGCATTTTCTGCGGTACCCATAAATGCTGAGATTTGAGCAGAAGGTGTATGGTGCAATGTTAGTTCTGGAGGTTCTTTCATTTGTTGTTCTAGTTAACTGTGGATTTGATCTGGGATTAATATTAGTAACTGTTCTGTTGTAGTGAGGCCTTTTGGTATGTGTGTTGCTCTGCTTGATATTTTTTGGGTTGGTTCACTTGCAGTGCTTGTTTCTAGGCAGTTTGTGGACATGTCTCGGATAAGAATTGAAGGTCTTCTTGCTGCTTTTCCCAAGTTGATAGGGTCTGGAAAGCAGCATACTTATGTTGAGACTGAGAACGTTCGTTATGTTTACCAGCCAATAGAGGCTATGTACTTGCTGCTTGTTACGAATAAACAGAGCAATATTCTTGAAGATTTGGACACTCTGAGGCTGCTCTCTAAACTGGTATCTTTCTTTCATTTGCCTTTTTTTAGCAGCTTCATGTTCTTAAAATGGAACATTAAAATATTCTATACTCTACATTGGATGCTAAGGAGTTGAGTTGGCTCTTGGCTACCCCCTTTTTTCTCGCATACTTGTGCTCATGTTTGCTATGTTTCCTGATCTTTTGATGTTTGATGGCTCCTTGTACTATTCTTACTAGATTTTAAAAGCTTTGAAACACAATTTTCTTTCTATGATATTCATTTCATTAATGTACATATGAAGGCTTTAAGTTGATTCCTTAAGTTTTCTTCTAGGTACCTGAGTATACCATGTCTCTTGATGAAGAGGGTATTTGTCAAACAGCTTTTGAGCTGATCTTTGCATTTGATGAGGTTATCTCTCTTGGGCACAAGGAAAATATTACTGTTGCTCAGGTTAAGCAGTACTGTGAGATGGAGAGTCATGAAGAGAAATTGCACAAGCTGGTATTACAGAATAAGATTGATGAGACCAAGCGTCGTATGAAGGAAGAAGCTAGTAAGATTGACCAAATGAAGGTATCTATTTGTAGCTCCTCAAATAATCTGTAGATTTATGTCCTGTATACAGCTGTATTACTATTTCTCAATTTTTCTTTTCTTTTTGCAGATTGAAAAGAATAGAGGTAATAAAGGAGGCTTTATGTCTTCAATGGGCTCTGGAAGAATTGAGAGCAGCTTTAGTGATATGAGCATTTCCAGTGGCGGAGGAGGTGGTTTTGGAAGTGGATCTGGGTTTGGATTGACCAGTGATGTTGACTCATTTCCCAGCAAGCCTAAAGGTTTGTTTCTGTTTGTCTGGGCCAACTTTATATGTTGCTTCTGATTTTAATAATTAGCAGATTAGATTTGTATGGTAGATACCTAATTTTTGCAAGTATTATATCTAAAGGTTTGTAATAATTATAATTATAAGAATTATTAGATTTGATTGAATATATCTGGCATCACCAGGTCGTCAACCTTCATCTGCCACTGCTCCTCCCAAAGGTCTTGGCATGAAGCTCGGCAAATCCCAAAGGACAAACCAGTTTTTGGAATCCTTGAAAGCAGAAGGTGAAATGATCGTTGAAGATGTGCAGCCATCAAAGTCAACCCAATATACATCAGCTGCTCAAAAACTAACTGATCCCGTCACTCTGACTGCTGAGGAGAAACTCAATGTCACTCTAAAACGGGATGGTGGAATGAGCAACTTTGATGTTCAAGGGCAGTTATCACTTCAAATTCTTAACCAAGAAGATGGGCTCATCCAAGTTCAGGTCTGCCATCTATCTCTTTCTCTCTCCCACTCTCTGTCTGTGTGCACACACACATGATTTAAGTAACAAAAACAATTGAAAAGAGAAACCATTACATGATTATGAAAAGAAGTATTTTATGTTTCATCAAGTGAGAGATGACTTGGAATCCATGACTTTAAATTATGGGAACTTTTAAGTTTGCACTGGGAAATTTCTTTACCATCATTTCATATTTATGAGCAAAAGGGTTTCTACCATTTTCCTAGTTTTGCTACTGTTTCTTAGTAGAATGCTTGTCTTTCCATGTCAGCCACATCAATTTTTTACTTCTCTTTTTTACCTAACTTGAGTTTTCATAAACATTTGAAATGCTTAAACTTAATTGAACTAGGTTGGCTTCCTAATTTGATCTATATCATCTGCAGCCATGGTGGGATGTTGCTGAATGGTTTGACCATTTACAATAAATCATACTGCACGAATAAACTGCTTTTAACCTCTGATGAATAAACTGCTTTTAACCTCTGATGAATAAACTGCTTTAAAATAGATTGTTTTCATGTCTATTAGTGGCGGCTTAGCATTTACAGATAACTAGAATTAGATTTGGCAAGAGCATCAAGCACTGAGTAGCACGTACTTACATGGCTGGGTTTTGAAGTTATCACGGTAGCTTCTATGCTAGTTCTTAATGATATTATGATTTCTGCGTTGTTTTGCAGATTGAAACTGGGGGGAATCCAAGTGTCATTTTCAAGACACATCCTAATATGAACAAAGACTTATTTGCTAATGAAAACATTTTGGGTTTGAGGGATCCCAGCAGACCTTTCCCCGCTTGTCAAACTGGGGATGCAGGTGTTGGTCTTTTGAAGTGGAGAATGCAAAGTGTTGATGAGTCAATGGTGCCCTTGACAAGTGGGTACAAATCTGAAGCAGCAGTTTATCTGACCACTGTACACTTTATGCTGTATGTTCTAATGTTATGTTTAATTCATGCATATTGCAGTCAATTGCTGGCCATCTGAGTCTGGAAATGAAACATATGTCAGCATCGAGTATGAAGCTTCATCAATGTTTGATCTACGAAATGTTGTGATCGCAGTTCCTCTACCAGCCCTTCGAGAGGCACCAAATGTTAGGCAGATTGATGGGGAATGGAAGTAAGAATTTTGCTCCATTCTTTTCTTTCATTCGTGTATCAGGTTGAAGTTAGTTTGATGATCCACATGTTGGGGGAAATAGAAATCTTATCTGATTTTTAATGTTATTTTTACCTTTCTGAACATCTGGCCTTTACTAAATTGACATAAAATGCATGGAATTGTTAATCAAGAAATTTGATTTTGGAATGGCTGTTAAAGTGAGGTGCTTCAACTTTTTCCTTAAAAATATTTTTCAACATGAATTAAATTAAAAGCCAGAAGAATTGCCATTCAGGCACATAGAGAGTAAATGCGTGAAGCCCTTTGGTGGAAGTATGTTGTTTTCACCTTAGCTATAAGTATTATGTGCTAGGATTCTGCATACCCCTATGAATTCTTTGAGATCACGTGATTTTTCTGGAAGATTCTTTTGATGTTGTTGAAGCATGTTATTTTATATCTACTGATAACCAATTTATGACATCCTCTCCATCTTCCATGATACACATCATTTCAGTCGAAGCGGTCATTCAGTGTTATTAATTATTTTCAATCCTATAGGTATGACGCCAGAAATTCCATCCTAGAATGGTCCATTCTTCTCATTGACAACTCAAACCGCAGGTAAGCAAATGTTAGGAGTATTTTTTTATCACCGTATGCTTGATATTTGAAAAACACACTAGGTTCTAGGGTTTCTTATAATGTGCCATAATCTTTTTGGACAGTGGATCAATGGAGTTTGTTGTGCCACCAGGAGACTCATCAGCATTCTTCCCCATTTCTGTTCAGTTTTCAGCCACTAGCACATACAGTGAGCTAAAGGTTTGCTCGTCTAAAATCTTTTTGATTTTGTTAGCACAACTATTAATAAATGAAACTTGTACCTGTACAGAAAATGTTTGTTTTTCCAATTTCTGAATGGTCTTCCTCTGCTGGCTTTTTTTTAATTATTAAAGCTGATTCAAACCCATTTGAAGATTTTCACATGCAAAACTTACCACCCACACGTGACTGATAAAATTCGCATGTAATATAAAATAAAGCTGTTTAGTCAACGTTACCGTCCACAGCTCATAAAGATGTATTGTGCTCTGACATCATTGCATGAAATCGTGAGGTTACAGTCACCGCTAGTTGTTGAAGTTCGTTAGTCTTGCTCCTCTCCACCGTGTGGGGGGTAATATCAGGGATACAAGCTGATTGTTCTTTGAGACTTTCCTCCAATTATCATTACCTTGAGTGTCACTTTTTCTCTTTTTGCAGGTTGTCAATATCCTGCCCCTGAAAGGTGGAGCTCCTCCCAAGTTTTCCCAGAGGACTCAATTGATCACTGATAATTACCAAGTAGTCTGAGTGATAGATAATTCCCTCTTGAATGCACCCAAGTATGAGTTATATCCGATTTAGTGTTTGTTTTTGCTATAAAATTTGATGAGGACGTTCGCAATTTTGAAATTATTGATCTGGCGTCTAATGCACTAAATTCTCTGTCTAGTTTCTTTTTCTTATTGTTAGTGTAAATAACCGCCATTGAAACTGGGCGAACTTTTCTTTTTCTATTATTTGTAGATGATAAAGAATATTTCTATCTAGGTTTAAAGATCTATATATTTTTTTATTATTTTTTTCTCTTGCTTCACTGACTTATCTACCAATTTCTTATATTGGTATTTATTTTTTAATAAAATTTCTCGCCAAACCCAATCAAATTTGTTTGATTAGCTTGTGTAATCATTATGGACATTTTTATAAGAGAAATGGTAAAATAATATTTTGCTCAACATTTTCTTAAAACATGTATAACAAATATTAAAAACCAAAATAACATACATTATTTAGCATCTCCATTATAGATGAAGGAATGTTTTTAAATTTATAGATGAAGGAATGCTTTTAAATTTAAAAATATTGTTTTGGCTCTTTAGTATAACTAGTAAAAATAATTTAAAAAAATGATTTTTTTAAGTTCTATATTTAGTTTTTTCATTTAGCATATCTATTGGATATTGTCATTAGTTTAATGTTTTTCCCCCAAAATCAGCCCTTATGCGTCAACCCAGTCCCCTACTAGCCCTATCTTTTTCTTGCTATTTACTTGTGGTTGTCTCCACAACTAAATATTTTCTCTCACCCTAGAGGTTTCTTCACATTTTCTTTTGTTGCCAGACAAGCGAAATACACAAGTATAAAAATGATGCAAATTGCAAAGTAAGCACACACCATGTACGATAAAACTTTTAACTTTTATTAATCTTGTAAACACAGTAAATACCCAAAACTCTTGGGTGCTATGCAGAAGCTCACAAAACTCTGTATTCTATGCATCAAAACTCTGCAGGCTACACAACCAAGCTCCCTAGCCTATTTATAAACAAGCACAATTACAAGCATAAACTACCATCCCTACATATTAGAAAGTAGTGGGTAGGGGTGAGCAAGAAAATCGGTCAACCGATTAAACTGAGAAAACTGGAAAAAAATAAGTGAGAAAACTGAATCGATAAAAAAACCCTATTAAACCGATTATAAAATTTTGAAAAATATCTGGTTCGGTTCGAAATCAGTTTTGTAAGGCAAAAACCGATTAACCTGAACCGAACCGGTTTGGTTAAAACATTTACTGTAAATATAAACCCTCATTTCTTTCCTCACTTACTTGTTAAAACAAACCCAAGCACTTTAGCAACAGCCGCCCCCCTCTCGGCCTCTCCCACCCTCTGTGACTGCAACTGCACTCTTGTGTTGATGCCTCTCTTATGTTATAGTCGTGTTGATGTGCGTCTTCCTTTCTATTGTCTCCTTTGCTTCTTTTGAAAGAACTCCTAAAGGAGATCCCCTAAAGAACACATATAAGATGGTGTAAAAGTTTGGAAAGGCATTTAGTTTAGAGCCACAAAAGAGTGTTCCTTGCTTTTTCTATCCTTACTTTCCTCGTTGAAGCATTTTGGATATTTATTATTTTCATCTACCTTTGCATTCGTCGTTTATGTTTTGATCTCTAGATGATTATTTCCCTTCTTAATTATCTTGAACTAGGAAATTTACCCGAGTTTATGTTTTGTTTCCTGTCATTTATAATCTCTAGATGTTTTCTCTAGGATAACACTACATTCGTTGCCAAATTGTGCTGAGACTGTCCTCGTTATAAAATCAGCCGACACTATCCTTGTTACTGAATTTTATTGCTAGCTAACACTGTCCACTATGTCATTCCATCAACGTTTCTCAACAGCATATTCATGCTAGATTTTGACTCCGACAAAGATATGCCCTTATAAAACTAGTTTTGGCTTTATCGGTGTCTATTTACAAGCACCCTTCATCCCGCGCAGGTTCAAATGCCTCCTCCAACTGTACCAAACTGAAATGATACCTCATATGTAGCCAAGTTCGATAATAACCAAAACATCCGACAACCATCTAACAATTCCAGTTACCATCCAGTTTACTGAGCACAAACAAGTAAGCTAGGAAAGTTCAATGTGACGGAAGTGCTTTCAAATCAAGAAAGATTGAGTTTTTCAGATGGATTCTACGATTGCTATCAGCTCTGCCTTTGGGACAGTATTGCTAGCAGGCCATCGAGTACTTTCAACTCATTCTCAACTTTGTCTAGATTTATGAAATCAGCAAGCTTTCTTGAAAGAAAAGCAGAATTCCGAGCTTGACTTGAACATTTGTTTATGTGTATATCAGTCTCATATTTATATACATAACTTTCTTCTGGATGAAATTAGTGTTCTTTATTATCCCAAATGAAAAAGAAAAACACAACACTCCACATGCACTTTTCACTCAAATGTTGAAGTTTATATTAGTCATAGAAAATTATCATTTGATGACAGTAATCAGCATGTTAAATTTTATTACAGATATTATTTGATCACAATTTTCCTAAACTCATAATCCAACATATAATTTTTTTCTTACAAGTAAATAGATGAGCACAAGTGACTTTACTTGAGTTGCTAAATTGTATCCATTGAAGATCCAGCAAGGGTTAGGCTAGAAAGATGACTGTGCTCCGAGTACGTCCAGTTCTGCAAACCGTGGACTTCCCTGTGGGTACTGCTGTGGCGTCTTCATATCTTTAAGCCTTCGAATTTCCTCATCTTTAGAACTCAGGAGTTTGTTTAGGTATTGTATTTCCTTATCTTTATGAGCTACTTCATCCTCAAGGCCACTCATCTCCTTCTTACAACATTGGCATGGGTCTCCATGGGGATTTGTTTCTAGTAAAGCTTTTTGATCCTCTCTCGACAAATCATCAACCCAAGTTTGTTGTTCAACAACCTGGAAAAACAATGTATGAACTTGTAAGAAACAATTCAGCAACATGCAATGGTTTAAACGATAACAAAAGTCATAGTAGGAGTGGTCCTCTATGATGGCTATAGTTCATGTATAATAGTTTCAGGTTGGATTTTGATAATAGTTTGTAATTCATCCAAACCTCTCTTCATTCAAAAGGTGTACGATCTTCAAATTTGAGCTTTTGGAAAGCACCTCCTTTTGGGCTCTACTCACTAATTCTATAGATAATTTTGGAAAACCAAATAAAGGGTGTGTTCGAGATCTGCAGAATAGGTCCCAGTTCAAGTTGGGACAACCGAGATTTTACTACTCACCAGCACCCACATATTGCGCTTTACGAGGAGTGTGATTTTCTCGAATCCAATAAAAAAATATTGAGTTAATCGGGTCAAATAAGATTTGGACACCCAACTTGGAATAGGAGAGGATTAGCCGAGTCTTGGATCAACCCACTGGGTCAAGCCAGGTTTAATAAACTAATCCTAACTCTTAGATGGAAAACTAAATAAGTAACCATGCATTAAAGCAATTCATTACACTTACCTTTTTTTCCAGCAACTTCCGGATCATCTTTTTAATCCATTGAATAATCTTCATTGGATTCTATAAGAGATTGAAACTGTTGTCTATATATGATATCACTGGTTTTGTGGAATGATATCAGGTACTCTTGAATCTTGAAGCAAGCAAACTCTTGGATAAAAGCATTCAACTATCGAGGGTTTGTGTTTTTCAAGCTGGATGGGTGAGAGAACCACTTTTTTTTTTGTTCTGATAATATTGTTGACAGAACCCCTCGGATACTCTTATATATACTTTTTTCATCGATCACAGATGAACAAATCATAACTTGCATATCTGAGGAAATTTTCGTAACAGCGTGTTAGGAAAGAAACCTCAACTATATATGTCAAGAAATCGAATGGACCAGGCATATGTATTGACCATGTCAAGATAATTAACTGACATTTGTACGAGGTCAAGAGAATCACTTCATCGTTGTTTTCTTTTAATTATCTGTATAAAATTGAAGACAAAGACATTTTCATCCATCGGGTAAGAATTTCGAATAACAAAAGTAATAAAAAAAAATAAAATTGAAAGGTAGTAAAAGCAACAACGCGCAATTAATCTCCAAGCAAGATTCTACCCCCAGTTGAAACGGTCCCCTTCTAGACGGGCCAGCTGTTCTCCTCTCTTCCCTCGCTGGATTCCCCGTCAATACCAGAATCCTTCACATCACCGCCTGTACGACACGGCGGCGATCTCTGCTTTTTCCCCTGCATCTTACCACATACAAACAAAACCCGTCTAGAAGAAGAGACACTGAGTCACAACTCATCAACTAACCGCTTTGTATTAATGTTTGTTTGTAATTGTTTTCTACAATATACGAGCTGACTTGGCCGTGTGTTCCGCTGTACTTTTTGATATAGTAAGTTGATTGATTATTATGTGTATTTTTATTGGCTAAATAAAAATTTAATTAGTTAAATTGTCATTAATAAAATCAATTTTAAATGTGTTATTTGTTTTTGTATATTGAAGTTATTAAATGTTGTTATTGTTCGAATATTTGGATATATTTTTTGGTTACATGATATTAAATCTGAAATATCATACATAAAAAAGTCGTGCAAGTCAAATTTGAACAAAAACAACATCGACTAATAAATTATTTTCATTATTATTATATTTTAATCATCATGATTTTTAAATTATCATAATTATTATAGTTGATATTATAATAATTATTGTAAATAATCAATATTCTGATTATTACTGACAGTATTGTCATAATCTTTGTAATTATTACAATAATAATTATCACGATAACCAACATCGTTGTTTTTCTGAATATTATTTCAATTATAATTAATATTATTATCATTAGTATAATTGTTTTTCTCATTAATGATATTTTTATATGATTTTATGAGTTATTGTTATTATTACCATTAAAATCATCATTTGTTACATCATAAGCACCATAACTATTAGAATAAATTATAATCGTTATTATTATAATAATTTATAATGTCACTATTATCAACAAGATTACAATACCTTAAATTATTATTATCAGTACTATTAAAATAATAAAAAATATTAACTTATCCTGAAGAATAAAAAAACTTAAAAAGTTTAACAAAAGAGTAAGTAAGAAAAAATACATTTCTAATTATCATTATTATTGCATATATAATAAAAAAATAAAATTACTAGAAGAAAAAAAATAAAAAAAATTATAACAAAAGAGTAAACAAAAAAATAAAATAAATGACAACAAAAAAATAAATATTATTAGCCTTAACAAAATCATTAAAAAAAAACATTTCAAATGATTATTATTATTAATGCATAAATAGTGGGAAAAAAATTACCTTGAAGAATCAAGAAAATAACATCAACTGATGAATTATTTTGAATATTATTTTCATTATTATTATTATCATGATTGTTAAATTGTCATAATTATTATAGCTATTATTATAACCATTATTATACATAATTAATATTTTAATTATTATTGTCATACTATCACAAACATCATTATTATTGTTAGAAAAAAATTAAAATATTTTTTTTTATTTTATAAGATTTATTCTTAATATTATTATATTAAAAGTATTTCAGAACACTGACATTAAATTAATTTGATTTAAAAAAATAATTGAGGTCATTTATTTATATATAATTTAAGGCATTAATATTAAACAAATATCAAAATATATAACTAATCTAACATATTTATAAGACAAAAAACCTTATAAATAATCATTATCATTATTTTGAATGCCTTATCTATAATAATTAGAATTTTTAACACCTAAAAATATTAACAAAAAAAGCAATTAAAAAATAAAATCAATGAGAAAACAAAAATAAATATTATTAGCTTAAAAAACATTATTTGACTTTAAGAATAAATACAAATAATAAAAAAACAAAAAAAAAAGAACAAAGGAAAAAATAATAAATATTATTTTTCAAATGATTACCAAAAGAAATAAAAATTTAATAATAAAAATAATAATTTCCTGTTCTTGCATAACCTTTAGATTATTATTATTTTCATCCTTACAAGCTACGTTGTATAATGGAGATATGACTGGCTTTGGGCTTCCTCTCCCCAAGGCCAGCCAAATATTTGGCAATATGAAGTCAGATGAAATTTATGCTACTCAGCGATGAACACGATTTATGGTGCTTACTACTCTAACCTAAACAAACTAGCACACTGAATTGAACCAGTCCTGTCAGTTCCACTTTTAACAATTTTCAATCAAGATATCATATGTTTGTGCTGAAACTTCCCTTGATTAATGAACAATAAGATCACGACAAGGAGAAGGAACACTTGTTTCACCTGTTTCAAACCTGCTAACAGAAAAGCTACCTGGAATTTTCCTACGCAGAAAGAAACTGGGAACCCAATAAGGACCAAACACAGTAGAAGCTACTTTCAGTTTAAACTTAGGATCTATGTTCAGCAAGTAGTTCTTCATCTATGCAAAATATCATAACTCTGCTACATGATGCATTGCAAACGCTTCTATATACTTGGTGACCATAAAAAAAACCTGATTGCTCCTGATTTCAATCATGTTTCTCACTCTCTTCGACTTTACCCCCATTAACAGCTTGATCAGTGCCCTCAAGCTGCCCAACCTTCACATATTTTTCCATGAATTTATATTCCCAGTCCTGTAAAACTTTGAGCTCATGCTCACTAAAGGAGATCCCCTAAAGAGCACATATAAGATGGTGGAAAAGTTTGGAAAGGCATTGAGTTTAGAGCCACAAAAGAGTGTTCCTTGTTTTTTCTATCCTTACTTTCCTCGTCGAAGCATTTTGGATATTTATTATTTTCATCTACCTTTGCATTCGTCGTTTATGTTTTGATCTCTAGATGATTATTTCCCTTCTTAATTATCTAGAACTAGGAAATTTACCCGAGTTTATGTTTTGTTTCCTGTCATTTATAATCTCTAGATGTTTTCTCTAGGATAACGATATGTTTTTATTAGGTTCCGTTCGGTTATTTTAAAAAAAAAAAATTATGATTTTCAGTTAGATTATTATTTTTTGGATAAAAACCGAACCGAATCGAAAATACTCACCCAGAACCATGATCGCAACTGTTGCAACATTTCAATGTCACAGCCGTCAATTTTGTGGTGCATGCTGCTAACTTGGAAAGTCTATTATCCAAATCTCACATGTTTATGCCAAGTTAGTACGCATGACTTGTATGAACCAATGTACACCGACGAATTCCTAGACACTACATTCGTTGCCAAATTCTGCTGAGACTGTCCTCGTTATCAAATCAGGCGACACTATCATTGTTTCTGAATTTTATTGCTAGCTAACACTGTCCACTTTGTCATTCCATCAACGTTTCTCATCAGCATATTCATGCTAGATTTTGACTCCGATAAAGATATGCCCTTATAAAACTAGTTTTGGCTTTATCGGTGTCTATTTACTAGCACCCTTCATCCCGCGCAGGTTCAAATGCAACCTTGAAAGAAAAGCAGAATTCTGAGCTTGACTTTAACAGCTGTTTATGTGTATATCAGTCTCATAGTTATATACATAATTTTCTTCTGGATGAAATTAGTACTCTTTATCATCCTAAATGAAAAAAGAAAAACACAACATTCCACATGCACTTCTCACTCAAATTATATCAGTCACTAGAAAATTATCATTTCATGGCAAGTAATCAGCATGTTAAATTTTATTACAGATTACAATTTTCCTAAACTCATATCCCAACATATATTTGTTTATAAGTATATATATTTGGTTCCATTGAAGGTCCAGTAAGCTTTAGGCTACAAAACTAATGTAATCCCTATAGAGTGCGGTATTCTGCATAAGATGAATGTGCTCCGATTATGTCCCTTTCTGCATACCATAGACGTCTCTGTTGGTACTGCTGTGGCGTCTTCATATATATAAGCCTTCGACTTCCCTGATCTTTAGAACTCAGGAGTTTGTTTAAGTAATGTATTTCCTCATCTTTAAGAGCTACTTCATCCTCAAGGCCACTCATCTCCTTCTTACGACATTGGCATGGCAGGTCTCCATGGGGATTTGTTTCTAGTAAAGCTTCTTGATCCTCTCTCGACAAATCATCAACCCAAGTTTGTCGTTCAACAACCTGGAAAAACAATGTATGAATTTGTAAGAAACAATTCAGCAATATGCAATGGTTTAAACGATAACAAATGTCATAGTTGGATTGGTCCTCTGCGATGACTATTGGGTTAAAAAAAGAGTTGAGTTTTGACTAGGTTATTATATGTTAACTTATTGGGCTAATCGGGTCAAACCAGATTTGGACACCCAACTTAGAATAGGAGAGGATTAGCCGATTCTTGGATCAACCCACCGGGTCAAGCCAGGTTTAATGAACTAACCCTAACTCTTGGATGGAAAACTAAATAAGCAACCATGCATTAAAGCAATTCATTACACACTTACCTTTTTAATCCATTGAATAATCTTCACTGGATTGTATAAGAGATTGAAACTGTTCTCCATATATGATCACTGCTTTTGTGGAATGATATCAATTACTCTTGAATCTTGAAGCAAGCAAACTCGTGGATAAGAGCAAACAACTATCTAGGGTTTGTGTTTTCAAGCCGGATGGGTGCGAGAACCACTTTTCTTGTGTTGATAATATTGTTGAGAGAACCACTCGGATACTCCTATAAATACTTTTTTCAGCGATCACAGATGAACAAATCATAACTTACATATCTGAGGAAATTTTCGTAACAGCGTGTTAGGAAAAAAACTCAACTATGTATGTCAAGAAATCGAATGGACCAGGCATATGTATTGAACATGTCAAGATAATTAACTGACATTTGCACGAGGTCAAGAGAATCATTTCATCGTTGTTTCTCTTAATGATCTGTATAAAATATGAAACAAAGACATTTTCTTCCATTGGGTAAGATGATGGACTCACTAGTTAAAAAAAAACCCTAGCTAGTTGTCAACGGGTACATTCGTAGTGAATAATCGAAAGTTTCTAAAATCACGCTCATCATATTTTATTTTTTCCATATGGAATTTTTTATTGTATTGACAATTTTCAAGCATGAGATGGATACCCATCTGGATTTTTCAATTCCAAAGGCAAACATCTCTATTCTACAATGAAGGTTTTTTTTTTTTTTTTGTTTCCATACACATCTATCCTTGGGTATGTTGTAATGCCTTTTTAAGGTTGACCCATCAGGAAGAAAAACAATTGTGGGTTATTGATTGGGATTGAGAAGGGCTGGTTGGTGAAGATCTCAACTTGTATATGTGGGTGTGATAGAAATTGGTATTGGAAAGATGGTGGCTGCGATAATAAGGAAATTTTGTGATGCAATTGAGGCAATGAAAAATTAGGTTGGTGATTTTAGGGTTCGTGAGATTTGAAAGAGGTTGTATTCTTGGTAGGTTTCCAGACGAGAAAAACGAAGAGATTGCAGCAGCACAGCCTCAGAAAAATTGCATCAAGAAGAGAAAATTTGGCTAATCTCATTAAACAAATTGATTAAAACACTAGATTATTTTTTGATTCGAGTTCAGGATATTTGTTTGTCGGGATCGAAGAAGAGAGAAAGATCATGTCCCGAGCAGTTTTTTAAAATGATCTTATATATTATATTATATTATATTATATACGAAAGTATTTTTTTTCCCGAATCTATAAATTTAATTGATGCAAGATATAAATTATAATACTTAAAAATATAAAAGTAAAATTTTAATCACGAATAAATTATAAAAGAAACAAGATAATTTTTCTTATCTATCCATACCTAACTTGGCAAAAAAAATCCTTTTCGTGAATTTATATGTTCTTAACTCCCTTTTGTGTTTGATAATGCAAAGACAATGACCAATCAGATGAACGATGAGTAATCCGCCCTCTAATATTTGTCAGATAGTTTAACATATTACGAGAATATTTTGAAAATAGTGTTTGGTTACTGTTATATTATTTCAGGATAGAAGAGATGTGTGGCAACAAAAGAGACATGTTTTGTATTTTGTTTTGTTTTTAAATATATATATAAACAATTATATTCATACATTTCTTTAAATTAATATTTTTTTTTATTATTTTAGTTTTTTTTTTATCTCAAGATAATAACTAAATGACTAAATATTTAGAAAAAATAAAATAAAATAGAAGGTAGTATTGTACATTAGACAAATATGACTCCAAACTTTAAATGGCCATCAAAGATATTGCTATTAAATATTATTTGCTTATTTCATGTCCTTACACAGCCTCAGGATGACCACACATTTAAGATTTGTTTAATTTTACTTAAATCAAGATTACATCAACTAATTTGTATTTATCTGAAAATTGCCACACTAACAATATTCATATGATTTTGATATATCGCACCACTTTATGGAGTCTTCACTTGACGGCATTGCACCCATAATGTTTTCTTCTCCATAACCTTTTCCAAATCCATGAGTGAATTCATGTGGAAAAGCATCTTCAGAAGCTGTAAAAGCCCTTTTTTAAATCACCACGCACAGACTCAACGATCCCCCTAAGCCTCTGAGTTTCCTTGCCTCCCTCAGCTATCTGGTGCTTAAAGTCTATTCATTTCGTTCTCGCCTTGAGAAATATAGCTGTTGGTTCAGGATTTGTGATGCCAAATCTTGCGAAGCTACCTGGTTTTGAAGGCCACCCATTTCCTTCCCGACTTGAGAAATATAGCTGCTCTTCGAGATTCTCTATTTCCTCATCTTTCAATGCTGCTATGGCTACATCGTCCTCTTCGATTCCTTTCACTTCCGTCTCGTCAACTTGACGAGAGATCGACCAGGCTCGCATTGGAATCCCTTTCTGCTGAAACTTCATTGTGAGGATCATCAGGCATAAGTTGCCTTTCAACAACCTGGAAAAACGATATATATGATTGTAGCAGCCAATCCGGTGACAACATGGGATAATTAATATAAATGTCTAGTTCAACGTCTACAATATGGAGTCCTGCTCTATCCAGTGTGTGTGTGTGTGTATATATATATATATATATATATATATATATATATATATATGTCTAAATTAAATGATTAAAAGGATCAAAAGCAAGGTCATATATGATTTAATATTTTTGGATTTTGTCATGTGCTTGGTTCAAATACATGAGGTTCAGGTGATCTGCTAGACACAATAAAATTTAGTTACGCGTGAAGCTAAATAAATATGAAAATGATGAAGTATCAAACTCATTATAATTGCATTTGACACCTCACCAAGCTTAAATGAATGTAGAACTAATGATCTTTTTAAACTCTCATATTGAACCACAGGACTGCGCTACTAGACCCATCTTTTTCTTGCCTTTCACTTGTGTTTGTTTACACAATTAAATTTTTTCTCTCACCCTGGAGGTTTCTTCATACTTTCTTTTGTTGCCAGACAAGCGAAATACACAAGTATAAAAGGGATGTAAAGCAAGGTTCTCATTTCCGTTTTAGTTGGTGTTTTATTTTTTTAATTGGAACGAAATGTTTCGGTTTCGGAGTGTCTCGGCGCGCCGTTTTGGGATTATACTGTTTATGTTTATATATATAATTAAATATATTAATTAAAAAAAATATTTCAAATCCAAAAATAAAATTATTTAGAATTGTGCAATTTAATCTAAAAGAAATAATAAAATGATTTTTATGAACAAAATTATGAACACGTATACTATTACGAGAATGTCATCATCAATCTTGCAAAGTCATTGCATTCTCTGATTGCACTGAAAATTTAACATAATATATATAAATATGTCAAGAGACTCATCGTAAAATTTCATCTCAATCTAAAGGTCGTATTAAGAGATATGATTGATATTGTAAAATTATTCATTATTTAAAAAAAACACTATTTGGCCAAAACGGAATAGACAGAATGAAACCAGAATGTTTTGTCCAAAATTTGGGCAGAATTTTTGGAACAGGCCAAAAATTTTAGCGAGGTAAAAACTACGTCATTTTATCTTATTTTTTAACTAGTATGAAATGTTTTGATCATTTCGGCCGAAACAAAATAAAATTAACAACACTGATGCAAAGTAAGCACACACTATGTACGAGAAAAACTTTCAACTTCTATTAATCTTGTAAACATAGTACATACACAAAATTCTTGGGTGCTATGCACAAGCTCGCAAAGCTCTGTATTCTATGCATCAAAACTCTGCATGCTACACAACAAAGACTCCTAGCCTATTTATAAACAAGCACAGTTACAAGCATAAACTACCACCCCTACATTTTAGAAAGTAGTGGGGCATGTTCCCATGTCTTAGTGAGTGGTTTTGACTCATGATCCCGTGATCTTGGTGTCATTGAGAAACACTCCCAACCATGCTCTTATGTTCAGCGACCATGCCCTCATGATATGGACATCCATTTCCCCTATGAAACCATGATCATAACTGTTGCAACAATCCACTACACTGCATGTCTCAACTGTCAGTTTTGTGGTGCATGCAGCTTACTTGGAAAGTCTATTATCCAAGTCTCACATGTTCATGCCAAGTTAGTAAGCATGACTTGCATGAACCAATGTACACTGACGAATTCGTAGACACTACATTCGCTGTCAAATTCCGTTGACACAGTCTTTTTTTATCGAATCAGCTGACACTATCCTCGTTACTAAATTTTACTGCTAGCTAACATTGTACAGTGTGTCATTCCAGCAACGATTCATCAGCATATTCATGCTAGATTTCGACTCCGTTAAAGATATGCCCTTATAAAACTAGTTTTGGCTTAATCGGCGTCTATTTACTAGCACCCTTCATCCCGGGCAGGTTCAAATGCAAGCTGAACGCCTCCTCCAACTGTACCAACCTGAAATGATACCTCATTTTTGTAGCCAAATTAGATAATAACCAAAACATCCGACAACCATCTAACAATTCCAATTTCCATCCAATTTACAGAGCACAAACAAGTAAGCTAGGAAAGTTCAATGTGAGTTACCTCAGTGGAAGGCATCGTGACCGAGACATGAAAATCCTCTACGTTCTGTGTGAATCTTGGCCGGTGGCGATGTAAATAGCAGTGACAAAAAAACTAGCATATAAACATATTCTATTATTTATTGATATAGACTCTCCAGAATTTTTTCAAATTTTCATTGAAACTCACTCACACGCATTGTTTTAGTATAGAATGATAAGTAAACACTTCAAAGGCTGTCTCATGCCTCCAGATCAATTAATCATTTTATTTATTTGTCTTTTATAACCTAATTTGGGCAAGGGTTGGGAGGGTCAGGCCTCGATTTTTTTCAGATGAGACGGAAGTGCTTCCAACTCAAGAAAGATTGAATTTTTCAGATGGATTCTACTATTGCTATCAGCTCTGCCTTTGTGACAGTATTGCTAGCAGACCATCGAGTGCTTTCAACTCATTCTCAATTTGTCTAGATTTATGAAATCAGCAAGCTTTCTTGAAAGAAAAGCAGAATTCGAAGCTTGACTTTAACATTTGTTTATGTGTGTACCAGTCTCATTTTTATTTACATAACTTTCTTCTGGATGAAATTAGTACTCTTTATTATCCTAAATGAAAAAGAAAAACACAACACTCCACGTGCACTTCTCACTCAAATGTTGAAGTTTATATCAGTCACTAGAAAATTATCATTTGATGGCAGTAATCAGCATGTTCAATTTTATTACAGATATTATTTGATCACAATTTTCCTAAACTCATAACCCAACATATAAATATTTGCTTACAAGTATATAGATGAGCACAAGTGACTTTACATGAGTTGCTAAATTGGTTGCATTGAAGATCCAGCAAGGTTTAGGCTAGAAAGATGATTGTGCTCCGAGTACGTCCTGTTCTGCAAACCGTGGACTTCCCTGTGGGTACTTCTATGGCGTCTTCATATCTTTAAGCCTTCGAATTTCCTCATCTTTAGAACTCAGGAGTTTGTTTAGGTAATGTATTTCCTTATCTTTATGAGCTACTTCATCCTCAAGGCCACTCATCTCCTTCTTACAACATTGGCATGGGTCTCCATGGGGATTTGTTTCTAGTAAAGCTTTTTGATCCTCTCTCGACAAATCATCAACCCATGTTTGTTGTTCAACAACCTGGAAAAACAATGTGTGAACTTGTAAGAAACAATTCAGCAACATGCAATGGTTTAAACGATAACAAAAGTCATAGTAGGAGTGGTCCTCTATGATGGCTATAGTTCATGTATAATAGTTTCAGGTTGGATTTTGATAATAGTTTGTAATTCATCCAAACCTCTCTTCATTCAAAAGGTGTACGATCTTCAAATTTGAGCTTTTGGAAAGCACCTCCTTTTGGGCTCTTCATTCTACAAAGTATGCTTTACGGGGAGTGGGATTTTCTCGAATCAAAAAAAAAAGAATTGAGTTAATCGGGTCAAATAAGATTTGGACACCCAACTTGGAATAGGAGAGGATTAGCCGAGTCTTGGATCAACCCACCGGGTCAAGCCAGGTTTAATAAACTTATCCTAACTCTTAGATGGAAAACTAAATAAGTAACCATGCATTAAAGCAATTCATTACAGACTTACCTTTTTATTCAGCAACTTCCGGAACATCTTCTTAATGCATTGAATAATCTTCATTGGATTCTATAAGAGATTGAAACTGTTCTCTGTATATGATCACTGGTTTTGTGGAATGATATCAAGTACTCTTGAATCTTGAAGCAGGCAAACTCGTGGATAAAAGCAATCAACTATCTAGGGTTTGGTTTTTTCAAGCCGGATGGGTGAGAGAACCACTTTTTTTGTTTTTGTTTTGATAATGTTGTTGAGAGAACCATTCGGAGACTCCTATATATACCCCTTAAAAACTTATAGCGGAACTAGATGTCTGCGGGCACTATATTTGTAACCATGTCCATTCCTAGTGAATAATTCAAAGTTTTTAAAATCTCGCTGGTCGTATTTTTACCTTTTTCATATGGAATTTTTTATTGTATTGACAATTTTTAAAGGAGATCCCCTAAAGAACTCCTAAAGGAGATCCCCTAAAGAACACATATAAGATGGTGGAAAAGTTTGGAAAGGCATTGAGTTTAGAGCAACAAAATAGTGTTCCTTGTTTTTTCTATTACTCGTTGAAGCATTTTGGATATTTATTATTTTCATCTACCTTTGCATTCGTCGTTTATGTTTTGATCTCTAGATGATTATTTCCCTTCTTAATTATCTTGAACTAGGAAATTTACCCGAGTTTATGTTTTGTTTCCTGTCATTTATATTAATCTCTAGATGTTTTCTCTAGGATAACACTACATTCGTTGCCAAATTCTGCTGAGACTGTCCTCGTTATAAAATCAGCCGACACTATCCTTGTTACTGAATTTTATTGCTAGCTAACACTGTCCACTATGTCATTCCATCAACGTTTCTCAACAGCATATTCATGCTAGATTTTGACTCCGACAAAGATATGCCCTTGTAAAACTAGTTTTGGCTTTATCGGTGTCTATTTACAAGCACCCTTCATCCCGCGCAGGTTCAAATGCCTCCTCCAACTGTACCAAACTGAAATGATACCTCATATGTAGCCAAGTTAGATAATAACCAAAACATCCGACAACCATCTAACAATTCCAATTGCCATCCAGTTTACAGAGCACAAACAAGTAAGCTAGGAAAGTTCAATGTGACGGAAGTGCTTTCAAATCAAGAAAGATTGAGTTTTTCAGATGGATTCTACGATTGCTATCAGCTCTGCCTTTGGGACAGTATTGCTAGCAGGCCATCGAGTACTTTCAACTCATTCTCAACTTTGTCTAGATTTATGAAATCAGCAAGCTTTCTTGAAAGAAAAGCAGAATTCCGAGCTTGACTTGAACATTTGTTTATGTGTATATCAGTCTCATATTTATATACATAACTTTCTTCTGGATGAAATTAGTGTTCTTTATTATCCCAAATGAAAAAGAAAAACACAACACTCCACATGCACTTTTCACTCAAATGTTGAAGTTTATATTAGTCATAGAAAATTATCATTTGATGACAGTAATCAGCATGTTAAATTTTATTACAGATATTATTTGATCACAATTTTCCTAAACTCATAGTCCAACATATAATTTTTTTCTTACAAGTATATAGATGAGCACAAGTGACTTTACATTAGTTGCTAAATTGTTTCCATTGAAGATCCAGCAAGGTTTAGGCTAGAAAGATGATTGTGTTCCGAGTACGTCCAGTTCTGCAAGCCGTGGACTTCCCTGTGGGTACTGCTGTGGCGTCTTCATATCTTTAAGCCTTCGAATTTCCTCATCTTTAGAACTCAGGAGTTTGTTTAAGTAATTTATTTCCTCATCTTTGCGAGCTACTTCATCCTCAAGGTAAGTCATCGCCTTCTTACAGCATTGGCATGGCAGGTCTCCATGGGGATTTGTTTCTAGCAAAGCTTCTTGATTCTCTCTCGACAGATCATCAGCCCAAGGTTGTCGTTCACCAACCTGGAAAAACAATGTATGAACTTGTAAGAAACAATTCAGCAACATGCAATGTATGAACTTGTAAGAAACAATTCAGCACCTCCTTTTGGGCTCTACTCCCTCATTCTATAGATAATTTTGGAAAACCAAATGAAATCCATCTAGTCCTAGCTAGGCTAGGGTCATATTTTGGTCGAATTACTTGGTTAATAAAAAAAAATATAGTTTTGATTCTTTTTTAAAGAAGAGTTGAGTTTTGACTGGGTTATTATCTGTTAACTTATTGAGTTAATCGGGTCAGACCAGATTTGGACACCCAACTTGGAATAGGAGAGGATTAGCCGAGTCTTGGATCAACCCACTGGGTCAAGCCAGGTTTAATGAACTAATCCAAACTCTTAGATGGAAAACTTAACCATGCATTAAAGCAATTCATTACACACTGACCTTTTTATTCAGCAACTTCCGGATCATCTTTTTAATCCATTGAATAGTCATTGGATTCTATAAGAGATTGAAACTGTTCTCTATATATGATCACTGGTATTGTTGGAATGATATCAAGTACTCTTGAATCTTGATGAAGCAGGCAAACTCGTGGATAAAAGCAATCGACTATCCAGGGTTTGTGTTTTTCAAGCCGGATGGGTGGGAGAACCACTTTTTTTTTTTGTTTTGATAATGTTGTTGAGAGAACCCCTCGGATACTCTTATATATACTTTTTTCATCGATCACAGATGAACAAATCATAACTTGCATCTCTTAGGAAATTTTCGTAACAGCGTGTTAGGAAAGAAACTTCAACTATACATGTCAAGAAATCGATTGGACCAGGCATGTGTATTGACCATGTCAAGATAATTAACTGACGTTTGTACGAGGTCAAGAGAATCACTTCCGCTTTGTTTCAAGGAAAGTTCAAGGAAATGGTTTCAGGAAAATCATTTCCAAACTTTCCTGTGTTTGTTTGTATAAAAAGTTTGTCAATGGAAAACACTTTCCAGTCAAAAAAAAATTTGGCTTGGTTTTCAGGAAAGTATTTTCCGGAAAATTTGGGCGGAAAACACTTTTCAGAAGTTGTGAAAAATTTAGAAATGTCATTATTTGCTGATTATATCAAATTTGATCCTCAAACTTTTAATTGCTATATATAATTTGTTTTGAATATTTATTTTTCAATTCCATCTCTTAAAATTTAATTTTTATATTAATTTTGGTCCTTATTTTTATAATTGCTATTTGCTTTTTTCTTATCATTTTTTTATTGAAATTTTTTATCTATCAAATTTGGTCCTCATTTTTTTATTGTTACGTATTTTATTTGAAATAATTTATGAAATGTTAATTATTATTATTTTAATTTATTCACCTTTCATTTTTTTTTTTATTTTTTTAGATTTGATCTCTATTATTTTGATTATTATTTATTTTATTTGAGATAATTTATGAAATTATTTTTTTTTTCAATTTCATTCTCATCCAACTTTTTAATTTGTAAGATTTGTTCCTCATTATTTTAATAAACTTGAAAAAAAAATTAATTTATTAATAAATTATTTTCCAGTTCATTTTCCATAATACAAACAAATACTGGAAAGTATTTTCCAGTTCATTTTCCATAATACTGCCAAACATCAGAATTCATTTTCCAGGAATTCACTTTCCAAAAGAAAACCACAACAAACGGGACCTTCATCGATGTTTTCTCCCATTGGGTAAGAATTTCGAATAAGAAAAGTTGTCCAAAAAAATTGAATTTTGAAAGGTAGAAAAGCAACAACGCGCAATTAATCTCCGAGTAAGATTCTACCCCCAGTTGTAACGGTCCCCTTCTAGACGGGCCAGTTGTTCTACTCTCTTCCCTCGCTGGATTCCCCGTCAATACCAGAATCCTTCACATCACCGCCTGTACGAACGGCGGCGATCTCTGCTTTTTCCCCTGCATCTTACCACATACAAACAAAACCCGTCTAGAAGAAGAGACACTGAGTCACCACTCATCAACTAAGTTATATATAATGTCTATCCATACCTAGTTTGGCAAAAAAAAAAAAAAAAAAATTCCTTTTCGTGAATTTATATGTTTTCAACTCCTTTTTGTGTTTGATATGCAAAGACAAGGACCAATCAGATGAACGAAATGTAATCCTCCCTCTAATATTTTGTCAGATTAGTTTAGGTGTATTTCAAAAGTGCTTTGAAATAATTATTTGTATTTCGCATTAATGTTTGTATAAAAGATATTTATCATTCATTAATACATATGTTAAGGGATATTTTCCTTCATTAATGCTTGTGCAGTAGATATGTATAGTGTATACATTATAAAAACTTATACATTATAAAAACTATCAATGCAAAATTACTTTTTAGGCCCTCCTCTCAACAAGAAAAAAAAAGAAAGAAAAGACTAATAAGCTATAAATATCTTATGAATTCTTTAATTTTCAGATATTTCTCATTGACTATAATGCTTAATTAAATATTAAAGGATCTCTAAATCCATCAAAAAGACCTTTTGTAGGTACAAATTACCGATTATTATGGTCAATGAGAATAAAATATAGATTATTAAAATCAAGAGATTAATCAATTATACAAGATATAAATCTTTTTGTTAAACTAGTTGGAGTATTGAAATATCATCAAAGTTTGTTATTAGATATTACCTATTATTAATAATAATAATATAAACTGTGTAATACCATATATAAATATAGTGTAGGGAAATTGCAAGTACTAAGTAAGCTTGAGTTATAAAAGACACCCATCCTTTCTTTTTTATTTTTCTGATATTGATTTTTTTTTTAATTATTCAGACGTAACAAGTTCTATCCATGGAGGTGCTCCAAAAGATCGATCCTCTTCTCCATATATTTCTTTTCAACAGCAGTTTGAGAAGGCATTTTGTTTTCAAATTCAATTCCACCTACAAGATTTATAAATATTCCTGGTAAATCAAAATAACAGACCCAATCCTCTTAATTTCCTGTTCTTGCATAACCTTTAGATTATTGTTATTTTCATCCTTGCAAGCTACGTTGTATAGTTTTATGTGTTGGGATTTGTTTCACTATTCATGCTCCAAAGATAATGGAGACATGACTACTGACATTTGGTTTCATCTCCCCAAGGACAGCCAACTATTTGGCAAAATGAAGGGGTGTGATTGAAAGATGTTTTTGAAAAAAATTGAATTTTTTTTATTTTTATTTTTTATTTTAAATTTAAAAAAATTGATTATTTCAATGTAACGATGTCAAAAATGATATTTAAAAAAAAAACATAATTTTAATGTATTTCTAAATAAAAAAACACTTTAAAAAAACTCACAACCACCCTTCCAAAACAGCACAAGTCAGATGAGCTTGATGCTACTTTCTTTTAGCTTCCCCATCTAAACCCAATGATTGTAGGAAAAAAAAAGATTACTGAGGTGATGGTTCAAAGTCAACGCCAAAGATAATGGAGATATGACTGGCTTTGGGCTTCCTCTCCTCAAGGCCAGCCAAATATTTGGCAAGATGAAGTCAGATGAAATTCATGCTACTCAACGATGAACACGATTTATGGTACTTACTACTCTAACCTAAACAAACTAGCACACTGAATTGAACCAGTCCTGTCAGTTCCACTTCCAACAAATTTCAATCAAGATATCATATGTTGTGCTGAACAATAAGATCACGACAAGGAGAAGGAACACCTGTTTCAAACCTGCTAACAGAAAAGCTACCTGAAATTTTCCTACGCAGAAAGAAACTGGGAACCCAATAAGGACCAAACACAGTTCTTAAGATATTAACCATTCCACTTCTTGGTCCAAAACCTCCAACTACAGGCTTGAGTCACTCTTGGTTGTAAGAAAATGAAACAGATAAAAGAAATTATGTGAATCAGGCAAAGCCAAATAATCAATTATTTTTTCATGCCCAGTAGGTTCAAATTAGAAGCTACTTTCAGTTTAAACTTAGGATCTATGTTCTGCAAGTAGTTCTTCATCTATGCAATATCATAACTCTGCTACATGATGCATTGCAAACGCTTCTATATACTTGGTGACCATAAAAAAAACCTGATTGCTCCTGATTTCAATCATGTTTCTCACTCTCTTCGACTTTACCCCCATTAACAGCTTGATCAGTGCCCTCAAGCTGCCCAACCTTCACATATTTTTCCATGAATTTATATTCCCAGTCCTGTAAAACTTCGAGCTCATGTTCACTTAAGCCTTCAAGGTTCCCATTAAGGTCTCGGGGGTCGAAAGACATGAGTGCTAAGGCTCTGCTAGCTTCCCTTCCAGCAAACAATGCATATGGCCCACCAGGACCATAGAACATCCTGCACAGCGCACACCAAGTTTAATTTCAGAATTTTTTTTCAGGCATGACAGATAATTTTGTAAGAATTGATAAAAGCACCCAATTGAGAAATGCTTAAGCCACTTCGGCCCTAATCGATAAAAATTCTATTTTGGGACTCGATTGATAAATGTGTAATACATTCGGTGCTGATTTGAAGTTTCTCTGCTAATCCGACCGGAAATGTTTATTTTACACGAGGAGGGGGAGGAGGAGGAGGAGGAGCAGAGAGAAAGAGAGGAGTTACCTGGAGCCAGAGACATCATAGATCTTGCCTTTGATAGCCATGAGAAGAGGCTTATTAGGATCAGAACCATTATAAGCTCTCAACTCTTCTTCAGTAACATCTCCTAACTGAACCGGCTCCTGAATTGTTGGTGGTTGCGGTTGTGGTGCTGGTTGGTTGGTGGCGATGCTACTTCTAGCATCGATGGGCTTCTTGTCAAGCTCTTCTGGGTCCACAAACATGCTGCAAACTATCTTGTAAACCACCACCATGGCGGCGGAAATCGTGAAAAAAGCTGCCGGTGATAGGCCAGTGTATGCTTCGATGGTTTCCATTGCAGTTGCGTAGAGGCCCATTTCTTGAATTCCCCTCAATATTTTTTCGTTTTTGCTAATTGGTTTTGGCTTACCTAATGTTCCCACTTTGTTCTTAAAGCTTACCTACTGCCATACGACGAGTTGACCACCACCCTTTTCCACCAACCTCCTGTTCATCCTTTTCTTATTAATTATTTCTACCCTTTTCAAATAACCCATTGTTCAACTTTTATATATATACTAGACAATCCCCCCACGCTTCGCCGCGGGCGGCAAAATATTTTTTTCAATATAAAAAATATTAATTGTGTGTATTATTTTTATTATAATATAAATTTAGTCAAAATAAAAAATATGTGCACAATTCCTGTTAAGTGAAAGTTTTCTATAAAATACATGAATATAAAAATATTTTAAATCGATATAAATGTATCTGTTTAGTAGTTTACAACGAAATAACCAGCATAAATTTATCATCATCATTAAAAAAGCAAGAAAACTCGGATATCTGAATTATTGAGTTCACTGTATTAAAATTAGTTCATTTTATAATTAAATTTAAATCAAACAAAAATAAAATATATATTGTGAAAATACCGACAATAATCAAAAAAAAAATAAGCTGTTAATTTTCTATCAATAAAAAGATGGAAACATAAATTAAAAATTCATTCTGACGTTATTGTCATTATCATTGCTATAAAAGCAAAAATTATTACTAACATTACAACAAAAACAATTAAAATAATTAAATTGCCCTAGAAAATAACTAAAAAAAAAGCAAAAGATTTTTATAGAAGAACATTAAAAAACCAATAACTAAAATTATCATTACTATTGCATAAATAATAAAATCATAAAAATTATTTAATCCAAAGAACAAATAAAAATAACAGAAAACAAAAAAAACGAATAAAGGGAAAAATAGAGTAATATTAATTTTAAAATGATCACCGATATAATTTAAAATTTTAGGAAATTTTTTGAAAAAAAAGCAAAAGATTTTTTTTTTTTAAAATAACAATTAAAATTATCATGATCATTGCATAAATAGTCAAATCATTGTATAAAAAAAATAAAAAAATAAAAAATGAATTAATATCAAATATCAATAAAAAATAAATTAATATCAAATAAAAAATGAACATTATTAAAAAAACAAATGAATTAATATAAAAAAAAATTAAAAGAATAAGGACCGAAATGAAAAATAACATATATAAAATTAATTCGAATTAAAGGATAAAATTGAAGGAAAAAAAACAATTGGAGGACGAAAAATAAATAATGATAATTATTGTCATTTTAAGAAAAATTAGAAGAAGAGGGACTGAAATCAAACTTTGTATATATTACCAATTTCAATTGGAGGACCAAATTAAAGAAATCAAAACATCTGTACCGGAAAAATTGAAGGAATAAAAAATAAATAAAAAATCAAAAGTATAAGGACTGAAATAAAAACTTCTTATATAATTAGTTTTAATTGAAGGGCACAATTGGAAACAATAAAACTAATGTTGGCAGAGAAAAACATTTGTGTCAAGTGCAAGTTTTCTATAAAATATATGAATTGTAAATCGATATAAATTTATCTATTTAGTAGGTTTCAACGAAATAGCCAGCATAAAATTATCATCATCATTAAAAAAGCAAGAAGTTTTGAATATCTGGATTATTGAATTAACTATATTAAGATTAGTTCATTTTATAATTTCATTTAAATCAAACACAAAAACAAAATATAAATTATAAAAATACTTGCAATAATCAAATAAGAGAAATTAGTAGTTAATTTCTTATTCACAAAAAGATGAAAACATAAATTAAAAATTCATTCCAATTATTATTAGCATCACTGCTCAAACAATTAAAATCATTCAATTGTTCCGAAAAACTACAAAAAACAAATAAATATTATTTTATAATCTGATCATAATGCCCTGACAATGCCCCGCGCCTCGTCGAGGGCGGCACCATATTGTTTTTAATGCATATTTTTTTTAACGCAAAAAATATTAATTATGTGTTTTTTTATTATAATATAAATTTAGTCAAAATAATAAATATGTGCAACATTACCCTGGAGTGCAAGTTTTCTATAAAATATATGAATTTTAAATTGATATAAATTTATCTGTTTAGTAGGTTTTAACAAAATAACCAACATAAAATTATCATCTTCATTAAAAAAGCAAGAAGATTAGGATATTTGAATTACTGAATTCATAGTATTAAGATTAGTTCATTTTATAATTCAATTTAAATCACATTAAAAAATAAAAATATAAATTGTGAGAAAGTAGTTAATTTTCTATCCATAAAAGATGAAAACATAAATTGAAAATTCATCCCTACGTTATTGTCATATTCATTACAATAACAGTTAAAATTATTATCAACATTACCACTCAAATAATTAACATCATTAAATTACCTAAAAAATTAACAAAAAAATAATAAAAATAATCACTAAAATTATCATCATTATTGCACAAACAACAAAATTATCTTATCTGAAAAACAGATAACATAACAAAAACACACACATAAAAAAAAGAACAAAGAGAAAAAAAGAGTAATATTAATTTTAAAATTATCACCAATATAAATTAAAATTTCAGCACAGAACCTGATAAAAATAAAACCCCTACAAAAAATGAATAAAAAAAATTCTAAAAGCATAAATGAATAAATATGGACAGAAAACAAACATTGTTTTTAGATTATTTTCATGTGTTACTGTTAAAAATAATTAAAAAAAATTTATCTTTTTCATATATTTCTAAACAAAAAATATTTTTTTAAAAAATCAATCACATTTCCAAGCAAAATAAAAAATGTTTCATGAAAAAAAATAAAAATAAAAAAACATAATAAAGAAAAAAAATATTTCTAAACAAAAAATATTTTTGATTAAAAAAATCAATCACATTTCAAGTAAAATTAAAAATATTTCATCAATTGGTCTTTCGTCTGTGTATTGTGATCCCATGCCAGGACGAAGAAATCAAAGGATTTATATTTTATAGTCATGGTCATGGAAGTATTGAAAATATAACCAGGAAAACAAAATCATGGAAAAAAAGAAAAAAAAAACGTAAAAAAAAAAAGAAGCAAGATACATAAATTTGCTGGGAATAGGATTCGAACTGCGTCCTTCTCGGAAGACAGAGGCGTTTTGGACCAGTTCGGCTACCTCCACATTTCGGTTATAGTTCAAGACAATTTATATTAATAGGTTTTGTTCTAATGTCACTATTCCAATCCACAGTACATATGAGTCTTGCGCTACAGTAAAAAAAGTCACAGTAAATGTGGCACGCCGTTTATTTTATAGTTAATATACAGCTGCTGATTATTTTTTAAAGTATTTTTTTATTTAAAATGTTAAAATAATATATTTTTCTTATTTTTTAAATTTTATTTCTACTGAATTGAATTTGACAATTATAATTTAGAGTGAATACATTTTGATATTTAAGTATTTTATCTATTTATTTATTTTAACACTTGAATACTTAAAATTCTATATATTGGAGGTGCAAGACATGGATTCTCAATCCAAGCATCATAAGGGAAGATAAGATTGAATTTGGACCAGACAAGATTGTGATGTTCAACAATATATTGAGCTTGGTTTATAAGGAAGTGTATGCTCAGCCCAATGGATTTCACATATTGAACAGGCTTCAAAAACAGGCTTAGTCCTGGGCTTCATTAGAATATAGAATCATAGAAGCCTTAATTAAGGATTAAGGCCCAAACCTGCCCAGCCCTGTTCGCGAACCCATGAACTCTATTGAGGAGAAAGCATACATTTATAATCCCATGTTAGTTTTCTCCATGGTTAAGCTCCCGTTGAGGTTTGCTAAAATTTATATTCATTTTATTTTTTTTAATTAATTTATTAATTATATTTATATATATTAATTAATTTAATATGTTGATATAAAAAATAATTATTTTAATATATATATATATATATACACACACACATATATATATTTTTTTTAAATCACTCAACATCCCTTTGAACTTAAGTAGGTTAACTTGTACATCAATGGATTGACTTGTTTTTTTATTTTAATATTTATGTAAGACAATGTTGTTTTACTTTTGAAAAATAAAAACAAAAATGTTATAGATTTGAGTATAAGAAGAAAAGGAAGTCAACGTCAATTAAGTTAGCAAGTCAACCCGTTGAGCCAAAGTAGTTCCAAAACTCGTTTTCTCAACTTTGTGTATGATAAAATAAAATTTAAATTTCATTCCAAATCTATCCTCTATTTTACCATATGATCCTTTCATCACATCATTGTTAATGTGAATGAACTCTAGCTCTAAATCTACCCAAATTACTGAAGAATCAGCCTTAAAAAAATCATCGTCCGACACTTTATATGTATAAACAAGTTTAGATATTGGGAACTTTTGGGATTTTGGTATTGAATTATGTATAATCTTGTCCAGTTAATAGCTTTAACTATCATTAAAAATGGTTGGATCAAACAACAATAGCCAATATTGTATAGCCAAGGATAGGTTTAGGATGAAATTGAATTTATCTTAATTTTGTAGGGACCAAACTGCAAAGTGTTTTATATACGAGGACTAAAGTAGGATTTTCCTTATGTTAGACGCCCGCCATGCAGAGGCAGGCTGTGGGCTCTTCGTTTCCCTGTGCTCGACTGTTTCTTCTCTCATTTATCTCTACTTGATTTCCTTCCACGCAGAGGACGCGTTTTTGCCTACCCAAAAAGTCATACAAGATTGGAGAAACCTTCCAGCTGTCGATTTCAAGCCATTTGTACCCAGAAGTTTCTGCTTCCCTTACCATTTTCATTCTCTTTTTGCATCAGTATGTGTGTTAGTATAATTGATATTGTTTTTTAAAGTGTTTTTGATTCATAAATATATTAAAATAATTTTTTTTTATATTTTAAAAATTATTTTTAATATCATTGCATGCAAATGATTTGATAACACATAATTTTTTTTAATTTAAAATAAATATTTCAACTTTTTTTTTTAAAAATATTTTTGAATCTAAGTGTCAAATAAAACCTTATTAGATGCGGTACACGTCAGGGCTGACTTTTAAGGCTCCTGACTTTTTTCAAACGACAACACAATTTTATTTTCTTTTTCCTTTTCATTTCGTGTGTGAGGTGTTGAATTATATGAGATAAGATAAATAGGGTAGGACCCTGTTGGAGTACCATCCACTTCCAGATAATAGAGATATGGGAGATAATTATAAGCAGTTTGGGAGTATCTTTGGATATGGTGTTTCTTAGAAATTTATTTCTTTTTTTTAAAAATAAATTATTCTCAATATTTTAATATCAAAAATAATTTTAAAACATATATAAAAATATTATATTAATAAATTTTCATGTGAAAAACACTTTAAAAATCAATCACTAGTACACTCTCATATGCTTGTAGAGGTATTTGACATAATTTTTGTTTATGTTTTTAGATGCTTTTTAAAAATAATTTTGGTTTGGAAAAAAATTAAATTGATTTATTTTATATGTTTTTAACATGTTAATTTTGAAAATGAATAAAATGTTAATTTAATACATTTTAGAACGAGAAATTATTTTAAGTACATGAAACTAGTTATATTTATTAACTTGGATATTGAGATTTGAAATAGTGATTCTCCCATCAGATATAGTTTGTTTTTTAATTTGATTTAATTAATTTCACTATCAAAGTACGAAAAAAAGAGATTTTTTGGTTAGCTAATTTTATTGGATTATTTAACAAGTTGACCAAATGAACACTGAAAATTTTGCTCTATCTAGCTATATGAGTTTTTGTATGCGTGCTAGTGAAGCAACCTCAGGCTGGCTATTAAAAAACAATTACTTGATTTAGAGACTGAATTTGCAATTGGATGTGAGCTGCAAAGTCTGGCACGTGGTAGGAAATTTAAGGTGGAATCGATGAGTACGAGGTACCCCACATGGAATTTTGATCTCTGAAGTCATTTCAGTAGTGGTAACTGTTGTGCTTGGAGCACGCTACCGAAAGATAGTGATATTATGGATTTTATTTTTATTTTCATCATATTTAGTTTTAAATATTAATGTTATTTAAATGTGTTTCATTACTTTCAAAATATCCATACATTATTAATAAAAAAATTAATAAATCAGGAAAATAAAATTTGATAAAAAAACGATGAATTGTTGTTACTGTTAGGTAATTCAAGTTCTCGGTAATGAAAATTATGTTGCTTACTATAACTCAGTAATGAAAATTAGTTATAGATTTTTTGTTGCTATTTTATTTGGAATGGAAAATCCATAGTTGATAACAATAACGAATTTTTTATTGCTAATTATTAGCAACAGATTATTCATTGAAAATAAATTAGCAGCTACAAATTTGCATATGATATTTTTCCAATGCAAATTTCATTACTAATATTTTTTTGCAACAAATTTTTATTTTATCAGCAGCGGATTGAGTAGTTGTTAATTGCCTTATTTTTAGTAGTATCAGGGGTGTGTGATTCTGCATTTTAAAAGTGCTTTTGAGAAAAAAATGAATTTTTTTTTTACTTCAAATTTTTTTATGTGTTTTTGAATTATTTTGATGTACTGATATTAAAAATAATTTTTAAATAATAAAAAAAACATCATTTTAACAGAAAAAATACTTTAAAAACAACCTCAACTAAATTCTCAAACAGCCGGCATCAGACATGAAATGATCTGTAAGCATGGTTTGAGTTTTTTCTGTGTGAACGCCATCTGTGTGAACGCCATTGACATTTACCGTCAGACAGAAAGGTCAAGTATAGACTTATCAGAACTCTAGAAGTGATAAGATAATTTCAAAGTATGTTGTAAGAAACTACCTGACAATGCTGGAACGGAAGATTTTCTCCAAGTGGGGCAGCCTTGGAGGTCAATAGTATGATTCCAGGAAACTTTGCGGTATCCGTGGACCTCACAATTTTGAAAGGCAGACACGGACCCTTCTTGCAGTGTAATGAAGCTACCTTTTTTGGAAGTATTACATGCATTTTCCTATCCAATGTGTACTTACTTGAGTCTTTGTGATGATATATACATGTATATTGTGGCGTACTTCTCTTGCATTATTTGCAATTTGAAGATTTGTGAGACATTATGAGTCGTATCAAGTTGGAAAGATCTCCTTCAATCTCTTCATGCTTCCCAGAAAGGTTTTCTGGTCCGAGTCTGGAAATTACTACTTCAGCATCTGGGAAATGCAATCCAACAACTTCGTATTCACATCAAGTCCCTCGGTCCATGACTTCTCTTCCAGAAACTGCTGTTGATAAACATCTTGTAATTGACATAAATGATCATGGGAGTTCTGTTCCATCACCGGCTGCTTCCCAGCTTCATGGAGAAAATGCAAATGGGTCTCTTCAGCGGCTCCAATCACTTTTCAGCACATTCCCCAATTCAGCACCTGCAACTCTATGCTCAGAGCGGACTGTGACAATTGAGCTGACCAAGCAAGAATCTGTTTCGGCGCCTGCTAGCATTAACCTTTATAGCAAACCTGCAGCTTCACCTCTCCCAGCTCCTCCGATGATTTCACATGGTGTTGTGAAAGGTCAGTAGAAAGAAAGCATAGATTGTATAATTTGTTGCCAGTTTTTGTCTTATGCATCCTGAGGAGTTGAGGTAAGTATATGAGAATTAATGATTAATTTATTTCACGACAGGAAATAGAAGAACCACTGGGCTTACCTTGTACGCACCTCTATACCAAGCTGCAATGAAGGGTGACTGGGAAAAGGCTGACGTGTTCATCAAATCCCATCCAGGTGCTATAAATGTTAGGATCACCAAGGAGATGGACACGATTCTCCATATCGCAGCAGCGGCTAAACATAACAATTTTGTCGAGGAGGTGATCAGGTCGATGACGCCAACCGATTTAGCCTTACGGAACAAGTACAACAATACAGCTCTATGTTATGCAGCTGCCTCAGGAGTCACCAAAATAGCAGAAATGATGGTGGGCAAGAATGGAAACTTGCCAATGATGAGGAACTACAAAGGAGTGACACCTCTTCATATAGCTGCGTTATTCGGACACAAAGACATGGTCTGGTATCTCTACTCTGTCACTTCAGATGAATGTTTAACACGAGATGACTACATCGGTCTGCTTATTGCCACCATCAGCACCGATTTGTTTGGTAAGAAATAGATCCCGTTACTCAATGAATAGCATATTGATTAGGGCCTGGCCTAACTAAACCTTTTTCTGTATCCATAGATGTAGCTTTGAGCATCATTCAGCACCAACCAGAATTGGCAATCCAGCGAGATCTAAATGGGGAGACAGCACTTCATGTCTTAGCTCGAAAGTCATCAGCATTTGCCAGCAAAAGTGGGCTTGGAATTTGGCATAGAGTTATATATCCATGTCAGTATTTTATATTTCTTACATCTTGAATCTTCAGACTTCAATTGTTGTTTTTTTCTTGCATTTTAACTGTTGGAGTTTAAATACTTCTTAGGGATCTTTGTGGAAGTGCCTACCAAATGTGGCTGCCCATCTAGCATCTTCCAAATCCATAGGCACAGGAGTAATGAAGGTCTGTTGATTGAATTTAAACTTATGACCACTTTACCAATGCATTCTAGTCAAAAGCTTTCATCAACATACAGGCATATGGATCTTTACCTTGTCTGTTTAAAAGAGAAACTTCTAGAGTCTCAATCTTATCAGTTTATATCGGTAGAGATTTTGTTCAATGATTAAATTAATACTTTCATAGCAGTGAAATTTGACTTGGAAATACTTAGCAATTTGGGTTCTTGAATTATGACAGAACCTCTCAGCTTGGCGGGGCAACTTTTCCGTGCAATACAAATGAATGGTATGATGAAGTATATAGTAATGAGTCCATTGAGGTCTCATTAATAAGTTCATTTTCTGAGTTATTTTCTTTTACAGTCCCAGGAATCAAGGCAGTTTATGACAAAAAGTTGATGCACACACAAGTTCTTGAGCTGGTTAAGCTGTTGTGGGAACAAGTTTTGTTATTGGACGACTCACAAATTGCAGAGTTACTCGCAAGCCCTTCACAGCCACTCTTCGTTGCGGCAGAGTTCGGAATTGTGGAGTTTATAACTGCACTTTTACGCTCTTATCCTGATTTAATATGGAAAGGTAATGAGCAAAGCCGGAGCATTTTCCACATCGCCGTCGCACATCGCCAAGAAAAGGTCTTCAGCCTCATTAATGATATCGGAGCGCACAAGGAAATGATTACTGCTTATAAAGATATTAACAATGCCAACATTTTGCATCTGGCTGGAATGATTGCACCTCGGGATAAACTTAATGTTATCTCTGGCGCGGCCCTTCAGATGCAAAGAGAATTATTGTGGTTCAAGGTTCTTTCCGAACCCACAACTTTGTCATACTTCGATTTCGAATCTACAGGATTATTTATTTTCTTTCTCTGGTTTTCTATGCAATATCTTCAGGAAGTTGAGAAGAATGTGCCGCCTTCATTGAGGGAGATGAGAGACAACAATGGCAGAACACCTCGAATGATATTTACCGAAGAACACAGAGGCCTGGTCAAAGAAGGAGAGAAATGGATGAAGAATACTGCTTCATCGTGCATGCTTCTTGCTACACTAATTACTACAGTGATGTTTGCTGCAATTTTCACAGTACCAGGAGGCAATGACAATAACAGAGGCACCCCAATTGTTTTGGCGTCTACATCTTTCATAATCTTTGCCGTAGCTGATGCGTTTGCACTATTCTCTTCAGTTACTGCTATCTTAATGTTCCTTTCCATACTTACTTCACGTTATGCAGAAGAAGATTTCGTAGAGTCCCTGCCGAAAAGATTGGTTGTAGGTCTGGCAACACTCTTTTGCTCCATAGCAGCCATGCTCGTAGCATTTGCTGCTACCTTCTGCATTGTGCTTGACCATCGATTGAAATGGATTGTTGTCCCTGTTTCTCTAGGTTCCTCTGTCCCTGTAACTTTATTCGCGTTCTTACAATTTCCACTTTTTGTTGATATGATCCATTCTTTATATGGGGCTGGTATTTTCGCCCGAAAAAGTATAGATATGCTATACTAATAATAGTTTAACAGAACATTCTTGTGACACTTGCTTAGGCATTTGACTAGCATCTGAGCTCTCAATTTCGACCCTGGAAATTATGTGCAAAGAGAAGTTGAGTTTCAGAAGCCATTTCAACTTTCTTTTGGTTTCCTTGGCTGAAACAAAGAAATGAATGAGCTGGCTCAGACGAAACTCGGCAATGTTATGTTGATCCATTCATGTAAGCAACAATTAAATGGTGTTTTCAACGGAAGAGGCGTGCTGGTAAAGGACTCGAGATTTATACAGGAAAATATACTTTCTAGGAGGTTTTTAGAATCCAAAAAAATCAATCAGATGATATTTGAATTTAAATTGCAACAAAAACTTAAAATGTATAAATGCTGTCTAATCCTAGCATGATCCTCAAGATCATGAGATATCCCAGCATGATCTTCGTGATCTTCATGGTTGTCCGTGAGAAATCCCAGCATCACCTTCATGTTTGAGTTGCCTAACACCCTCAACCTCTTTCATTTCTTGCAAGATTTTAATGGTGGAGGAAGGAATTGTGAAGCTGCTAGCCTCTCTGAGTCATGAACTTTTCAAGGATTAGAGACAGCTGGGGTGAGGGTTGTGCTTTCAAGTAAAGCTAACAACTGATGGATGAGATTCTGACGAGGAGGATTGCATAAAGGCCTTCTTCCCATCAAGAAGTATTCGATACTCTATTTCAAAAATATATATATTTTTTTAAAATATTTTTATTTTAAATTATAATTTTTTAATATTTTTAGATTATTTTTATATGATTATGTTAAAAATAATTTTTAAAAAATAAAAAAAATATATTATTTTAATGTATTTTCAAATGATAAATATATTTTAAAAAACAACCGAAATTACAATTCCAAATAATCACTAATCACTAATCACTTTGGGGATGTTTGATATGGCGTTTCAAAAATACTTTTGAAAAAAAAAGATTTTTTTTTAATTTTTTTTTTATTATTTTTTTTTATGTTTTTAAATCATTTTCATGTACTATATCAAAAATAATTTTTAAAAATTAAAAAAAAACTCATTTTTATATCTTTATAAATAAAAAATACTTTAAAAAGTAAACCACCATTCTACCAAACCAGCAATTCATCTAAACCATACAGGAACTCTTGACAGGGAATTATTAGCATACTGGTAAGTCTTTATCTATATTGTTCCAATTTCAAGATTCCAAGTTTTCGGACTGACCATTACCTAGGTAACCCGGAGTTTAAACCGGGCCGGTTTTTTTGTAATTTTTTTTTTTGATAGGATCAAAAACTCAGATTAATCTTTACATAATAACTGTATAAAAACTCCTTGACTCTTTTTTTTTTAATATTTTTTTTATAAAATTAAAAAAATTAAATTGACCTGAATTTAATCAGAAAATAAATTAAATTCACGTGCATATTATATTTAAAAACTTTAGTTTCAAGGTCTCGGCTTACCTCATGTAAGAAAAAAAAAACTTCAAAAATGAAATGAGCATTGATTTGAATCCATAAAATTACGTACCTAATATCTCTAAGTTAGATTCACTACGGATTTGGCAACCATCTTTTCGGCTGGATGAACTTGAAAAATGTGATGAACAAGTCTCTCTGTAACCTTATCTTGCACTTCAGTTCATATACTTTTCTTGAATGGAAAAAAATAATAATTATTAAACTTGTTGAACACATAATTATGTATTATTGCCTAAAAAAAACAAATAAAAAAGCTGATTTGATTATTTCAAGAATGTCATTAACACCTCTTGATGTTATTTTCTTTATCAAATCGTTAAGCAACGTACTGAATTCTCCCCCTATCATTATCTCGAGGAAGAAAACACTCTAAATATTCCTATCAACAATTTCAATCATCGGCCTGTTATGCTCATTAAATTTAATAATTATTTATTAAATATATTTATAATAATCAATAATTCAATCCCCCTATTTATGATATATTTATAATTTTTTTTTTAAATCACAACAAACTTCTTTTTTTAATCATTATTCCTCAATCATATTTAATAATATCTATTGCAATACACTGTAAGTAATAAAAAATAAACTAATATATTTAATTAAAATTCATATCAAGTTTTAGATGGACATTCTTATGATTCTAGGTAGAATTGATCATTGTTGTCAAATTTAGTTAGGATTTGACTCGAAAAAAATCACCAAATCAATTAATGTCATCATGTTAACTGGGGTAATTTGTTTTTTAAATAAACTAAAATAGTATTATCTCATTTTTTAATAAATTTATAAATAAAAGAAAATCTAAAAAGCAAAACCCCCAAAAAACGTTGACTCTCCTTCTCAAAATCACGTTAATCTACTTCAGAAGATCAAAAGACGTGGCATCTTCTGACGCTCCAGCTGCACATTATACCCGTGCTACGACACTCACCTAGCCCTCCTCCACCACCGCAAGCAAAAATTATGAGCGAGAGATTAAAAACCAGAACCCCCAAATCCTTAGATTCCAGCAAACTTCCCCACACTATGGCGCGAAAATCCTCTCTATTAAAACAAACCCTTATTTTCTCTGCATGCACGATCCTCATCATCTACGCCTTCTTCAACACCTTCCTCAGCTCCTCCACCGCCGCCGCCACTGCCGGTATTTCCGCCAAAACTTCATCTCTCTTCGCCGAGCAAATTTCTCGAGAAAATCTCGAAGAATTTCCCGTGAAAGTGACGGGAAATGATAAGAAAGTTAGAGTTTTCATGTATGATCTGCCCAAGAAGTTCACTACTGGAATTATCGAGAGTCACGCGTTGGCGCGTGGCTCTTCTGACTTGTCCAAGGTGAGTTACCCGGGTCACCAACACATGGGTGAATGGTACATGTATTTGGATCTTTCCCGCCCCGATTTGGACCGGGTTGGGTCACCTGTGGTGAAAGTCAATGACCCGGAGGAGGCTGACTTGTTTTATGTTCCGGTCTTTTCTTCTCTCAGCTTAATAGTGAATCCAGCTCGTGTCGGGACAGTAACCGGGTCGGATCCGGTTTATAGTGATGAGAAGATGCAAGACGAGCTGGTGGAGTGGTTGGAGGAGCAGGAGTATTGGAGGAGGAATAATGGGAGGGATCATGTAGTTTTTGCTGGGGATCCGAATGCACTTTATCGGGTCTTGGACCGTGTCAAGAATGCGGTTTTGTTATTGTCAGATTTCGGGCGGGTTAGAAATGACCAGGGGTCCTTGATTAAGGATGTCATCGTGCCTTACTCGCATAGGATTAATGTTTATAATGGCGATATTGGCGTGGAGGAGAGGAAAACGCTCTTGTTTTTCATGGGCAATCGGTACCGGAAAGATGTAAGTTTATTTTCTTAATGACTATGTGAAGTTGCTGAAATATTTATTGTGTGTGAGAAATTGAATGATAAAATTATTGATAATAGTTTCATTAAGACATATTGTTCTTAGCATTAGTCGTGTTATAAATTTGAGAAGTAATGTGTTTATGCCCTCGTTTGGTTAAAAGAAGGGTATAGGTGTGGAGAATTGATCAAACGTTTTTCGTTATTCATGGATGTATAGGAAAGATGATTGTTTTTAAAGATTATAGAAACTTGTTAGAGAACTGTTTATTATGATTTTGAGAAATTGAAAGATAACATTGTTATGAGTGTATTGTGAAGTAGCACTAAGGGTTGTTGCTTTAAGGATCAGCTAACCAGTAGTGAGATTAATGCATTGTAGTTCCATAGACAAAAATAGGTGCTTATATGTCACTAGTGGTCTGTTCCCTTAAGAATTACTTGTCATGGTAGGTAGAGATACCAATAGATAGTTTTGTTTGAATTGACTATCCTTAGTACTGCCCCAAATGGATAAATGTGATATATAGCATGGCACATGAAGCTGTTATATTGAAAGAAAAATATCACCTTTACTGATATTTAGGTCACCGTTATTCATGATTTCTTTGAATGCTTTGTGTTTACAGGGTGGAAAAATTCGTGATCTGCTTTTTCAAATGCTTGAGAAAGAAGAGGATGTTGTAATAAGGCATGGCACACAATCTAGGGAGAATCGACGCACAGCTACGCGTGGCATGCATACTTCAAAGTTCTGTTTGAATCCTGCTGGTGATACTCCTTCAGCTTGCCGACTTTTTGATTCCATTGTTAGTTTGTGTGTTCCATTGATAGTCAGTGATAGCATTGAGTTACCTTTTGAAGATGTCATAGACTACAGAAAAATTGCAATTTTTGTGGATACCGAGTCTTCTCTGCAGCCAGGATATTTAGTTAGAATGCTGAGAGCAGTATCCACTGAGAAAATTCTGGAATATCAGAAAGAGATGAGAGCGGTAAATTCTACATGCCTTTTCTTATAATCCAACCATCTATATTGCTGAAGGTGTTGCCATTATTTGTTGCTCTCTTCTTAATCTTTCATTGTATTGTTGTTGTTCTGTAGCTGTCACTGTTATTGATTTTGGTGTTCTTGGAAAGAAATGATGAATCTTTTGTTAGAAGTAGGGATTTGGAATTCCTGTCTAAATTAAATAGAAGTGGGATGAGGGAGCGATATACTTGTAAAAACTGAAGTTTCTTTTTCTTGGCTGAAGAAATGATGCAAGAGGTTTCAAGGAAAATAATTTTTCCTTAGTTATTTTTATTTCTTTCAATCTGGTCTAGGAAATTAAATATTATGATTGATAATTTTTTTCCCTATTTTGTGTAGGACCTCTATTCCTTTTCCTTTATTTTCAGGTTTCCTAGTTTGTTTATATCAGTTTTCGGGTCTTTTAAGCTGTAAACCTGAGAAAAAAAGACTAGTAGAAGATCAAATATTGAGTGATAAAATTTCAAATTAGGATTTTTGGGTGGTGATCCTATTTGGCAAAATTCTGTGCTGCTTTGTGCTTATTGTTTTACCTGTCTTGTTTTTGTCTGCGTCAGGAAAGCTAATTTGATTTTAAATGTTTTTTTTATATGGATGACCATAATAAGTATCATTCCTTGTATGCTGAACAAAGATTCAATAAAAAAATAGCTTTAAAAGTATTTAACTAATTAAAATGCATGATCTTAAACATTTTTCTTAGGGATTGGCATAATAAGTACCATTACTTGCATGCTGAATGAAGATGGAATAAAAAAAAAAAGCTTTACAAGTATCTGCAGTTATATACTTACATTCCGTTTATTCCTTCATCTTTTATTTTAGTGTTGAAGTCATTTCCTTAGTGATCAAAACTTGTTGCACCATCAGTAGCATATATTTTAAAGGCTGCTATTTTGAATTGTATGATTCAGGTGAAGCGATATTTTGTATACGGCGATTCAAATGGAACTGTGAATGAAATATGGCGTGAAGTAGCACAAAAACTGCCTCTTATTCAACTGATGATTAATCGTGAAAAACGGCTTGTTAAGAAGGATTCTACTGAACCAGACTGTTCTTGTCTATGTACAAACCAGAGTGCACTTATCACGTCCTTGTGATACCAAGTTCGTCCTGAAACAGATGCAAAAGCTTAGTTAGATGCAGCCAGATGTCCTCGCAGAAACGGCTCTTTCCTAGGTCCAGAAGGATGAAAAATGTTAGTGCATAGCATTCTTTGGCTGAAGTAGAAGGAAGGAGCCCCCTGCTCCTTGAACAAGTTTGTTTTAACAGTGCACAAAGGTGAGGAAACCATCTTGTTAGAGAGAATTGCTCCTGGGATAGGTTGGTTTTAACTATGCACCAAGGTTGTGAAAGTGTTTTCTCCGCAAACATGGTTGAAGATTTCTTTTTCCTATTCTTTATATAATTTTTCATAAGTTCACAACTCATGATATGTAGTAGAATTTGATCAGCCTCGATATTGGACTCCCAGTTGTGATTGTAGTAGTCATGTACATGTAGAAAATAAAAGTACCATAATTTTCATTGATTTTTTCATACCAGCTTTATCCTTGCTGCTTGCTTTGTTAACTAATTTTCTGCTGGTAAATTAGCGGCACCGTTCTTATAACACTTGTATAGTGTTTTGTTTTGGGATAGAAAAGACAGGAAATAATGAGAACATACATGTGTTTGATAGAAAAAACAGGGACAAAAATATTGTTTGTCTGTTGCTGTAAATATGTTATACAGTGCCATTAAATTTTGTAATTTCTTAGATTAATATTGCATTTATTTAGATAAATGAGGATTAGACATGCCCTAATTGTTTATGTTAGACATCGTGAAGATTTTAATGATAATTATTCTTTTCTCAATAGATCATAAATATTTAATTTTTAGTTGTTGCAAAAGTGTGGTATTTTTGGAATTAAAGAATAAAAAATAATAAATATTGTCATGTCTTTGCTGCACTTAATATTTTTTTTTAAAAAAATATGATTTTCTTATATATCTTTCTTCGATCAAATATATTTTTATCATTATTTTCTTAATTTTTTTATTATTTCTAAACAAGGTTAGAAGAGATAATTTTCTAGTTTTCTAATGTCCAAGGCAGGAGGAACCTCAACTCATGGCAACATGTTCATCCTCACGATAAACACACTCATTTAACAATTTACAAATATATTGTAAATGTCAATTACTAATTTATATTTAGAAAATAAGTTTTCTCATAACAGAAAAAATTGAGTGATAAAACAAAATATTTTATTTGACAAAAATGAAAAGAAAAGTATTTATTTCCAATACATAACAGCTTTAGGAACTGGCGTGTTGGATGAAAGTAAGATTTACTTGATTCCTATATTATATTCTATACTTTTCGTTGAGGTTTTGTTTTAAAAAATAAAATAAAAAATTCTTTTTAGAAAATGGAAGAAAATCCCAGTGAAATAATTCTCTTTCCGTTTCTTTTCCTTTCCTAGTCACTTCCTTCCTTAATTCAACCCCTCTCGCTTACTTGGATAAGTATTTTTTTTTATATATATATATAGAACATTTGATAGTATATTATCAGTTATTTTTTAATAATATATATATTTTTATTTTTATATTAACACATTAAAAGGATATGAAAACACACAAAATTACAAATTCTTAAATATTTTCAAATTGAAATGCAAAAATAAACAAGCATTTAGTTTTGGTTGAAAACAAAATCATGAGGTAATAAACAAAATTTAAAATATGAGCTTAGAATTATATTTCGAATCTAGCAGGCAACATACATGGGAGTAATACCCATGGAGTTATTCTAGCAGCTATTCAAATTTATTAGTGCTTTCGTGACATTCTATGATGCATCTGCAGAATAATTTGCAATGGTTTGGCATGTTTAATATGGTTTGTAGATCAACTAAGAACATACCATGTAGTTTTATTACACAATTCGCAAATAACCTCAGTTGCAGTCTTAGAGATTACAGAGGATGGGTAAAAATCTCCATTTGTAAGGTGTTCATAAGTCCCAGGATACAGCTAAAACAAAGATTCAGATCAAATATAAAAAAAGAATTCAAGAAAGTGAGGGCATGGGGAACAAAACGGTGCAATCAAGCTTGAAGATGAATTTATTCAAATCTTTAACCAGGCGGCCATTTCATTTGTCTTCCACCCAGGACATGCAAATGCAGATGATAGACAGATTGACCTGAACAGAGAGACCAGGCCATCAGCACAGTAATGGATGGAAATAACACTAACACAGACTAGAAGTTACAGAAATGAGGTGAGAGCTTACAGGCACCGGGGCCATTGTTGATAACAACACGAAATCCATCGAGGATGCCTTCCCTTTCAGCCACTATTTTCGCAGCATAAAAAAGTTGGCCCAACACCTCTCCATGTCTGGCTTCTGCCTGATAAAAAGGAAATACACAAGGTAGCTACCATTTTAAATTACAAAGCTGGATCAAGTCATTTCAAATAAATACTGATTTACAACACACTCATAGAAGATACAGTTTATACGTTGAGAAATTGTTTCTATTCTATAGGTTTATAATTTTTTTGCAGGTTACAGTCTTACAGATGCCTTATAGTAGAAAAAAAGAGAAGGAATAACAGGTTCATTTTGGTGCAAAATAAAGCATGCAGAAGGGAAATCTACAAGTCAAGTCAATGGTATTCCATGTGAAGGAGAGAGAACATACAGAAACAGGAAAATATATATTTGTTCTCATGTCCATCAATTTGGTTAAGTATGCTCAGTGAATTTCAAAATTTTGCATCAATGTAATGTGTATGAGCATGCATCCGTGCATCCAGTGAAAGATACATGACCATTACTAACCTTCCCAAGGTGTGTCAATCCATCCCTGGCCTTTGGAATGACCAGAACATGAACAGGAGCCTGAGGATTGATGTCCCTGAAAGCTAGGACCTTTTCATCCTCGTATACAATAGATGAAGGAATTTCCTTATTTATGATCTTGTCAAAACTGGACAGGAAAGGTAAAACTGTTATCAGCATGAAAGCAGTGCAATAATCTTCTAGAACTATCAATCCAACATGTCACATTTCAATGAATAATCTTCTAGAATTATCACTCCAACATGTCACAGGAAAGATGACTCTCTGTTCATATTCTACTTAAACTCTCTGTTTTCTTCTCACCCAAACACAACATAAACCTCCCAGGGTCCCCTCCCCTCCCCTACAGACAGATACAAACTTCAAGTTTCAGGTATCCTCACTTGTTTCCTGAATCTAAACAGGTGAAGATTATCATTCATTTCTCAGCACCTCAAACAAAGATTCTCGCCCAATAAAACTTCGCTATTTTAAAACCGCCAATTTTGAAGTAATTGGATGCCTCTTTTCAGAATTTTATTTTGACAAGGAGTCTCAATAAAGAACTAGCAAGTATCGACTATGATTATCGAATGCTCAAGTGTTTTTGAAACCTTGTGATAAAAAATAGGGTTGCTGGACGTCTGACAGGGAATATCTAAAACATCAATGTAAGAGGTTGTCAGACTATTTTTAAAAACAAGAGATCAAACCAGGTATGTCACAAGTAATGATACATTGTTGGAGCTCCACTGTCGGCACTGGCTGCAGCTGCTTTTGCAGAAGCCTCTTCATCGTGTGTAGCATTAGTGCAAAACAGAGATCTAAATAATAGAATCAGAAGAAATCAAGAAATCAGCAAAAGATTCAAAGTGACAGTTAAACTTTTCTCTGAAAATCTAACGGAATAAACAATAATTAAAACATCATAAGCCCAATCAAGAATAAACTGACTATAAAAGAAGAGGGAATAGCTAAAGGATCTTTGCAGCATCATTCAAATGAGTGAGGGAGATTACTGTTCATCCAAACTGAAAGTACGACACAAGGATACTGAGCTACAACTTACAAAACTGTTTGCTCTAAAGAAGTTTCTTTTCATAATCTAGATATGATGCAAGCTTCAGAAGATTCAGGTTTTAGAAATAAAGCATTCAATCATCCCAATAATTAGGTTTTCACTGAACTGACACTTTCAAAGCATGAATCTTTTCTCAGACCAAGGGTTCACACTTGTTTCATAAATTGCAAGCTGTACATTTTCACATTCAATAACCACAATTTCGATCGCAGCCACATTTGAGGGAGCATGATGATATAACTGTAAGTGAAGGAACAAACTTATCGACCAAACCCTTAAACAACTTCCACAATCATGCAATAAAAAAGAAGAGCCACTCTGCCTGATTTTTAATAATGGGTATCATCCCTCAAATTCAAACAATGAAGTAACATAAAATCCTAAGCAGAACATAATAGTTACGACCCACTACAGAGATTACCATGAATAACGAAAAAAATCAATACTTTTTAGGCCATGAATTGACAAGTACCATCAATACATAGATCATAGAAAGCAAGCAGTAATGTTTACCCAATATAATACGAAAAGAAAAGCAAAAGGTCATTCAAAATACCTTTGAGAGTGGTTAGGATGAAGGAACTTAATGGAATTGAAACTAGAGGTTGCCCTTGGTGAGACTCTCACATTTGAGAATACCCTTGTAGTTACTGCACAATTCCTGTTCATATAAAAACATTAAACAACCCACAAACTCCATGGCAATGAAAAGTACAAAAGGGGTATATAGAGGGAGAGTACCTGAGCAGGCTGAATGATTCAATTGCAGCCATGGTTAATAGTTAGTGCTTAGTCCTTGAAGGAGTAGCTAATGTATGAAAGTAGTACTTACCTGACAGTATAATCTGGACCGTCAAAAGTCTGTGGGCCAACCCGATTGATATTTTGACCACCGGTTGTTATAAAGCTGGAAACTTGATGCATAAAGCCACCAAAGTTTAAAGGAGCTTTTACTCCTTCTATTATCAATGTATTATCAATTTGGTCCTCTAACTTCTATTCATTTTAATATCATCCCTTATTAGTTATTACTCTCTATTTTACAGCTATTCAACCCTTTCTTTATTATTTTTGATTTTTTGTTTTTATTTCATAATCGATATAGGGTTTATAACCTACTTAATGTTTGCAAACCTTCTTAAAAGACATACTTTATTATTATTATTATTATTATTATTATTATTATTATTATTATTTCTCAAAGAATAAAACTTAAATATATTTAGCCCCTTTCACTCATCAATTTTTTGTTGTTGTGTGCTTTGTTGTTATCTTTAGCTTTCGCATACATCAATTGTTTTCTTGACTTCATCCACACCACTCATCATAACTGAGATACTGATGCAACCAATGCATGCATTAAATGTGGCATAGACATGCCAAAGAATAAGGAAACTACTCCATCAAAGTTGCAATTTCTTAATTTTCCATGATAGTTTATAACGAAGATGCTAAGGGAAACCCCACCAACAAGGACTAAAACTGGAACTAAGTTTTTAATTCATGCATTTATAATGAAGGTTTCAGTTCCGGTCAAGATTGGCAATGCAAATAGTATGCACCTCCTAATTTATAATACCGGCGTCTGTAGGAAACTTACGAAGCTTATTTGAACTTTACCTTTTCGATAACAATCTTTAGAATCCAAAAAAGGTGTAAATCAATCTTATAATATCTCATGAATTAAAGAATATAGTTGGAGTTGCCGAATATTTCAAGAAACTAAGTTAGAAACAAAGTTTAAGTTACAACAAATTTATGACAACAACATAGTTAGTATTGAACATAAATTCTAAGAGATTTTATCAACCTTAATGACCAGAGAAAAAAGAAAACATTGAGTAACATTAAGAGCTCAAAATCAAGAGTAGAATCCTAATGAAAGACAACAACTAGGGGAGGGAATAGAGGAAGCAAATCACAATATAAATAACTAATCTCTCCTTCCTCCCTGTAACATTCTTTTCTCTTTTTTTTGTGTTGTTTTTCTAGCAACTTTGAACTGAAGTAATGACATATCAGTTTATTATTTTTACTGAAATTCCCCATTTAATTTTATTTATCTTAGTTTCTTGTAGGAAGATTAAATAAAATTTCTCTTTGGTTCTATCTGGTCTTCACAATCATACTATAAATTTGTTTTATCTATGGTAATAAAGTCGGAATTATATTTTGGAGGTTTTGACAACCCACTAGGGTTCTATTGAGGGAAACAACAAAAATCTTCTTTTTCAAATGGTTTTGGAGGATGATTATCAGGAAGTATCATACTAATTCTGAAAATGATCTCCTTTACTTTTCTCCCTCTCTTTCAAATTCATACAAAGAAGAAGGAATATTCAACCGCTACAAGGAAGAAGGAGACTACATCCATAAATAAGAACCACAACAACTTTCCATGGAAATTTTCTAGTCAAGATGCTAAAAGAAACCCCATCATATTTGAATTTTATACATGACTTTGCATTCAACTCATTTATAATTACGACTATTTTCCACGGATCATTTTAAATAGAGCCTAATAGAGAGAAATAAAATTCTACAAACAAAATAAAATCAGTTCAAAGCGGTGCCAAGAATGCTCCTAATTTCAATTCCAATTATGTCTATTGATAAGAGACGGAAAAAAAAAGGAAGAAGAATAAAATTTCTTGAAATAAAATAAACTGACAAAAAATATTTTGAGGCTTAAAAAATATTAATAGGCTTTACATAATAAGATTATAAGTCTATAATATTGAATTTTAAAAATTAATATTCTATATAAATATCAGGGTCTCACATCTTAGATTTTCAGAATGAGTGGTTTATGTTGAAGAGTAAAATTCCCGGATATAAAACAAGTTGATTGGTGGTGTTTTTTTTTTTTTTTTTTTTACTACAATAATTTCATAAAAGTCTATTTAAAATAGTACAAGAGAGAAAAATATTTTAAAAATAGTATACTTTTAAAAAGCTGTTTGTCACGACGTTTCACCCGCCGTGCCGCAGTTTTTGATATTTTTTTTTATTTTAAATGAATATATTTTGGTATTTTTAGATCATTTTGATGTGCTGATGTCAAAAATAATTTTTTAAAAAATAAAAAAATATTATTTTTAATGTATTTCAGCACGAAAAACACTTTGAAAAACCACCGCAACAACTCTCCCAAACCCAAATTGGATCGCTATTTGAAAGGAACAACTCACCCTAAAATCTTGTATAAAACAAAATCTAAATCATCACAGTCGAAGACTACGTAATCCTCCAGTACCGGCAAGCCGTGTTGATTTGATCGATCAAAATGAACTGATAAAAGAAGTGGAAAGTCAAAGGATACAACAATAGGAATATTCTCAGCCCGAAACCCAGAAGGGCCATTGAATATTCAATCTTCCTGTCCGAAAGGAACTTGCCACTGAGCAACACCCATACCCCTAGTCTACACCTCTCAAGACGCAATTAAGTTTCTATAGAGATTGTTGGCCGCCATCGCCAAGCTATTCTCCACGGTAGAATTGAAAGTCTTACCCTGTCCTGCACCTTTCTTTCATCCATCACACCAAATCTATCATTTCTTTCCCATATATATAGGTGTGCAGGGCGAATCATTTTATGCATCCCTTTAAGAAATCAAACCACCATTTAAGGCCATGGCTTCCCAGATCCTGCTCTTATCCTCACCTTTTTTCATTCTTTCCTTACTTGCTCATGCTTCCTTCCTTTCTTCTTTTGCTTACTCGGCTAGTAATGGAGCTGAAGTAGCAAATGGAAGGAAGGAAGCAGAAGCTCTTCTAGAATGGAAAGTCAGTCTCGACAACCACAGCCAGTCTCTCCTGTCTTCTTGGGCTGGAGACAGCCCTTGCAACTGGTTCGGAATCAGTTGCGACAGGTCTGGTAGTGTCATCTACATAAGTCTGCCCAATTCTAGTTTGAGAGGTACGCTTAACACTCTCCGATTCTCTTCCTTTCCTAGCTTGATCGGGCTTAACCTTTTCAACAACTCCCTTTACGGATCCATTCCTTCGCATATAGGTATCCTTTCTAACCTCACCATCCTTGACTTGTCTTTCAATGACATTTCTGGTACAATACCGGCATCTTTAGAAAACTTAAGAAGTTTATCTGAACTTTACCTTTTTGATAACAGTCTAGTTGGTCCCATTACTTCTATCGGGAACTTGACGGCATCTCTCACTATATTAGATTTGTCATCTAATAAGCTAACCGGTACAATACCGGCATCTTTTGCAAACTTACAAAGCTTATCTGAACTTGACCTTTCTGATAACAGTCTTGTTGGTCCCATTATTGCTATCAGGAACCTGACAGCATCACTCACTATATTAGATTTGTCATTTAATAAGCTAACCGGTACAATACCGGTATCTTTTGCAAATTTACAAAGCTTATCTCATCTTGACCTTTCTGATAACAGTCTTGTTGGTCCCATTATTGCTATCGGGAACCTGTCGGCATCACTCACTATATTAGATTTGTCATCTAATAAGCTAACCGGTACAATACTAGCGTCTTTAGGAAACTTACGAAACTTATCTATACTTAACCTTTCTGATAACAATCTTGTTGGCCCCATTCCTTCAGAAATGAACAACCTTACACATTTGTATTGCTTACACATATATTCTAATAGATTGTCTGGGAATCTACCGCAAGACGTGTGCCTTGGTGGATTACTTGTACATTTTTCAGCGTTCGACAATTATTTCACGGGACGCATCCCGAAAAGCTTGAAAAATTGCAGCAGCTTGTTGAGACTCAGACTTGAGAGAAACCACCTTAGTGGAAACATATCTTATGCTTTTGGCACACATCCCCATTTGAGCTACATGGATTTGAGTGATAATGAATTGCATGGTGAGCTTTCATGGACATGGGAGCAGTTTAGCAATCTGTCGGCCTTCAAAATTTCTGGAAACAAAATCTCTGGAGAAATACCAGCTGCTCTCGGAAAGGCAACTCATCTCCAAGTTCTTGACCTCTCGTCAAATCAACTAGTTGGAGGAATTCCCAAGGAATTGGGAAATTTAAAGTTGATTGAACTTGCACTAAATGACAACAAACTTTCAGGTGATATTCCTTTCGATGTCGCATCGCTATCTGATCTCAAAAGGCTTGGCCTGGCGGCGAACAATTTTAGTGCAACAATTCTTAAACAGCTTGGCAAGTGCTCAAAACTGATATTCTTGAATATGAGCAAGAATAGATTGGCAGGGAGTATTCCTGCTGAGATTGGGTCTTTACGGTCTCTTCAAAGTCTTGATCTCGGTTGGAATTCCCTGACGGGAGGTATAGCACCAGAGCTTGGACAGCTGCAGCAGCTAGAGGTTTTAGACCTCTCCCATAATATGTTGTCCGGTCTCATCCCAAGCAGTTTTAGTAGACTAAAAGGCCTCACTAAAGTGGATGTATCCTATAACAAGTTAGAGGGTCCAATTCCTGACGTCAAAGCCTTTCGCGAGGCATCATTTGAAGAAATTCGTAACAACACCCACCTGTGTGGCAATGCTACTGGTTTGGAGGCTTGTGAAGCGCTCATGAAAAATAAAATTGTGAACAAGAAGGGGCCCAAAGTTGTCATTTTCACAGTAATTCCTCTGTTGGGTAGTTTGTTGGGCTTGATTGTAGGTTTTTTTATCTATTTCCAAAGCCGAAGAAAGAAAAGGTTAATGGAACCACCACAAATAGATGTTTTCGTGAGATGGTGCCCTGACGGAGAACTGCGCTATTCAGACATCATTGAGGCTACTGAAGAATTCAACTCCAGATATTGCATTGGTACAGGAGGGTATGGCGTTGTTTACAAAGTTGTGCTTCCATCAGAACAAGTCCTTGCTGTGAAGAAATTTCACCAAACTCCAGAGGTTGAGGTGACCTGCTTGAAAGCTTTTAGAAGTGAGGTTGATGTCTTAATGGGTATACGCCATCGAAACATTGTTAAGCTGTATGGTTTCTGCTCTCATCCTAAAGACTCATTTTTGGTATATGAATTTGTGGAAAGGGGAAGCTTGAGAGAGGTATTGAACGAGGAGGAACAAGCAGTAAAGATGGATTGGGATAAAAGGCTAAATCTTATCAAAGGGGTGGCCAATGCTTTATCATACATGCACCATGACTGCTCACCTCCAATTATTCATAGAGACATTTCCAGCAACAATGTTCTTTTGGATTCTGAATATGAGGCTCATGTCTCTGATTTTGGCACAGCTAGGCTCTTAATGTCTGACTTGTCCAATTGGACATCATTTGCTGGCACCTTTGGGTACACAGCTCCAGGTATGTTGCGCTGTTTCAATATCACCTTCTGCAATAGGTTATTTTACTTTCTGAAAATTATTAACCTATCACGAACAATGTGCATTTATGATTGTTTAACCTTAAACTATTCGCGAGGTCGTTAATATGCTAATTCTGTGACATTATGCTGAAACGAAATGACTTGAAAACATATGATCAATCGAAGCATTCTCCACAAGTAAAATATGTTTTCCTTAACAGAAGATTCTGTTCTTGCCCGCAGACATTGTTAGCATAATGGAAATGCTTTGGTAATATTTATTCATAGGTTTTAAATAAATTTTAGTGCACCCTCAGTTTCGCAAGTTATATAGCAGTTTAATTTGAAGAAATTGTTTGGTTCATATTAACTAGATTTCCGACTAAAATGCCATAATACTGTTAGCTGGTTCTTAGCTTAGCACAAAAAGCAATTAAGAAATGCAGCACTGTATACAGGTGCAGTAAATTATTTTGGCAAAATATAACATGACCAGTCTCTTTTGCAGAGTTGGCATACACAATGAAAGTAGATGCAAAATGTGATGTGTATAGCTTCGGAGTAGTAGCGTTGGAAGTGATGATGGGAAAGCATCCTGGCGATTTCATCTCATCCCTGATGTTATCGGCTTCCACCTCCTCATCATCACCAATCAGTCACAATCTCTTGAAGGATGTTTTAGACCAGCGCCTCCCACCTCCCGAAAATGACCTTGCGGACGGCGTGGCGCATGTTGCAAAACTAGTGTTTGCTTGCTTGCAAACCGATCCCCATTATCGACCGAATATGCTACAAGTTTCTACAGAGCTTACAACTCGTTGGCCACCATTGCCAAAGCTATTCTCCACGATAGAATTGGGAGATGAACTGGTTCATAGAAATGTTACTGGTTGAAGTTTTACTTTCTTGTGAAAAACAACTTGTTATACCACAAGTTAATTATGTGATGACTAAATAATTAAAAAAAATATTTAAGAAATAGATATGGAAACAACAGCAACAATCCAAACTCAGATCATTGCAATTTTATCAATTTCTCATGACCTTAAAATCTGAAATTTTAAATCTCAAACCAGCAGGTGATGGCTCTACGAGTGATGGAACAGTAGACTTGCAGTTTTATTTGTAATCGGTTTTAGATATAAATTCAATAAATCAAAAATACTAATGCAATCAGAATTACTGAAATAAAGTAATGTCATATCAGTTTATTATTTTTATTTTCAGAATTTCAATTCTTTTATTTTTTACTGAAATTCCCCGTTTGTTTTTATTTATCTCAGTTTCTTACAGGAAGATTAAACAAATTTTCTCTTCGGTTTTTTATATATATATATATATATATATATTTTTTTTTTTTTTTTATCATGGAATATAATCATTTTATTAAACACACAATGGTGAAAAGTAAAATATCTCACCAGAATTTGACATTTACCCACCAACAAAGACTAAAACTGGAACTAAGTTTTTAATTCATGCATTTATAATGAAGGCTTCAGTTCCGGTCAAGATTGGCAATGCAAACAGTATAACTTCTAAATTGGTTATAACTTCTCTGTGTCTATTCAAAAGTAACTTTTAAAACTCGACAGAAATAGTAATATCTTTTATACTCATTAAAAATAATTAACTTAATACTTTAATAAAATATTTTTTAAAACTTAAAAAATTTAAAAAACAACACACAATATGATCAGTGTCTCAAATCTTAGATTTTTAGAATGAGTGGTTAAAATTTCTGAAGATAAAACAAACTGATTGGTCTAAGGAAGTGGTAGTTCGGAGGAAATCTAGGGAGTGAGGGGTGTGTCCGTCAGCTGTTATGGGATGCCTGAGAGAAAGACACGAATTGCAGGCAGCATTCGCAAAACGACGTTGTTTGACAACATTAATTATGTTTGATAAATCTTTATTTTGGTATTAACAGAGTCAGCCTCCGCACCGAAAGTGGATGGGAAATGAGATGTCTGCAGCTTCGGAGTGCTGGAAAATTTCAATAGAGGCGATTAAAGTCATTACCTCAATTCAGACAATTTTCCATGGAAAATTTCTACTCAAGATGCTAAAAGACACCCCATCATATTTAAATTTTATTTAATATTGTGATAGGGGAAAAACAAGAAAATAATATAAAAATTCTTGAAGGATGATCACCCAATGCAGAGTCTCGTATATTGTTTTTTTTTTTTTATCATGGAATATAGTCATTTTATTAAACACATAATGGTGAAAAATAAAATATCTCCCGTGTTTCATAATAAAAAAAATCGTCATGATGGGTCCATAGCTGAAACCCAAACACAAGTATTCAAATAAGCGTGACAAAAACTTCATTTCCCATCTACAATGGCAATTTAAATTATTCTACACGCAATTGAATATTCCATATATCTATAATATTATATTTGAATTCTATATAAATATCAGGGTCTCACATCTTAGATTTTCAGAATGAGTGGTTTATATTGAAAAATAAAATTTCCGGATATAAAACAAGTTGATTGGTGGTTTTTTGTTTTTATCAAACTACATTAATTTCATAAAAGTCTTTTTAAAATATTTGAAAGGATACTTTTGAGAGAGAAAAATATTTTAAAAATAGTATACTTTTGAGTCAATCGCTATTTGAAAGGAACAACTCACCCTAAAATCTTATATAAAACAAAATATAAATCATCACAGCCAAAGACTACCTAATCGTCCATTATCAGCAAGCTGTGTTGATTTGTAAAATAATTTTACAACAAAAAAAATAATTTAATAAAAAACACAAATTTTTTCAAAAACATTTTTTAAGTGATTTCCCAAACTTGCTAATTTTCTATGTCAAGTGAAGACAAAATTAAATAGCTTTATCCTCCGTTTCCGAGCATTAACATGTGACTGAATTTAGAGTAATGCTAAAAATATATAAATAAATAAATCTAATCCCCTAAATGAATGGATGAACACAAAAAGGATCCCACAAAATGTAGTGCATAAGATTTCTCATGAAGTGATTTCCGTAAAGATTTTAATTTTTGGGGTAATTAGGATTATTAATTTTATTTTCTACACAATGAAAACCTCATTTCCGGTCAAGATTGAATGTTCTGATCTCTAATCTTACCCTGTCCTGCACCTTTCTTTCATCCATCACACAAAATCTATCATTTCTTTCCCATATATATACGTGTGCAGGGCGAATCATTTTACGCATCCCTTTAAGAAATCAAACCACCAATTAAGGCCATGGCTTCCCAGATCCTGCTCTTATCCTCACCTTTCTTGATTTTTTCCTTACTTTCTTCTTTTGCTTACTCGGAAGTAGCAAATGGAAGGAAGGAAGCGGAAGCTCTTCTAGAATGGAAAGTCAGTCTCGACAACCACAGCCAGTCTCTCCTGTCTTCTTGGGCTGGAGACAGCCCTTGCAGCTGGTTCGGAATCAGTTGCGACAGGTCTGGTAGTGTCATCAACATAAGTCTGCCCAATTCTAGTTTGAGAGGTACGCTTAACAGTCTCAGATTCTCTTCCTTTCCTAGCTTGATCGGGCTTAACCTTCTCAACAACTCCCTCTACGGGTCCATTCCTTCGCATATAGGTATCCTTTCTAACCTCACCATCCTTGACTTGTCTTTCAATAACATTTCTGGTTTCATTCCATCAGAAATAAGCTCATTGAAAAGCCTTGGATTCTTTTCCCTGGCTGCTAACCATATCAGTGGCTCCATCCCTAAGGAAATTGGAATGCTGAGTTCACTTTCTCAACTATTTTTGCATGAGAATTATCTCGGAGGATTCATCCCGACTTCCATAGGCAATTTGAGCCACTTAACTGATCTCTCTCTCTATTTAAATGAACTTTCTGGTGGCATACCACCAGAAATTGGAAAATTAGGATCTCTCACTAAATTATATTTATCATCAAATAAGCTAAGCGGTGCAGTACCGACATCCTTAGAAAATTTAAGAAGCTTATCTAAATTTAGCCTTTTCAATAACAATCTTGTTGGTCCCATTACTTTTATCTTTATCGGGAACCTGACAACATCTCTCACTATATTAGATTTGTCATCTAATAAGTTAACCGGTACAATACCAGCATCTTTAGGAAACTTAAGAAGCTTATCTGAACTTAACCTTTCGAATAACAGTCTTGTTGGTCCCATTACTTTTATTGGGAACCTGACGGCATCTCTCACTATATTATATTTGTCATCTAATAAGCTAAATGGTACAATACCAGCATCTTTAGGAAACTTAAGAAGCTTATCTGAACTTGACCTTTTCGATAACAATCTTGTTGGTCCCATTATTTCTATCGGGAACCTGTCGGCATCTCTCACTAAATTATCGCTTTCATCTAATAAGCTAACGAGTACAATACCGGCGTCTTTAGGAAACTTAAGAAGCTTATATGAACTTTACCTTTTTGATAACAGTCTTGTTGGTCCCATTACTTCTATTGGGAACCTGACAACATCTCTCACTATGTTAGATTTGTCATCTAATAAACTAACCGGTATGATACCGGCGTCTTTAGGAAATTTAAAAAACTTATCTCTTCTAGACTTGTCAAATAACAGTCTTGTTGGTCTCATTCCTCCTGAAATGAACAACCTTACTTATTTGATTTCCTTACAAATATATTATAATAGATTGTCTGGGAACCTACCACAAGACATGTGCCTTGGTGGATTACTTGCATATTTTGCTGCAGATACCAATTATTTCACGGGACCCATCCCGAAAAGCTTGAAAAATTGCAGCAGTTTAGTGAGACTCAGACTTGATAGAAACCAGCTTAGTGGAAACATATCTGATGCTTTTGGAACACATCCCCATTTGAATTACATGGATTTGAGTGATAATGAATTGCGTGGTGAGCTTTCATGGACATGGGAGCAGTTCAACAATCTGTCGGCCTTAAAAATTTCTGGAAACAAAATCTCTGGAGAAATACCAGCTGCTCTCGGAAAGGCAACTCATCTACAAGTTCTTGACCTCTCGTCAAATCAACTAGTTGGTGGAATTCCCAAGGAATTGGGAAATTTAAAGTTGATTGAACTTGCACTAAATGACAACAAACTTTCAGGTGATATTCCTTTCGATGTCGAATCGCTATCTGATCTCGAAAGACTTGACCTAGCTGCGAACAATTTTAGTGCAACAATTCTTAAACAGCTTGGCAAGTGCTCAAAACTCATATTCTTGAATATGAGCAAGAATAGATTCGCAGGGAGTATTCCTGCTGAGATTGGGTCTTTACAGTCTCTTCAAAGTCTCGATCTCAGTTGGAATTCCCTGACGGGAGGTATAGCGCCAGAGCTTGGACAGCTGCAGCAGATAGAGGTTTTAGACCTCTCCCATAATATGTTGTCCGGTCTCATCCCAACCAGTTTTAGTAGACTGAAAGGCCTTACTAAAGTGGATGTATCCTATAACAAGTTAGAGGGTCCCATTCCTGACATCAAAGCCTTTCGTGAGGCACCATTTGAAGCAATTCGTAACAATAGCAACCTGTGTGGCAATGCTACTGGTTTGGAGGCTTGTGCAGCGCTCATGAAAAATAAAACCGTGCACAAGAAGGGCTCCAAAGTTGTCATTTTCACTGTAATTCCTCTGTTGGGTAGTTTGTTGGGCTTGATTTTAGGTTTTCTTATCTTTTTCCAAAACCGAAGAAAGAAAAGGTTAATGGAAACACCACAAAGCATGAGATGGTGCCCTGATGGGGAACTGTGCTACGCGGACATCATTGAGGCTACTGAAGAATTCAACTCCAGATATTGCAGTGGTACAGGAGGGTATGGCGTTGTTTACAAAGCTGTGCTTCCATCAGAACAAGTCCTTGCTGTGAAGAAATTTCACCAAACACCAGAGGTTGAGATGACCAGCTTGAAAGCTTTTAGAAGCGAGATTGATGTCTTAATGGGTATACGCCATCGAAACATTGTCAAGCTGTATGGTTTTTGCTCTCATGCTAAACACTCATTTTTGGTATATGAATTTGTGGAAAGGGGAAGCTTGAGAAAGGTATTGAACGACGAGGAACAAGCGGTAAATATGGATTGGGATAAAAGGCTAAATCTTATCAAAGGGGTAGCCAATGCTTTATCATACATGCACCATGACTGCTCACCTCCAATTATTCATAGAGACATTTCCAGCAACAATGTTCTTTTGGATTCAGAATATGAGGCGCATGTCTCTGATTTTGGCACAGCTAGGCTCTTAATGCCTGACTCGTCCAATTGGACATCATTTGCTGGCACCTTTGGGTACACAGCTCCAGGTATGTTGCGTTGTTTCAACATCACCTTCTGCAATAGATTAGTTTACTTTCTGAAAAATTTTAACCTATCACGTAGAATATTTATTTGTGGATGATTAACCTTAAATTGTTCCTGAGGTCGTTAATATGCTAATTCTGTGACATTATGATGAAACTAAATGACTTGAAAACATATGATCACTCGCAGCATGCTCCGCAGGTGAAAAAATTCTGTTATTGCTTGATGACATTGTTAGCATAATGGAAATGCTTTGGTAATCTTTCTGAAGTTCATTTTGTAGATTGGAAAGGAAACCAGAAGCATACCGCTATTCATAGGTTTTAAATAAATTTTAGTGCACCCTCAGTTTAATTTGAAGAAATTTTTTAGTTCATTTTAACAAGATTTTCGACTAAAATGCCATAATACTGATAGCTGGTTCTTATCTTAGCACAAAAGCAATTACGAGATGTAGCCTTGTATTCAGGTGTAGTAAATTATTTTGGCAAAATATAGCATGACCAGTCTCTTTTGCAGAGTTAGCATACACAATGAAAGTGGATGCAAAATGTGATGTGTATAGCTTCGGAGTAGTAGCTTTGGAAGTGATGATGGGAAAGCATCCTGGCGATTTCATCTCATCCCTGATGTTATCGGCTCCCACCTCCTCATCATCACCGATCGGTCACAATACACTCTTGAAGGATGTTTTAGACCAGCGCCTCCCACCTCCCAAAAACAAGCTTGCTGACGGCGTGGCACATGTTGCAAAACTAGTGTTTGCTTGCTTGCAGACCGATCCCCATTATCGGCCAACAATGCTACAAGTTTCTACACAGCTTACAGCTCGTTGGCCACCATTGCCAAAGCTATTCTCCACGATAGAATTGGAAGATGAACTTGTTCACAGAAATGTTGCTGGTTGAAGTTTTATTGTCTGCTTTCCTGTGTTGTGAAAAACAACCTGTTTGACAAAATGTAATATTAAATGATCAAGTCATCGCCAAGAAGCTCTTCTGGCAATAAGTCCCCCCTCCCCTCAAGAGTTGTTATCCAAATCCTTACATTCTATCTGTTTCTTCGCCTACTGCTTGTGTATATTGAATGTCGAAACAAGAAACAGAGTTTTCTCGTTTCGAACTTAAATTCGCCAGGTGAAATAGTTCACATATTTTCAGTTTTCGTGTGCAACAACGGAAGAAATCAACATATTTTTCGTTAGCAACCCAAACTAATGCCAAAGAACTGAAAAAAAAAAAAAAAAAAAAAAAAAACAAGAATTGCAGGCAGTATGCATCAGGGGAAGAAGACAGCTCCTTATGCATTCACAAAACTACGTTGTTTAATTTGGTTTGACAACATGATGTATGATAAATCTTTATTTTGGTATTAACAGCAAAACATGACCGGAGACTTTAATTCGCAGAGTTAGCCTACAAAATAAAATAGGATGGGAAATGAGATGTCTGCAGCCTGGCATTGGAAATAATCATGGGAAGGCATCCTGGCGATTTCATCTCAGCTTTGTTGTTGCCAACGAATCAGCATACACTCTTGAAGGATGTTTTAGACCAGTGCATCCGGCCTCCTGAAAATAATTCGAGTTACTGTGTTTGTAACTTGTATCAAATAATTTCCGAGGCCACTATAACTAATAATTCAAAATTGAAGTTGAACATGACTTGTTTGTCGATATAATAACTTTTCTCACATTTCTGATGTGTAATCCAAATATGATTTTACATTAAACAAATCTATGTCTTTAAGGGACAACCAAGGCTAAGATTTGAGATTTTCAAAGAGATTTCACGGCTCAGGAGAAGAGAGTCCTTCATTTATTTATTATTATATATATAGTCTAAAGTTTACGACCGTCTGGATGCACTAAGAAAATAGCAATTACTAATTAATCTTGAGTTTTCTAACTTGAACCAAATCATTTGGCGACTCAAGGTGATTAGCAACATTGATGTTAAACTTATTGCTTACTGACCCTAAGTAAAGGCAGAATATCAAAATATATGATCCATCTTGTCAGATAACTGTAGATTTTAAACATACAGTGGCATCAGCTGTGGTCAATATTGCAAGACTAGCATTTGCGTTATTGGACGCTGATGCTCAGCCTCGAACAACAATGAAACAAGTTGCTTCGGAGCTCACAATTCGATGGGGCCCATTGTAAAAAGCCATTCGCTTGGATCGAATTATAAGTGGGGTTTCCTGAATAAAGCAAAGACCAAACCTACAGCCAAAAAAAGTCTACGATTACCAAACAAAAATAGAGCGTCTCTGTATCTTTCCCAATGGACTTCCGAAAAACTACTCCTGCTTCTCTGAGAAAATCCATTAGTATCCGTCTAAGATCAAGAAACTCCAAAATAAAGAACATCCAAAACCCTTTGAAGCAATTAAAGAAAGGTGTTTTCGTATTCCTTACCTTAGCCCTCAAGCATACTCCATCAGAACCCTAATTGAATATAAAAGCTGAAAACATCCCAGTTAGTGAACTCCTTGGGTTTTAAGAACTGAAGTCTAATGATGGACAACTTGAAGTAAGCATATGTTATGAAACACTTGGGATGCCGTTTTTGTGGATAAAAGCTGAAAACATCCCAGTTAGTCTGGTGCATGTTATATACAAAATTGTTTCTAAAGTCCTATCATCCAAGTTGAAAAAAGTTATTCCTTGCATTATTAGTTCTAATAAGACAACTTTTATAGCAGGAACTTAGATGGTTTCGTGATAGTGCATGAGGTTGTCCATGGTGTAAAGAAGAAAGGGATTCATGGAATCAAGCTGAAAGTTGACTTCCCTAAGGCTTTCGACTCAATGTTTTGGGATTATTTAGATGAGGCGATGATTATATGAACTGAGAGAGCAAATGGAGATCGCTAATCCACGAATGCATCTCAGGCTCAAAACTTGCTATTCTGGTAAATGGTTGATAGTGTGATAGCGGTTGTTTTTGTTTAAACACGAGCAATGAATAGCTAGGGGAAAAAACAAGAAAATAATATAAAAATTCTTGAAGGATGATCACCCAATGTAGAGTCTCGTATATTGTTTTTTTTTTAATCATGGAATATAATCATTTTATTAAACACATAATAGTGAAAAATAAAATATCTCCCGTGTTTCATAAAAAAAAATCGTCAGGATGGGTCCGTAGCTGAAACCCAAACACAAGTTTCAAATAATCGTGACAAAAACTTCATTTCCCTTCTACAGTGGCAATTTAAATTATTCTACACGCAATTGAATATTCAACACTGAGATTATAAATCTTTTTGGCATGATTTCTACAATAGCGAATTGCTCTAATAATTTTCTTGAAACTCTGTTAGTTCTTAGAACTGCTACCTGATCCTCCATTACCAGCAAGCTGTGTTGATTTGATCGATCAAAATGAACTGACGGAAGAAGTGAAAAGAGGATAACAACAAATACTCTGAAGGTCGCGAACATGTAACCGCTGCCCCACGTAACCAAGCAATGTTGAAACCGCGTTTCCAATAGTTTCGGACCCAAGCTATTATTCCATCTCGGACCGTTTACTTTGAAGAAAAAATAGTAACTATGCGCCGGTAATTGAAGAAAATATTACTAGATGTTTTCACGAATTGGCTAAGAGCTCTTTCCATAGACTTTCCTGCTGCTGGGATAGTCTTGGTCCGATTCTGTTGGCATCAATATTAGTTTTGCAGGAATACACGAATATTTGTCTCGAGGGAACATGAATATCCGAGGCAAAACTCAAACTTTAGACGAGTGTTGTTGGGTAACTTATGTCTGGGTGTATTTCACTTGAAAAATCTATAATATCGTTGCCACTTGATAACTTACTATGAGATTTTTTATTTATTTATATATATATCATAAAAAAAACCCCTTCTGTGATTTTTTTTCTTTTTAAAATAACACAAAACATGAATAGACGCAATTAAGTTTCTACATAGCGTTGGCCACCATTGCCAAAGCTATTCTACACGATAGAATTGGAAGATGAACTGGTTCATAGAAATGTTACTGGTTGAAATAGACGCAATTAAGTTTCTACATAGCGTTGGCCACCATTGCCAAAGCTATTCTACACGATAGAATTGGAAGATGAACTGGTTCATAGAAATGTTACTGGTTGAAGCTTTCCTGTCTTGTGAAAAACAACTTCTTTAACAAAATGTACGATGCACTCTTGAATCTTCCAAGAAGACTCGGTTCTTACAGTACAAAGTGTTTACATGGGAGTACAAATTTGTTTTTTAATTAAAAAATATATTAAAATAATAATATTTTATTTTTAAAAAATTATTTTTTACACTAACAAATCAAAATAATTTAAAAATAAAAATAATAATTTAATAAAAAACACAATTTTTTTCAAAACATTTTAAAAGTGATTTCCAAATACCCATGAGTTGTTGCAAATTTTCTATGTCAAGTGAAAAGACAACCACTTCCACACCACTCATCATAACTGAGATTCATTAAATATGGAATAGACATACTAAAGAAGAACAAAACTACTCCACCAAAGTTGCAATTTCTTAAGTTTCCATGATACTTTATAACGAAGATGCTAAGGGAAACCCCACCAGAATTTGACATTTACCCACCAACGAGGACTAAAACTGGAACTAAGTTTTTAATTCATGCATTTATAATGAAGGCTTCAGTTCCGGTCAAGATTGGCAATGCAAATAGTATACACCTCCTAATTTATAATATCGGCGTCTTTAGGAAACTTACGAAGCTTATCTGAACTTTACCTTTTCGATAACAATCTTTACAATCCAAAAAAGGTGTAAATCAATCTTCTAACATCTCATGAATTAAAGAATATAGTTGGAGTGGCTGAATATTTCAAGAAACTAAGTCAGAAACAAAGTTTAAGTTACAGCAAAATCTAAATTACAACAAATTTGTGACAACAACATAGTTAGTATTGAACACAAATTTTATAAGATTTTATCAACCTTAATGACCAGAGAAAAAAGAAAACATTGAGTAACATTAAGAACTCATAATCAAGAGTAGAATCCTAATGAAAGACAACAGCTAGAAGAGGGAATAGAGGAGGCAAATCACAATATAAATAACTAATCTCTCCTTCCTCTCTGTAGCATTCTTTTCTCTCTTTTTCTGTGTTGTTTTTCTAGCAACTTTGAACTGAAATAATGACATATCAGTTTATTAAAATCTGAAAACATCCCAGTTAGTGAACTGCTTGGGTTTTAAGAACTGAAGTCTACTGATGGACAACTTGAAGTAAAGCAGATGTTATGAAACACTTAGGATGCCTTTTTTGTGGATAAAAGCTGAAAACATCCCAGTTAGTTTGGTGCATGTTATATAACCATCAGACCTCATAACCTCATCTGCTGGATCTACAAGTTGAATTTATGTCCGAGAATGCAGATGACACTAGTATTTGCTCCAAATGATTTTAATCCTCACTTCACATCAAGAGAATCTTAAGATGGTTTGAGCTTTCTTCAGGTCTCGTATATTGTTTATTTTTTTTAATCATGGAATATAATCATTTTATTAAACACATAATGTTGAAAAATAAAATATCTCCCGTGTTTCATAAGAAAAAAATCGTCAGGATGGGTCCATGGCTGAAACCCAAACACAAGTTTCAAATAATCGTGACAAAAACTTCATTTCCCTTCTACACGCAATTGAATATTCAACACTGAGATTATAATTCTTTTTGGTATGATTTCTACAATAGCGATTCTTAAATAACAGCGAATTGCTATAATAATTTTCTTGAAACTCTGTTAGTTTTTAGAACTGCTACCTGATCCTCCATTACCCGCAAGCTGTGTTGATTTGATCGATCAAAATGAACAGACGGTAGAAGTGAAGAGGATAACAACAAATACTCTGAAAGTCGCGAACATGTTGAAACCGCGTTTCCAATAGTTTCGGGCCCAAGCTATTATTCCATCTCGGACCGTTTACTTTGAAGAAAAATCGGTGAAGAATTTTTGGATAATTCTAGATTTTTGAATACTAGATTTTTGCTGAAAATTTTAGTCTTTTTTTCACGTATTGGCTAAGAGCTCTTTCCATAGACTTTCCTGCTGCTGGGATATATAGTCTTCAACGATAGGAAAACCCGAAGGTGCAATTCAATATTCAATCTTCGAGTAACACTCATACCCCTGGTCTACACCTCTCAAGACGCAATTAATTTTTAGCTTTTTCATTTTTATTTTTATTTTGAAAAGGCACAATTTTAGGGAAAGGCCATTGAAATTTAAGATGTTGAGCTTTTGAAATTTAATGGGTTGCGTTGTTCTAATCAAGGCAACCTCACTATCCTGTAGTCAGGACCACTTTTATGCATGGACAGTGGAAGCCCCCACAACATGGACAATTTTGGGGTGATCGGGCTAATCTTTATGTTCTATAAATTATTATTTTCTTATATTGATTTTTCAATTGAGCTTTAAAATTTTAATAGTTATTATTTTTATTTATATATTAACTCATATCATCCTATATTATTTTATAGGATCGAGTTTACTAGATGAATCTTGTCAAATTTCCAGTTCACGCACTGTTTGGAACACATCTAAAGCTACAAATAGATTTAAGTAGAGCTAGAAACTAGACATGTCAATATTTTCAATCATATATATTACTATCAGTAATTCATCTAAACAATAAAGAACAACATGCATGTTGAAGTGAGAATTGAAATCTGCCAAAAATATATAAAAATTAAAAATTCGAGTTATATAAAGAAATTCTATTATATTTGATTAGTTATTTATTTTTGAATAATTATTTTTAATTTGGGATTATTCTGGCTCATTAAGCATTCTTTAGGGGTTCATTTTCATTATTAAACTTGTATTATATGATTGCTAATTTAAGTCCATTAGCTTGCAACCGAAAAATGGTCTATTAGGCCCCGTTTGTTTGCTGAAAAGTGGTTTCCTTTTGAAAAGTGAATTCTGGGGAAAGTGAATTTCTGGAAAGTGAATTTCGATGTTTGGCAGTGTTATGGAAAATGAACTGGAAAACACTTTCCAGTGTTTGTTTGTGTTATGGAAAATGAACTGGAAAATAATTTATTAATAAATTAATTTTTTTTTCAAGTTTATTAAAATAATGAGGAACAAATCTTACAAATTAAAAAGTTGAATGAGAATGAAATTGAAAAAAAAAACTCATAAATTATCTCAAATAAAATAAATAATAATCAAAATAATAGAGATCAAATCTAAAAATTTTTAAAAAAATGAAAGGTGAATAAATTAAAATAATAATAATTAACATTTCATAAATTATTTCAAATAAAATAAGTAACAATAAAAAAAAATAAGGACCAAATTTGATAGATAAAAAATTTCAATAAAAAAAATGATAAGAAAAAAGAAAATAGCAATTATAAAAATAAGGACCAAAATTACTATAAAAATTATATTTTAAGAGATGGAATTGAAAAGTAAATATTCAAAACAAATTATATATAGCAATCAAAAGTTTGAGGATCAAATTTGATATAATCAGCAAATAATGACATTTCTAAATTTTTCATAACTTCCGGAAAATGTTTTCCGCCCAAATTTTCCGGAAAACACTTTCCTGAAAACCAAGCCAAATTTTTCTTTGACTGGAAAGTGTTTTCCGTTGACCAACTTTCCGGAAGGCAAACAAACACAGGAAAGTTTGGAAAGTGGTTTCCCGGAAAGTGAATTCCGGGAAACAAACACAGCCTTAGGGTTAGTTAATTTTCATATTAAAAGTTAACGGTCAACTCAAGATAATTAGTACATAGATATCATTGTTTCTATTAACTTTTAGGAGTAATGTAAGAGTAGGGTTGAACTTAAATACTAACTTGTGATGTAAATAATGTGTAGGGAATTTTTATTTCACGTTTTGTAATATTTGGATGAGTGTGTTTATTTTACTTTCTTATTTAATATCTCATTTACATGGATGTTTAAAACTTATTTGAATTCTTTTTAAAATTTAGACTTTTTAAAATCCAAAATAAAAATCAAAAGAATAAGAACTAAATTTTTTAAAAAAATCAAGATTATGAATCTAATGATAAAATTTAAAACAAATTAGAATCTAATAAAAGAGCTGAGAATCAAACCTAGAAATAAAAATATTGAGAGCAAATGTTACTAATCCTCTATCAAAGCTAACGTTATTGTGTGGCAGGGGTAGAGCAGTAAATTTATTGTGCAAATCGACATTAAATTATGAGCGTGTGATTCAATTAATAATTTTGGTAGTGCCTGTGGAGTGTCAATTGGTTCTCATTAGATTTTCCATGATTTTTCTGTCCACTGGACTCAGTCTCAAAACAAGCATGACGTAAGAAGTTGAGGTCATCATTGAGCTTGACAAATTTAACGCATGAATCTTCCAAGAAGACTCGGTTTTTATAGTAAAAAGTGTATATTTGGGATTAATATTGGTTTTTGTAGTGTTTTTTATTTAAAAAAATATTAAAATAATATTTTTTATTTTTTAAAAAATATTTTTGACATTAATACATCAAAATAACCTTACAACAAAAAAATAATTTAATAAAAAACACAATTTTTTTCAAAAACGTTTTTTAAGTGATTTCCCAAACACCCCTAAGTTGCTAATTTTCTATGTCAAGTGAAGACAAAATTAATAGTTTTATCATGTGACTGAATTTAGAGTAATGCTAAAAATATATATATAAATAAATCTGATCCCCTAAATGAATGGATGAACAAAAAAAGGATCCCACAAAATGTAATGCATAAGATTTCTCATGAAGTGATTTCCGTAAAGATTTTAATTTTTGGGGAAATTAGGATTATTAATTTTATTTTCTACACAATGAAAACTTCATTTCCGGTCAAGATTGAATGTTCTGATCACTAATCTTACCCTGTCCTGCACCTTTCTTTCATCCATGACACAAAATCTATCATATCTTTCCCATATATATACGTGTGCAGGGCGAATCATTTTATGCATCCCTTTAAGAAATCAAACCACCAATTAAGGCCATGGCTTCCCAGATCCTGCTCTTATCCTCAACTTTCTTGATTTTTTCCTTACTTGCTCATGCTTCCTTCCTTTCTTCTTTTGCTTACTCGGCTAGTACTGGAGCTGAAGTAGCAAATGGAAGGAAGGAAGCGGATGCTCTTCTACAATGGAAAGGCAGTCTCGACAACCACAGCCAGCCTCTCTTGTCTTCTTGGGCTGGAGACAGCCCTTGCAACTGGTTCGGAATCAGTTGCGACAGGTCTGGTATTGTCATCAACATAAGTCTGCCCAATTCTAGTTTGAGAGGTACGCTTAATAGTCTCAGATTCTCTTCCTTTCCTAGCTTGATTGAGCTTAACCTTCTCAACAACTCCCTCTACGGGTCCATTCCTTCGCATATAGGTATCCTTTCTAACCTCACCATCCTTGACTTGTCTTTCAATAACATTTCTGGTTTCATTCCATCAGAAATAAGCTCATTGAAAAGCCTTGGATTCTTTTCCCTAGCTGTTAACCATATCACTGGCTCCATCCCCAAGGAAATTGGAATGCTGAGTTCACTTTCGCAACTATTTCTGCATGAGAATGATCTCAGAGGATTGATCCCGGCTTCCATAGGCAACTTGAGCCACTTAACTGATTTCTCTCTCTATTTAAATGAACTTTCTGGTGGCATACCACCAGAAATTGGAAAATTAGGATCTCTCACTATATTAGATTTGTCATCAAATAAGCTAACCAATACAATACCGGTATCTTTAGAAAACTTAAGAAACTTATCCAAACTTTACCTTTGGAATAATAGTCTTGTTGGTCCCATTACTTCTATCGGGAACCTGACGGCATCTCTCACAGTATTAGATTTGTCATCTAATAAGCTAACCGGTACAATACCAGCATCTTTAGGAAACTTAAGAAGCTTATCTGAACTTAACCTTTCCGAAAACAATCTTTTTGGTCCCATTACTTCTATCGGGAACATGACGACATCTCTCACTATATTAATTTTGGAATCTAATAAGCTAACCGGTACAATACCGGTGTCTTTGGGAAACTTAAGAAGCTTATCTGTACTTTACCTTTCCGATAACAATCTTTTTGGTCCCATTACTTCTATCGGGAACATGACGACATCTCTCACTATATTAGGTTTGTCATTTAATAAGCTAACCGGTACAATACCGGCATCTTTAGGAAACGGAAACCAGACAGCATCTCTCACTGAATTATATTTGTCATCTAATAAGCTAACTGGTACAATACCGGCATCTTTAGGAAACTTACGAAGCTTATCTGAACTTTACCTTCCGGATAACAATCTTGTTGGTCCCATTCCTCCAGAAATGAACAACCTTACACATTTGTATGAGTTAATAATATATTCTAATAGATTGTCTGGGAACCTACCGCAAGATGTGTGCCTTGGTGGATTACTTGCACATTTTGCAGCGTTCGACAATTATTTCACTGGACCCATCCCGAAAAGCTTGAAAAATTGCACTAGCTTGTTGAGACTCAGACTTGAGAGAAACCAGCTTAGCGGAAACATATCTGATGCTTTTGGCACACATCCCCATTTGTACTACATGGATTTGAGTGATAATGAATTGCATGGTGAGCTTTCATGGACATGGGACCAGTTTAACAATCTGACAACCTTCAAAATTTCTGGAAACAAAATCTCTGGTGAAATACCAGCTGCTCTTGGAAAGGCAACCCATCTACAAGCTCTTGACCTCTCGTCGAATCAACTAGTTGGGGGAATTCCCAAAGAATTGGGAAATTTAAAGTTTATTGAACTTGCACTAAATGACAACAAACTTTCAGGTGATATTCCTTTTGATGTCGAATCGCTATCTGATCTCGAAAAACTTGGTCTGGCCGCGAACAATTTTAGTGCAACAATTCTTAAACAGCTTGGCAAGTGCTCAAAACTCATATTCTTGAATATGAGCAAGAATAGATTCGCAGGGAGTATTCCTGCTGAGATTGGGTCTTTACAGTCTCTTCAAAGTCTTGATCTCAGTTGGAATTCCCTGACGGGAGGTATAGCGTCAGAGTTTGGACAGCTGCAGCAGCTAGAGGTTTTAAACCTCTCCCATAATATGTTGTCCGGTCTCATCCCAACCAGTTTTAGTAGGCTGAAAGGCCTCACTAAAGTGGATGTATCCTATAACAAGTTAGAGGGTCCCATTCCTGACATCAAAGCCTTTCGCGAGGCACCATTTGAAGCAATTTGCAACAACAGCAACTTGTGTGGCAATGCTACTGGTTTGGAGGCTTGTGCAGCGCTCATGAAAAATAAAACTGTGCACAAGAAGGGCTCCAAAGTTGTCATTTTCATTGTAATTCCTCTGTTGGGTGGTTTGTTGGGCTTGATTGTAGGTTTTCTTATCTTTTTCCAAAATCGAAGAACGAAAAGGTTAATGGAAACACCACAAAGCGTGAGATGGTGCCCTGAATGGGAACTGTGCTATGCAGACATCATTGAGGCTACTGAAGAATTCAACTCTAGATATTGCATTGGTACAGGAGGGTATGGAGTTGTTTACAAAGCTGTGCTTCCATCAGAACAAGTCCTTGCTGTGAAGAAATTTTACCAAACACCAGAGGTTGAGATGACCAGCTTGAAAGCTTTTAGAAGCGAGATTGATGTCTTAATGGGTATACGGCATCGAAACATTGTCAAGCTGTATGGTTTCTGCTCTCATGCTAAACACTCATTTTTGGTATATGAATTTGTGGAAAGGGGAAGCTTGAGAAAGGTATTGAACGACGAGGAACAAGCGGTAAAGATGGATTGGGATAAAAGGCTAAATCTTATCAAAGGGGTGGCCAACGCTCTATCATACATGCACCATGACTGCTCACCTCCAATTATTCATAGAGACATTTCCAGCAACAATGTTCTTTTGGATTCAGAATATGAGGCTCATGTCTCTGATTTTGGCACAGCTAGGCTCTTAATGCCTGACGCATCCAATTGGACATCATTTGCTGGCACCTTTGGGTACACAGCTCCAGGTATGTTGTGTTTTTTCAATATCACCTTCTACAATAGGTTAGTTTACCTTCTGAAAATTATTAACCTATCACGAACAATGTGCATTTATGATTGATTAACCTTAAACTGGTCCTGAGATCGTTAATATGCTAATTCTTTGACATTATGCTGAAACAAAATGCCTTGAAAACATATGATCAGTCGCTGCATGCTCCGCAGGTAAAATATGTTTTCTTTGGCAGCAGATTCTTTTCTTGCATCCTAACATTGTTTGATAGAATTAATCTTGTTGTTATTTCAGTTTGCTTTGTTTAAATTCCAGCAGACGTAACCTTTTAGCAGACGTAACCTCTTAGGGGACATAACCTTTTAGTGGACATAACTTTTCATGTAACAGTTATGATGTAGAAGTTATTTAGGACGTAACCTTTCGTATTTGCCTCTATAAATAATAAGAAAATCAGACAATGATGCAGTGAGTTAAGCATCACAAAAGCCTCTGTTCTTTCATTGCTTTGGCTCTGTTCCAGCTTGAGTTTTTTCTTTTTTTTCAAATTGGGTGATTGGCCGTAAGAAAGCATAGCCATCATTGTTTGCATAATGGAAATGCTTTGGTAATCTTTCTGAAGTTCTTTTTCTAGATCGGAAAGTAAGCCAGAAGCATGGCTCTTTTGCAGAACTTTTTGGTTCATATTAACTAGATATCCAACAAAAATGCCATAATACTGGTAGCTGGTTTTTATTTTAGCACGAAAGCAATTAAGAAATGTAACACTGCATAGAGGTGCAGTAAATTATTTTAGCAAAATGCCATAATGACTAGTCTCTTTTGCAGAGTTGGCATACACAATGAAAGTGGATGCAAAATGTGATGTGTATAGCTTCGGAGTAGTAGCGTTGGAAGTGATGATGGGAAAGCATCCTGGCGATTTCATCTCATCCCTGATGTTATCGGCTTCCACCTCCTCATCATCACCGATCGGTCACAATACACTCTTGAAGGATGTTTTAGACCAGCGCCTCCCACCTCCCAAAAACAAGCTTGCCGACGGCGTGGCACATGTTGCAAAACTAGTGTTTGCTTGCTTGCAGACCGATCCCCATTATCGGCCAACAATGCTACAAGTTTCTACACAGCTTACAACTCGTTGGCCACCATTGCCAAAGCTATTCTCCACGATAGAATTGGGAGATGAACTGGTTCACAGAAATTTTACTGGTTGAAGTTTTACTGTCTTGTGAAAAACAACTTGTTTGACAAAATGTAATATTAAATTGTTATTCTGGCAATAAGTTCCCCCTCCCCTCAAGAGTTGTTCTTGTCTGTCTTAGATATTCAGTCCAAATCCTTACACTCCGTCTGTTTCGAACTTAAATTCGCCAGGTGAAATATTTCACATATTTTTAGTTTTCATGAGCAACAACGGAAGAATTCATCATATTTTCTCCTCTATTTTTTCGTTTTCAATTAAGCTCTTGATTTTTTTTTTAATTGGTAGTGATAATAAGCTTCTTTCAATATTGCCAAATTAGTAATACAACTAAAAATCTTGATGATTTTAAAAAATAACCACTTCCATTAATTTCCACAATGATCAAACCAAACTTTAAAAATAGTAAATTTTAAAACTCGACAGAAATAGTAATTATCTTTTATACTCATTAAAAATAATTAACTTAAAACATTTTGTTTCTACTGATCTTTGTATTATTATCCTTTCACTTTCCGTGGTCTACTTCCCAGCCCTGTGATAAGGAATACTGCTTCTGTTCATAAAAATCTGTTGTACAATTGTAGGCATAATTTTCTCTCAAGGTTCAGCGTAATTTTGCACCTGGAAGGCCAACAGCCCTTGGCATCAAAACAATTTGTAATTTTCGACAGTTTTCAGGGGTTTACGCGATTATGCAGAATTATAAGTGGGGTTTTCTGAATAAAGCAAAGACCAAACCTACAGCCAAAAAAAGTCTACGATTACCAAACAAAAACAGAGCGTCTCTGTATCTTTCCCAATGGGCTTCAAAAAACCTAATCCTGCTTCTCTGAGAACATCCAAAACCCTTTGAAACAATTCCTTACCTGCGTGGGTTTTAAGAACGGAAGTCTAATGATGGACAACTTGAAGTGAAGCAGATGTTATGAAACACTCAGGATGCCTTTTTTGTGGATAAAAAGGTTGTTCCCTTAGTAAAGGGATTTTTCAGGACGGATTGGGACACTGTGCAGTGAATTTGAAACATAAATCATTGCAATTTTATCAATTTCTCATGACCTTCATATCTGATATTTTAAATCTCAAACCAGTAGGTGATGGCTCTACGAGTGATAGAACTACATAAAAATACTAATGCAATCAAAATATTTTTTAAAACTTAAAAAATTTAAAAATCAACACACAATATCAGTGTCTCAAATCTTAGATTTTTAGAATGAGTGGTTAATATTGAAGAATAAAATTTCTGGAGATAGAACAAACTGATTGGTCTAAAGAAGTGGTTGTTCGGAGGAACTCTAGGGAGTGAGGGGTGTGTCCGTTAGCTTTTATGGGATGCCTGAGAGAAAGAGAGTGAAGAATTGCAGGCAGCATGCCTCAGGGGAAGAAGACAAATCCTTATGCATTCACAAAACTACGTTGTTTAATTTGTTTTGACAACATTATGTATGATAAATCTTTATTTTGGTATTAACAGCAAAACATGAAGAAACAATAAGAACAGAAATAGTGTTGTATTATGTATTGTTCTTTTACAGCAGCAATATTTATACACGTGCTAGAGATCTCACTAATAGGAAAGGAGATAAGTGTTAATCCCTATAATCTTGGCATATTAAAGTCTATTTATATATTTACATAAAATTGTAATCTGATTTGGTAACTTTTGTTGAAATCTAAAGTTGATTCCAGAACTGCACAAGAGAACCGGTCGACCGATTGCGAGAAAGAAATTAACCGGTCGACCGCTTGCAACCGGTCGACCGCTTGCAAAGGGAAAATTAACCGGTCGACCGCTTGGCCCTGTCTGCGACAAACTGACGCAGGATAAATGAAGAATTGAAGGTTGAAGGTTATTGTTTTTGTAATCCTTTTGTATTCAGGATGATTATAAATCCTTTAGAGTTTAGGAAACAAGTCTGTCAAATCAGTTATAAGAAATCTTGTAAATAACTGATTTTTAGAAATATTACCGTTGATAGTTGTTGGTTAGGTAAATCATAGCCGTTGTAATTTTCTGGTTCTATAAATAAAATGGATGGGATGGCAGTAACCATACACGAAATTCTGCCAATGTTTATGTTCTTTTAGCTTGAATTTACAAAGTTCTTTAGTTCTTTCAATTCTGGAAATTTTCCAGAATTCTGGGAAAAGTCCCGAATCCAGTTCTTGATCTCTACAGTGTGTGTTTGTGTTCTTTGTTCTTTTCTGAAATTTCAACATGGTATCAGAGCGGAATTAGGTCTTTGAGAGGGAGTGAAAGAGATTCAAGTATTGATTAAAACCTTGAAAGAAAAAGGTTGCACTGTCTCCAGAAGTTCCAGAGTTCGTCAATCAAGAAAAGGCTTGATTTGTTCTTTAAAGGACTAATAATTGAAGATTTGTTCAATTATAGTTCGTGTTCTTTGTTCTGTGGAATCCCTGGAAGAAAAGAGTGCAAGAAACAAGTGAAAGGAAACTTGTTCGTGTATTGGCAGATTTTGAAATCAAAGAAAAGAAGCAAGTGTTGACCAGAATTTGCAGATTTTTAAAAAAAAAATCAAGAAATTTGACTTGATTTGTACTTTAAGAGGATAATCAATTGATATTGATCATCAATTGATATCCTTGTTCTCTGTTTTGTGTAGTCTTAGAAGTGAATTACAAGACTAGAAAAGAAAGCCTAGCTGACAGACATGGATGCTTGGGATAAATTTGAAGACTTGAAGATGAAAGTCAAGGAATTCTCATCAAATGTCTCCAAGATAGAAAATCAGATGACACTGCTAAGGGAAGAAATTCAAGAAGCCTTTGCAGCAGGATTCAAGGGAAGAACAAGAACTCAGGTGTTCTTCAAAAACCCAGAAAACAAGAACAATTCTGGGAAACAATGGCAGAACAAGAAATGGGAGAGTAATCAATCAAATGCCAACAAGTTCAATGCAAAAGGGAAGGAGAGAAGAGAACGATTCCCCACATGCAAATACTGTCAAAAGACTAATCATCTTGAGTCATTTTGTTGGCTCAAAAATGCTCAATGTCGAAAATGCATGCAATTCGGGCACATACAAAAGTTTTGCAAAACCAACACCTCAAATGGACAAATTCATACTGCTGAGGAAGTGGAAGCCAAGGATGAGAAATTACTCACAGCCATTGGGAGACTCAGCTGCAATAAAACAGAGGTTAGTAAGCAAAACTGGTTGATAGATAGTGGTTGTTCAAATCATATGTCTGCTGAATTGAGTATGTTTAAACACTTGGATTTAAAATATAAATCAAGAGTAAAGGTTGCAAATGGACAGTATGTAAGTGTAGAGGGAAAGGGAGAAGTTGACATAGAAACTCTAGCAGGTACACGAAACTTTGAACATGTTCTGTATGTACCTGAAATTGCTCAAAATCTAATAAGTGTAGGACAACTGCTAGAGGATGGTTTCTCATTGTTCTTTATAGATGGTGTATGCACAATTAAGGATAATCATGGGGCACATTTATTCACTGCCAAGATGTTAAATAGATGCTTTAGTATTGAAGAAGAACTGAAACTTATAAGCATGAGTATAAATGAAACTGAAAATTCAGTGCTATGGCATAAAAGGCTAGGACATTTTAATTATGCCTCTTTGAAGAAAATGACTGAATTACATATGGTTGAAGGGCTACCTATGATACATGAGCAAGATGAATTGTGTGAGGCATGCCAACTAGGAAAACAAACAAGAAGTAAATTCGGTTTAAGCACACTTAGATCAACTGTCAAGTTACAACTTGTGCACACTGATTTGTGTGGACCTATGCACAATGAGTCATTGAATGGTGCTAGGTACTTCTTGTTGTTTATAGATGATTTTACTAGGTTTTGTTGGGTATACTTCCTTAAAACCAAAGGGGAAGTTTTTGAATATTTTCTGAAGTTCAAGGCTGCAGCCGAGAAAGAGTCTAACTGCAGCTTGAAAGTGTTGAGATCAGATAATGGGGGGGAGTTTACCTCCCATAGAATGGAAGAATACCTAGCTAAGGAAGGTATCAAACATCAGTTAACAGTTCCCTACACCCCACAACAAAATGGGGTAAGTGAGAGGAAAAATAGAACTTTAATGGAGATGGCAAGATGCCTCATTTATGAGAAAAATTTACCTTTGAAGTTCTGGGCTGAGGCTGTTAGCACAGCCTCATATCTTCTAAATAGGATGATCTCTAGATCATTAGGAGATAAAACACCATTTGAAGGGTGGAATGGTTACAAACCAAACCTAGATCATTTGAAAATATTTGGGAGTCCATGTTATGTGCTGCAACCTGAAGCAAAAAGAAGGAAATTAGACCAGAAATCAGAGGTTGGGATTTTGATTGGATATAGTTCAAAGTCAAAGGGCTATAAGGTTTATAATTTAAAAACCAACCAAGCTGTGATTGCAAGAGATGTCCAGGTGGCTGAAAGTCAAGTCTGGAATTGGGAAGAAAGAAAAATTGAAGAAAACAGGGTTGAAATACAAACTGAAAATGAAGAGATATTAGATGACTTACATGTTGAAGAAGGGTTGTCAGAAGAGATAGATGACATACCTGTGAGAGGAGCAAGACCTCTAAGTGACATATATGATAGATGCAACTTAGTTGCAAGTGAACCAACAAATGTGGAAGAAGCTATGGAATCACAAACTTGGGTGGCAGCCATGAAAGAAGAACTAAATATGATTGAAAAGAATGATACCTGGCATTTAGTGGACAGACCGAGACATAGAAAGGTGATAGGGGTCAAATGGATTTACAAAACAAAACTAAATGCTGATGGGAGTATCAACAAAAACAAGGCTAGATTAGTGGTCAAAGGGTATGCTCAAGAACAAGGAATTGACTACCATGATACCTTTGCACCAGTCTCAAGGATGGATACCATCAAGCTGCTGCTGATGTTGGCTGCACAAAAGGGATGGTTGGTTTGGCAAATGGATGTCAAATCTGCATTCTTGAATGGAACATTAAGTGAAGAAATTTATGTTGAACAACCCGAAGGATTTGAAATTGAACCCAATCTAGACAAAGTTTATTTGCTAAAGAAAGCATTATATGGCTTGAAACAAGCTCCTAGAGCTTGGTATAGCAACTTAGATGAGTACTTAGCAAGTTTGGGATTTGAGAAAAGTTTGAATGAAGCCACTCTTTATGTGAAGAAAGTTGATGATCACATATTAATAGTTTCAGTATATGTGGATGACTTATTGATCACGGGTGATGATGAAAAATTTGTTGATGAATTCAAGCTAAACATGAAAAACAAGTTTGAAATGAATGAACTTGGATTGCTAGCTTACTTCCTTGGAATGGAAATGAATCAATCAAGTGAAGGGTGTTTTGTGTGTCAAAAACAATTCACAACAAAACTACTAAACAAGTTTGCAATGGAGAATTGCAAACCTGCTAGCACACCAATGGTGCTTGGGGTGAAACTCACCAAGGATGATGGTGCCCCCTGTGCTGATGGCAGAATGTATAGAAGTTTAATTGGAAGTTTGTTGTACTTAACTTCCACTAGACCTGACATTGTATTTGCAGTAAACTATCTCTCAAGGTTCATGCAAAACCCTAGTCAAACACATCACATTGCAGCAAAAAGGGTGCTGAGATACTTAAAAGGAACATTGGATTTTGGCCTGTTCTTCAAGAGTATGAACACTGTCAAAATAACTGGATTTTGTGACAGTGATTGGGCTGGGAGTGATGAAGGGATGATGAGCACTTCGGGATATTGTTTTTCAATGGGAGAATGTATTTTCTGCTGGAATTCGAAGAAACAATCTGTGGTTGCCCACTCAACAGCCGAAGCTGAATATATCTCTGCATTTGTGGCAGCAAACCAATTAGTTTGGTTAAGGAAAGTGTTGAAGGACTTAAACTGTGAACAAGGGGAACCAACTGAACTCTTGTGTGACAATATGGCTGCAATTGCAATTTCAAAGAACTCTGTGTTCCATGACAGAACAAAGCACATGAAGATAAAATTTCATGCAATAAGGCAGTTTCAGCAAGAAGGAGAATTGGAAATGAAGTATGTTTGTTCAAAGGAGCAGCTGGCTGATTTGTTCACAAAGACTTTAGCAAAAGAGAGATTTGAAGAGCTAAGGAGAATGGTGGGAATGTGCAGCTCAGGAATCAAGGGGGAGTGTTGAAATCTAAAGTTGATTCCAGAACTGCACAAGAGAACCGGTCGACCGATTGCGAGAAAGAAATTAACCGGTCGACCGCTTGCAACCGGTCGACCGCTTGCAAAGGGAAAATTAACCGGTCGACCGCTTGGCCCTGTCTGCGACAAACTGACGCAGGATAAATGAAGAATTGAAGGTTGAAGGTTATTGTTTTTGTAATCCTTTTGTATTCAGGATGATTATAAATCCTTTAGAGTTTAGGAAACAAGTCTGTCAAATCAGTTATAAGAAATCTTGTAAATAACTGATTTTTAGAAATATTACCGTTGATAGTTGTTGGTTAGGTAAATCATAGCCGTTGTAATTTTCTGGTTCTATAAATAAAATGGATGGGATGGCAGTAACCATACACGAAATTCTGCCAATGTTTATGTTCTTTTAGCTTGAATTTACAAAGTTCTTTAGTTCTTTCAATTCTGGAAATTTTCCAGAATTCTGGGAAAAGTCCCGAATCCAGTTCTTGATCTCTACAGTGTGTGTTTGTGTTCTTTGTTCTTTTCTGAAATTTCAACAACTTTTATGAATTGGTGGCAAGAATATAGCAGGTTCTTCAGCAGTCTTCAGCAGTGCAATCTTTCCTTCATATAGAAGGAGTCAACTTTCCTTAATATAGCAGGATCTTCAGCAGTAATTCCTATTTGGCAGTTGTCCTTCAATAAAACATGACCTGCTAGTGATTAGGATTTGGTTCCCCTTCCATAATGCTGGATGATCTGCTAGTGATTAGGATTTGGTTCCCCTTCCATAATGCTGGATGATCTGCTAGTGCTATCTGCACCATCAATTTTGAGTGGGTAATCCATAGGGTAAGTTAAATAATCAAGAGAGCATTAGGTACCTGCTCTGATACCATGAAGAAACAATAAAAACAGAAATAGTGTTGTATTGTGTATTGTTCTGTTACAGCAGTAATATTTATACACGAGCTAGAGATAAGTGTTAATCCCTATAATCTTGGCATATTAAAGTCTATCTTTATATTTACATAACAATTGTAATTTGATTTGGTAACTTGTATGAATCGGTGGAAAGAATATAGCAGGAGTGCGGGCATTGGAGATAATCATGGGAAGGCATCCTGGCGATTTCATCTCAGCTTTGTTGTCATCATCATCATCCTCGTCACCATCAGGATGGAAAGAGATTTATGGCATAATTTTCTCAGGTCTAGGGGTGATTTTCCATCAACGTACCTAGGCCTTCCACTTGGTGCAAACCCAAAATGGTTATAAATCTAGAAACTAACTATCTCTTGGATCATATCAAGTTTTGGAAATCGGAAAGACAAGCTTTTAAGTAAAGTAGGGCGTACGTCTATGTTTGATGAAAAGTGTGTTGAACTCTCTCTCTCTTTACTACATGTCAATATTCGTAATGCCTATACAGGTGATCAAAGCCATTACCTCAATTCAGACAATTTTCCATGGAAAATTTCTAGTCAAGATGCTGAAAGACACCCCATCGTCAGGATGGGTCCATAGCTGAAACCCAAAGACAAGTTTCAAATAATCGTGACAAAAACTCCATTTCCCTTCTACAATGGCAATTTAAATTATTCTACACGCAATTGGATATTCCATCTTGATTAATGTTGATTGTCACACAAAATGTCGAGGAAATAAAAATGAAAAATTAATCAATCCAGACGAAGAATTTTCATTTGAAGATCATAATAAAACATTAGCTACTGCGAGGACAGACCGATAGGGTGAAAAGGTCGCAGATAAACTGTGAATCCCTGCATAAGCACAAAAAGCTATATTTACAATATTTAAAAAACTATTTTATCAATTTAGTTTTCTAAAATATATTTTTGCATTGGAGTTGCTCTAAACGGATGATTTCGTTGTATAAATTACCTAATATATAATAGGCGTCAACACTGAGATTATAATTCTTTTTGGCATGATTTTTATAAATTGATTATTTTTTATTGGTTTTAGTCAAAGTAAAGTTATAAATATTTTTAGTTGTGAACAAGGATGATGCCGCTTTTTCCCAACTCTTTGAATCATAGATGAGTCCATCTCTTTTGACTCCTATGAGTACAATAATTTCATAAAAGTCTTTCTAAAATAATACAAGAGAGAAAAACATTCAAAAAGTATACCTTTGAGTCATTTTCAATGTCAAAAATAATATGAATGGGGGAGAAAAAGAAGAAGAGTGTAAATTTCAAAATGTCCCTACAACTCGCACCAGTCATCTAAAATAGCCACTTCCCAGCTTAAAGCATAATCGTCGCCCAATCAAAAAAGAAAAAGATTAGAAAAATGACTCCGAATTGGGACAAAGTTCCGGTCATTTCAATCTACTTGAAGAAATTGACCAATCAAACAAGTATGAAACATATTCATGTGTTTGATCCAAAGGATGTTTGCCATTGCGATCCTGTTGAAATAAGGTTGCTCTTTGGAACCATTTCAAAATGTCCCTACACCTCGCACCAGTCATCTAAAACCCAGTAAAAAACAACTTTTGCATTTCCTACCTGAAGGAAAACTCCTCCCTGTTCATTTCTACCAAGACATGAACTCCTAATGATGATCACATTTCACATCCACAGGAACGTATCGCCAGGGCATGTCATATAAATTAATCGCCAACTTATTCAAGCATTTGATAATTCCAGTCCCCAAGTCTTGTAACAGGCAATTAAAAAGCCAAAAAAAGAGAAAAGGAGCATAACCCTTTCCAATTGATCCAAATTTCCCATATCAAAAAAATTAAATGTCGCACCCCAAAAATGGTGGTATGCGGCGTCGTGGCAACTTGTCCCCGTGAGCGGGGAGGTTAAATGTCAAAAGGGATTATCTATTTTCGCAAAAAGGGAGTCGCCACCTAGTATTATGGTTACTAGGAAACCTAAACTGGTCTTTCAGAGATTCTAGGGTAAGGGACTGGTTGCGTAAAGGGAAGGTTTTAGCACCTCTAGTACGCCCTACCTAAGGTAAGCTGCTTGACGTTTTTGTTTGTCTTATGATTGCTAGGATACGGATATATATAATATATATTTAAATGTTGATGATATATTATCCCTGCCGAATATTTTGAATAGCAACCCTTTTAGGATTTATCTACCAAAACACCGATAGTGAATAATATGAATCACCGAAAAAGTTTTTTATATTTTTTTGAATATTGGCCAATACCCTTTGGATTTTACAAACATGTTGTAAAATCTCAAAATGCAAGAAATGATTTTTCTTTGCAAAATCCATGCTAAAACTCATTTTCTCTTCAAAACCCAAGATAATATATATTTTTTAAAAGAACAACTTTTAAAAATATGCTAGTGTATTGGCCTTATGCAATAAAAACAACACATTTTTCTAGATTTTTTTATATATAAAAAAAAATATTTTTTAATATTTTAATAATATTTTAATAAATTTTTTATTATTATTTTATTTATTTATGGGTGGGCTGGACTGCCAGCCCACCCTTTGGTGTCTGGGCTGTCAGCCCAGAGAAAACTAGGGCCTGGGCTGCCAGCCCAGCCTGTCTCGGGCTGGGCTGTCAGCCCATCTAGGGCTGGACTGTCAGCCCAGGGAAACCTGGACCGGGCTTCGGCCCGGAAGTAAAGGAAATGGGCTCGCGGATCGTGGGCTGGGCTTCCGGTCAAGATGGGCTGTAAGCCCAGCCCCTCTGGTGGTCGGGCCGGGCACAAAGACCCGACCCAACAGACCCGGCGGGGAGTGAATCAATTCACTCCCCGCGCACATGCAGAGGAAGAAGATGCACAGTAAATGGCGAATTTTCGAGTGTGATGAACGGCGTACCTGTTAACACCTTTGGGTAGAGGACGTCGAGGTGGTTCTTCCAGTCGTGGTGGCGTCGGAAATGGTTGCCTGTGGTGACCGGAGTTGTCGTCGGAAGGTGACGGGGCTGTTTGCTGTTGCGGGGGCTGTTCGGCCAACCCTTGCCTGAGACTGGGCTGGTGGTCACCGGAGTAAGGGGAGCTCCTGGTGGTGACAAAATGATGCGTGGTGGCCGGGATGGCTGCCGGCGTTGATGAACCGAGAGGGAGAGAGAGAGAACAATGGCTGCAGATTTTTAAGAGAGAGAGAATGAGCTGGATGAAAGAGATAAAGGGGAGCTGCGTGTTGATGATTTTGGTCTGTGAATTTTCGTTCTATCTTCGTCTTCCACAAATTTTCAAACTCCTCTCCTCTGTTCTTTTTTCTTCGTCAGCTTCGATTCCTCTGTTTTTCTTCGTCTGCAACCTCTATCTTTTCATCATCTGCCCGTTCCCTTTTTTTTTCCCACTGTTTCTATTTTACGTGAACTTGGCTCTACAAGTTCTTCCCCTCTCTCCTCCTCTTTTTTTTCTCCTTTGAAATCACCATTTTATAGGCATTGTAGAAGTTACCGTTGCAAGCAACGGTCTGAACTCCCCTTTTCCCCTTTTCTCTTTTTTTCTTTTTTTCTGTGGTGACAGGCTTGCCGGTGGCTTGCAGGGGGCTGGTTGGCGGCTGCATGCTTTTGGAAGAATTGCAATTTGGTCCCTCAATTTATAATTGTCTTAATTACACCCCCAATTGGATTTGAAATTATAATTTTATGCAATTATACCCCCGTCAGAATTTCAAATATTAACATTGACCTTACGCGTCTTTTTACTTTGGTCCTCGATTTCTGATTTTTGCGATTTAAGCCTCAATCGCCCATTAAACTCTCAATTTATTCAATTTTGCCCCTGTAACAAGATATTTTTGGATTTTTTGTTTTTTTTTTCTATTTTTTTCTTTTTTTCTTCCGAAACACAAAAATAAGTAGGTCAAAATTTGGGTAGCAACAGATGCCCCCTCTTTACAATGCTTACGACTAAAGTCTTGTAAAAGACTTTAAATAGTAAGTGTTGTAAAGAAAAATAGAATGATGGATATGGGTCTCATTATTCTGGGTGACCTACCCAAGTAAGTAGAGTCTCGATAGTGACGGATGACTTACCCGGGTCTGATTATGACGGGTGACCTGCCCGGGTTAGAATAATTATAACGGTCTCATTTTTCTGGGTGACCTACCCGGTTAGCGTGGTCTCATTTTTCTGGGTGACCTACCCAAGTTAGTATGGTCTCATTTTTCTGGGTGACCTACCCGGTTAGAATGGTCTCATTTTTCTGGGTGACCTACCCAAATTAGTATGGTCTCATTTTTCTGGGTGACCTACCCGGTTAGAATGGTCTCATTTTTCTGGGTGACCTACCCAAGTTAGGATGGTCTCATTTTTCTGGGTGACCTACCCGAGTTAGCGTGGTCTCATTTTTCTGGGTGACCTACCCAAGTTAGTACGGTCTCATTTTTCTGGGTGACCTACCCGGTTAGCGTGGTCTCATTTTTCTGGGTGACCTACCCGGTTAGCGTGGTCTCATTTTTCTGGGTGACCTACCCAAGTTAGCATGGTCTCATTTTTATGGGTGACCGACCCGGCTATCATGGTCTCATTTTTATGGGTGACCGACCCGGTTAGCGTGGTCTCATTTTTCTGGGTGACCGACCCGGATATCATGGTCTCATTTTTATGGGTGACCGACCCGGCTACCATGGTCTCATTTTTATGGGTGACCGACCCGGATAGCATGGTCTCATTTTTATGGGTGACCGACCCGGCTACCATGGTCTCATTTTTATGGGTGACCGACCCGGATAGCATGGTCTCATTTTTATGGGTGACCGACCCGGCTATCATGGTCTCATTTTTATAGGTGACCGACCCGGATAGCATGGTCTCATTTTTATGGGTGACCGACCCGGCTATCATGGTCTCATTTTTATGGGTGACCGACCCGGATAGCATGGTCTCATTTTTATGGGTGACCGACCCGGCTATCATGGTCTCATTTTTATGGGTGACCGACCCGGATAGCATGGTCTCATTTTTATGGGTGACCGACCCGGCTATCATGGTCTCATTTTTATGGGTGACCGACCCGGCTAGCATGGTCTCATTTTTATGGGTGACCGACCCGCCTATCATGGTCTCATTTTTATGGGTGACCGACCCGGATGGAAAATAGAGAGGGTCTCATTATTATGGGTAACCTACCCAGATGAAAAATGAAGAGGGTAAGGATGGTTTCATTATACTAGATGACCTGCCCATCTCGAGGAACGAAGCAACGCCGATCTTCAATTCATCTTCCTTGATTTTGTCGACCTGAGATTCTGTTTCTCCATATTCTCCAAAACTTGGAATCACATCAACTTTCGCCACATCTTTCTTGTCAAGTTAGTGTCATGAAAATATAACATGCATGCTTATTACCTCTTTAGAAACATAGGTCCCTTGTTCATTGTAGCCTTTCTTGATCTTTTGTTTGACTGATAAAATATGCTCCCCGTACTATATTTTCACGCTCGATGAAGGGATTTTTGGTTTCACATGGGGCCCTTTCTTGCTCCATTGAAGTTTTTCTTTTATTATACTTTTCGATACCCTTTTCATGAAGACAAAAGAATAACTCAAGATATGGTTTTGTTTATGCAAATTGACGCTTTTAATGCAAATCACCATTTTTAAACAACTATTGTAGATTTTTTTTTTTTTGCCCCCAGTGTGGTGTACACAACATGTCAAGCTCACATAATAAAAATAATTGTTATGAGATCATACGCTTTGTGAAGAAAAAGTTTCTTGTAACGAGAATTCATGACCGAATTTTATCTTATTGATTGAGAGACTACAAAATATCAGTCATAATATTTCTTTACAGAGTCAAAAATTCACAGGCCTAACTAGATCCTATTCATCCATTCTAGATAATAGCAAGGCTCTTCCTAAGAACGATTTTTTACCACATAAGGGCCTTCCTAGTTTGGGGTCCATTTACCCTGATCTTGTCCCAGTACAAGCAATATCTTCTTCAGTACCAGATTTCCTTCTTGGAATTTTCGAGGTCGGGCTTTCTTGTCATATGATTTGGTCATCCTTCTTTGGTATAATTGATGATGACAGATTGCGGCTAACCTCTTTTCGCTGATCAAATTCAATTGTTCATATCTAACTTTTGTCCATTCTGCTTCTTCTAGTTCAGAGTCTATCAATACTCTTAATGATGGGATTTCCACTTTAAAGGTATTACCACCTCCATTCCATACACCAACCTATACGGGGTGACTCCTGTTGAGATCCGAACTACGGTACACATGAAAGGCAACATCTCATGCTAATCCTTGTAGGTGACTACCATCTTTTGAATACTCTTCTTAGCATTTTAATAAGCAGCTTCTACCGCACCATTCATCTTTGGTCTATACGGCGAGGAAATGGAATGCTTGATTTTTTAATTTAGCGCAGAGTTCTATTATTATTTTTTCCTTGAAATTCTGTGCATTATCAATTATAATCTTTTCTGGTGGCTCGTATCGACCTATCAAATATCTTTCAATGAATTTCTTCACCATTTTTTTTTTTTTTGCATCACATGAGCAAATGACACGGATCCTATCTTGTGAAGTAGTCGATAGCCACGATAATAAACCTATGACCATTGTTGGCTTTTGGGTTGATAGGCTCAATCACACCAATTCCTCACATCACAAAAGGCCATGGATATATCGAGTTAAATAAAGGAGCCGAAAGGGCATTGATTTTGTCACCGTAGACCTGATACTTGCGGACATAGTCAATGCAATCCTTATCTAATGTCATCCTAAAATAACCAGTTCTTTGTATTTTTCTAGCCATCATATGTCCACTGACATCCTTTTATAGATTTCCTGTAACGCGTCTTTGGCTTCAGGTTCTTCTAGGTATCTTAGCAAAGTCCTGTAAGATGATTTCTTATACAAAACTTCCCTTATCAAGATGAAAATCCATTGTCAAACTCCTCAAGGTTTTCATTTTGATTTTGGATGCCCCCAAGGGATGGGCTTGGTTTCGGATGAAATTCTTGATATCATAGTATCAAGGGTTTTCATCTATTTCTCCTTTAACTAAGCAACAATGAGTTGGGTTATTTCTGATATCAATGTGTATCGACTGCAAGTTTTGTCTTAAGTCTATTCTAACCATAGAAGCTAGTGTGACCAAAACATCCACAAACTGATTTGCTTTCCTTCCTAGATGCATGAACTCTATTTCCCCATATTCTTCAGCTAGTTTAGATAGGTAATTTTGGTAATTTTTTTTATTTTTTACCCATCCATAAAGGAATATGTGGAACTACGAGCTGCATTATCAACCACCATGTTTATATGTAGGGAACATTATCTTTAGAGCTAGCACGATTTAATTCCCTAAAGTCCACACATACTCCAATTTCTTGGGGCTTTTAGATTTCTTGTATTCTTTTTCTTAAGGCTTCCATTCTGATGATTCTAGCTATATGCATCAGTTAATCACTTTCATTTCTTGATAACTTTTATAAATTTTGATGCATTAGGTCCTTAGTCGAATTATCTATTCAAGTTTCTTTAACAACCCGGCTAAGTAAAGGATTGCTTCCTTTTCTACATCTGATTATGGGTTTTAAAGATATGTTCTTTCTTGCTTTCCATACATCTTGGATTTAGGTTTTGATCATTGGTCATTGTCAAAGAAGCTATGATATGTTATCGTGTAAAATTGACGATCTGATTTGCCCTTTATCTATGACTTTAATCGTTGTCATTTCATTGACAACAACTATCCGTGACTAAGATATTGTTTCCATTCGGTTAGCTTCTAAATGTGCAGGGCGTTGTACACATTGTTGGTTTACTATAAAGTGCATTTCAGTTGAAGGATCTCCTGCTTCTTTTCATTCCAGACCTGTTTTTAGCTTCAGTTAATGAAAGATCTCTTTTTCTGCTATCTAGGTTTCAAAATTAGACAAGACACCAAGGATAATGCATGCTGGAGTTCCTCTTGTCAGCTTTAAGCATCTCACTGTTTAAATCAATAGTACTAATTAACAGCTCGAATTTTGAGAGTGAGAATGGCTTCAGTTAATTACGGGAACCCCAAAGACGAAATCGAGGAATGTAATTGATAACTCATTGTGGATATTTGATTGCTTTTTAAAAACAACCCAGCATTCCATTGTTTTTTCAATTTCTGCCCTTACTTTGATCAAAACTTCATGACGGGGGCTTCTTAGTTTTTTAGTTAATCGGCCTGCATCCTTCTTCCAGCGGTACCTTGTACGCTATCCATATTTAATTCAGGCATATCCTTGTAAGACCAAGCAAAAACATTTACCTAATCTCTAAACAGTAGAATCAAGTCTTCTGTTTCCTTTTAGAGTTCTTATCCTGGGCTCTCTGTGGCTTCCTTCATTACCCATATTTATGGTTTCAAGTTCCTCTTTAGTGGGTTTCCAAACTTGTTTATGTTCTTTTATTAATTTTGTGAATTCTCTAATATTATATTCATCCACTTGTTCCTCCTCTACATCTGTTATGTATTTTAAAATTCGATCATTCATTCTTAGTGTAAAGTGCAGATGTTATTGTGAAAGATATTTTTTTTTCTTTTTTTTTTTTTTGCGATGTAAATGCACAGTAAAAGAAAATTTTTGAAAATGCATGATCTCATTAAAAGAAAAATTTTGGCTTGAAAACAAAGATAAGATCCTATTGATATCTTAAGTCATGATTGTCAATAAAAAGAAAACAAAATGACAAATCACATAGAAAACATCACAATCTAACAAGTATTGTTGATTACATTTTAAGCATTAATGGAGCTTTTTTTTTTTTTTTTTTTTTGGGTTTCCCAACTTTAGAACATAATCACTTCCGACTAGCTTCCGATCGAAGGTACTGGTAGCAACTTCTAGGACCTTTCTTCATTTCCCATCCTTTTATCTTAGTCGAGTATCGTGGGTCCCAAAAGAGAGACCTATGTTTCTCGGTTGATGATGCGTGCAAAAATGTATGAGAAAATGTATGATATGATGCGTGATTGTGATAAAAAATGCGTTTTATAGTTTTTTTTTTTTTTTTTTTTTTTTTTTTTTTTTTTATGTAAGAAAGATATTATGGAGCATACACCTTAACGATAGGTTCTAGTTCCTGTACGTGAGACATAGGGTAGGTTTACTACTTGGGCTCTAAAAAGGGTCTCTCGCTGTCCTAGTGATCACCTTCGTAAAGACAATATGGGGTCTTAGCAGATAATGGGATGGTACGTATACCAATTACTATCATCTAAGCTCTCAGCAAAGAGTTGGGGTTTACACAAACTTCAACCTTGACTCAAGTCATAGGTAAGCTGCTAGTCCCCCACCTAACTTAAGGTTTAGTGTGTGCTCTCAAAATAATAAAAAGTGATGCATGACGAGACATATTATGATGACAGAATGAAAAGATGCATGCTAAAGCTTTTAAACAAATAAATAATTCATGGTAACGTGAGAGTAAATGAATAAATAAACACACAAAATAATTAACATATCACAAACAAAATTATCAAGCTTAGTCCAATAATCCCCAGTGGAGTCGCCATTCTGTCGCACCCCAAAAATGGTGGTATGCGGCATCGTGGCAACTTGTCCCCGTGAGCGGGGAGGTTAAATGTCAAAAGGGATTATCTATTTTCGCAAAAAGGGAGTCGCCACCTAGTATTATGGTTACTAGGAAACCTAAACTGGTCTTTCAGAGATTCTAGGGTAAGGGACTGGTTGCGTAAAGGGAAGGTTTTAGCACCCCTAGTACGCCCTACCTAAGGTAAGCTGCTTGACGTTTTTGTTTGTCTTATGATTGCTAGGATACGGATATATATAATATATATTTAAATGTTGATGATATATTATCCCTGCCGAATATTTTGAATAGCAACCCTTTTAGGATTTATCTACCCAAACACCGATAGTGAATAATAGCATATTATTCCCGCCGAATATTTTGAATAGAATTTATCTACCCAAACACCGATAGTGAATAATATGAATCACCGAAAAAGTTTTTTATATTTTTTTGAATATTGGCCAATACCCTTTGGATTTTACAAACATGTTGTAAAATCTCAAAATGCAAGAAATGATTTTTCTTTGCAAAATCCATGCTAAAACTCATTTTCTCTTCAAAACCCAAGATAATATATTTTTTTTAAAAGAACAACTTTTAAAAATATGCTAGTGTATTGGCCTTATGCAATAAAAACAACACATTTTTCTAGATTTTTTTATATATATAAAAAAAAATATTTTTTAATATTTTTTAATATTTTAATAATATTTTAATAAATTTTTTATTATTATTTTATTTATTTATGGGTGGGCTGGACTGCCAGCCCACCCTTTGGTGTCTGGGCTGTCAGCCCAGCCTGTCTCGGGCTGGGCTGTCAGCCCAGAGAAAACTAGGGCCTGGGCTGCCAGCCCAGCCTGTCTCGGGCTGGGCTGTCAGCCCATCTAGGGCTGGACTGTCAGCCCAGGGAAACCTGGACCGGGCTTCGGCCCGGAAGTAAAGGAAATGGGCTCGCGGATCGTGGGCTGGGCTTCCGGTCAAGATGGGCTGTAAGCCCAGCCCCTCTGGTGGTCGGGCCGGGCACAAAGACCCGGCCCAACAGACCCGGCGGGGAGTGAATCAATTCACTCCCCGCGCACATGCAGAGGAAGAAGATGCACAGTAAATGGCGAATTTTCGAGTGTGATGAACGGCGTACCTGTTAACACCTTTGGGTAGAGGACGTCGAGGTGGTTCTTCCAGTCGTGGTGGCGTCGGAAATGGTTGCCTGTGGTGACCGGAGTTGTCGTCGGAAGGTGACGGGGCTGTTTGCTGTTGCGGGGGCTGTTCGGCCAACCCTTGCCTGAGACTGGGCTGGTGGTCACCGGAGTAAGGGGAGCTCCTGGTGGTGACAAAATGATGCGTGGTGGCCGGGATGGCTGCCGGCGTTGATGAACCGAGAGGGAGAGAGAGAGAACAATGGCTGCAGATTTTTAAGAGAGAGAGAATGAGCTGGATGAAAGAGATAAAGGGGAGCTGCGTGTTGATGATTTTGGTCTGTGAATTTTCGTTCTATCTTCGTCTTCCACAAATTTTCAAACTCCTCTCCTCTGTTCTTTTTTCTTCGTCAGCTTCGATTCCTCTGTTTTTCTTCGTCTGCAACCTCTATCTTTTCATCATCTGCCCGTTCCCTTTTTTTTTCCCACTGTTTCTATTTTACGTGAACTTGGCTCTACAAGTTCTTCCCCTCTCTCCTCCTCTTTATTTTCTCCTTTGAAATCACCATTTTATAGGCATTGTAGAAGTTACCGTTGCAAGCAACGGTCTGAACTCCCCTTTTCCCCTTTTCTCTTTTTTTCTTTTTTTCTGTGGTGACAGGCTTGCCGGTGGCTTGCAGGGGGCTGGTTGGCGGCTGCATGCTTTTGGAAGAATTGCAATTTGGTCCCTCAATTTATAATTGTCTTAATTACACCCCCAATTGGATTTGAAATTATAATTTTATGCAATTATACCCCCGTCAGAATTTCAAATATTAACATTGACCTTACGCGTCTTTTTACTTTGGTCCTCGATTTCTGATTTTTGCGATTTAAGCCTCAATCGCCCATTAAACTCTCAATTTATTCATTTTTGCCCCTGTAACAAGATATTTTTGGATTTTTTGTTTTTTTTTTCTATTTTTTTCTTTTTTTCTTCCGAAACACAAAAATAAGTAGGTCAAAATTTGGATAGCAACATTAAACATTAAAGCAAAAGTAAATAAAGCAAAAGAACCAGAAAAAGGACCCGCACCAGTGTTTGTGGCAATCAAAATGAATCTTTATATTATCTTTCAGTGAGTTCTGACCTTAGATCTCTTCTTTGCCTCGCTGTAAAGCACCACCCCCATAATTGTGCTATACAAACTCTTGTTGACTCAAAAGACAACCAGGTCTTTTTATAATCTAAGCGGTAGTTCGGAGGAACTCTTCCACTGGCCCCTGCTACCTCATCTTCCATTACCGGAAAGCTGTGTTGATTTGATCGATCAAAATAAACTGACAAAAGATGCGAAAAGGATTCAACGATAGGAAAATTCTCAGCCCGAAACACAAAGGTGCAATACAATATTCAATCTTCGATTAACACCCATGCCCCTGGTTTACGCCTCTCAAGAAGCAATTAATTTTTTTGCTTTTTTATTTTTATTTTGAAATAGCACACTTTTGGGGGAAAGGCCATTGGAATTTTAGATGTTGAGCTTTTGAAATTTAGGGCATGTTTGGCACAGCTGTTGCTGTTGTGGTTGAGGTTGAAAAAAAGCAGGTTTATGAAAAACGCTTTTAGCTGCGGTTCGTAACTGAAATTTGTGTTTGGTTACAACTATGGTTGATGTTGAGTTTAATAAAAAGCAGTTTTATGTGTTTGGTTACCATGCTTTTAATATTGCTGTCAACTTGTGAAATTAATTAAAAATACACATGTATACACACACATACATATGTACACATATAAATATTTTGTTGGAATAATTTTGTATATTTATTAATAATTATTATAACAAAATAATTGAAATAATCAAACTACTTGCAATTCCATCACGAACTAAATTCATACGTGAACGCGTCTACGATTACTGACTATTTGATCGAGGAACAACATCTGATAAAATATCTTCAGGAATAAAATTAAGATTGCGATCATATTTAACAAAAATAATATCACATTGTGATCATCTTCTAATAAATTAAATAATAACGTTTTGCAAATTAAATAAAATATTTTATTTTATCATCAATATTTTATACGATTTATTCTGTTTTATTATTATTATTTAAATAAAAATGAAAAAAACCATGAAAAAACCTTTAACAGGCACAACCATGCAAAAGGAAACAAATTTAGTTTATTAAAAGTCCAAAAAAAAATAAAACTCAGTTACGATCAACTGTGATGCAAATATTACACAGGCACAAAATGGTGCGTTGCACCTTTCGTTTATGTTGTGAATTGCCGAAATGTTGTGAATGGTGAATATATTTATTGTTCACCGCCTGTGATGAGAGGGTCAACGGCCGGTACCGACGGGTAGAGGAGACCGAGATGGTTCTTCCTATGGTGGTGGCGTCGGAAATGGTGCTGTGTGGTGGCCAGTATGAGCCTCAGAAGGTTGCAACTGCTGCAACTCTGCAAGCTTTTCTTTTTTTCAAAAGAAGAAATGGCTCTCTGTGCTGCTTCGATCGCTTTTTTCAAAAGAAGAAATGGCTCTTTGTGCTGGTTCGATCTCTTTTTTCAAAAGAAGAAATGGCTCTCTGTGCTGCTTCGATCTCCCATAATAACACTTCATGCATTCTCTCTTCTTCAAAATCAAATACATTTTACCAGAAGAAGATCTCTGCTCCTCCTCATTTTTCCTTTTTATCACTTACTCCTCCTCGCCCTTCTCTCTCCAGGTTCCATTTTTGTTTTTATTTTAATTTAGATAGGTCCATTTTTCTGTTCTTGTTTTGGAGATTGGCTTATTCGTTTCTAATACGTAGCGTTCGTTTTGAAAGCATCTTTTCAAAGCTTTCCAAAAAGCGTTGCAACCGCAGGTATTTAGGTGGGACCCACCGGGAAAAAGAAGGTGCCCGTTTGGTAATGCTGCGATTGGGGCTGCGGTTCAACGCAACCGCATGTTGAACCGCCGCCCCAAACACCCACTTAATGGGTTGCGTTGTTCTAATCAAGGCAACCTCACCGCCCGCACAGCATGGACAATTTTGGGTTGGATAAATTATTATTTTTTATATTAATTTTTCAATTGATCTTTAAAATTACAATAGTTATTATTTTTATTTATATATTAACTCATATCATCTATTTTTCGTACACATTTATCTGTTACTCATGAAATTGTAATTGTAGTTTTATTTTTGCTTGTTTTCATATCTTCTTGAGTCATATACACATATTTAGATATGCTGCCAAGGCTAATATATTGTTGTTGAATTAGTTCTGCAAGAGTCGAATAAAGGTAAGACATGAAGAAAAATAGCGAAACGAGCATATTTGAGTAAAAAGACTGTATGAGTGGGGGGGGGGGGGGGGGGGGGTGGGGACGAAGAGGAATTCTGCAGAGGAGCTGAAAGAGAAAGAAGAGAGATGAGAAAGAAGAGAACGAGAGGGAAAAGTGAAATTTCAAATTTTTGTATATTCAAATATATTCTGCATACTAAACTTGTGAGCCACTGTTCCTTTTATACACTTTTCACATTTACCTCTAACAAACTTCTACACACTCTAGAACATACACAGATATTCTAGAATATATACATGTATTTTTATATTGTATTTACACAAGTTGGATTCCATGTGAAACAAGAAAAAAAATTACAAATATAAGATTGTTAAAAAACACTGGTGTGTATTTTACTGTTAAAAAAGAGAGAAAAGTTGATATGTTTTTCTGTTGTAATTAATTTAATTTTTGATATAATTATTGAAAATAAAACATACAAATATTTGGATGAACTCTCAATTTTCGTCGATCAATCACTAGACATATTTGTATAAAAAACACCTGAATTTTAAATGTATTGGCCTTTTGTAAACAAGATTGCATCTTTAAAAGATGGAAAACACGGCAAGATACACACGCAAAGTGAGATATGAGTACGTGTAGGACACGAGATGTCCCAAAAAAAGTCATTCACTTTGTGTTTGGAGAGTTAATTATTCAAAGCCAAAAGCACCATTTAATTGTCAACATTTCTTACAACATTTCTTTCTTTACCTTTATAATTCATATAATATGTTCTTTTCATAAAATTAATGATCACGCCCACTTATATGTGTTAGTTTTAATTTTATACATTTTTGGATGGTTTTTACCTATAGCATTAATTTGTCCTTGAATTCTTCAATTTCTTCTAATTGTGTCCCTCTACTATTATATATATATATATATATATATATATATATATATATATCGTAATGGGACATTTTTCTTACCCAAATAATTTTGAAAGTGAGTTTGGGGCACATCAATCCAGATTCCATTATCAGAGGAGCATTGTTATTATATTTTTCTATGGAGAATTATCGATCGTGATCATCTATAGTTTAATTATTTTACATTTACTTTTTCGAAAATTGCTGTTTATATCTTTAATAAAAATTGAGAGCAAATGCTACTAATCCTCTATCAAAGCTAAACGTTATTGTGTGGCAGGGGTAGAACAGTAAATTTATTGTGCAAAACGACATTAAATTACGAGCGTGTGATCAATTGATATTTTTGATACCTGTATCCCTATAATCTTGGTATTTCTACAAAGAAAATGAAGCTAAACTTTTGTCCACTGGACTCACTTTCAAAACAATCATGACGTAAGAAGTTGAGGTCATCGTGTGGGTAGACAAATTTAACGCATCAATCTTCCAAGAAGATCCGGTTGTTAGACAAATTACAGTTATTTTTTAAATATTTTTTATTTAGAGATATGTTAAAAATATTTTAAAAAAATAATTAAAGAAAATATTAGCACATTAAAATATTTTAAAAAAATCATTTTAAAAAAAATCATTAAGAATGAAAACTTCATTTCTCATATATATACGTGTGCAAGGCAAATCATTTTATGCATCCCATTAAGAAATCAAACCACCAATTAAGGCCATGGCTTCCCAGATCCTGCTCTTATCCTCACCTTTCTTGATTTTTTCTTTACTTGCTCATGCTTCCTTCCTTGCTTCTTTCGCTTACTCGGCTAGTACTGGAGCTGAAGTAGCAAATGGAAGGAAGGAAGCGGAAGCTCTTCTAGAATGGAAAGTCAGTCTCGACAACCACGGCCAGTCTCTCCTGTCTTCTTGGGCTGGAGACAGCCCTTGCAACTGGTTCGGAATCAGTTGCGACAGGTCTGGTAGTGTCATCTACATAAGTCTGCCCAATTCTAGTTTGAGAGGTACGCTTAACAGTCTCAGATTCTCTTCCTTTCCTAGCTTGATCGGGCTTAACCTTTTCAACAACTACCTCTACGGGTCCATTCCTTCGCATATAGGTATCCTTTCTAACCTCACCACCCTTGACTTGTCTTTCAATAACATTTCCGGTTTCATTCCATCAGAAATAGGAATGCTGAGTTCACTTTCTCAACTATTTTTGAATGAGAATTATCTCGGAGGATTGATCCCGGCTTCCATAGGCAACTTGAGCCACTTAATTGATCTCTTTCTCTATTCAAATGAACTTTCTGGTGGCATACCACCAGAAATTGGAAAATTAGGATCTCTCACTAGATTAGCTTTGTCATCTAATAAGCTAACCGGTACAATACCGGCATCTTTAGGAAACTTAGAAAGCTTATCTAGACTTTACCTTCAGAATAACAGTCTTGTTGGTCCCATTACTTCTATCGGGAACCTGACGGCAGCTCTCACTCTATTAGATTTGTCATCTAATAAGCTAACCGGTACAATACCAGCATCTTTAGGAAACTTAGGAAGCTTATCTGGACTTTACCTTCGGATTAACAGTCTTGTTGGTCCCATTACTTCTATCGGGAACCTATCGTCATCTCTCACTATATTAGATTTGTCATCTAATAAGTTAACCGGTACAATACCAGCATCTTTAGGAAACATAGAAAGCTTATCTAGACTTTACCTTCAGAATAACAGTCTTGTTGGTCCCATTACTTCTATCGGGAACCTGACGGCAGCTCTCACTCTATTAGATTTGTCATCTAATAAGCTAACCGGTACAATACCAGCATCTTTAGGAAACTTAGGAAGCTTATCTGGACTTTACCTTCGGATTAACAGTCTTGTTGGTCCCATTACTTCTATCGGGAACCTATCGTCATCTCTCACTATATTAGATTTGTCATCTAATAAGCTAACCGGTACAATACCAGCATCTTTAGGAAACATAGAAAGCTTATCTAGACTTTACCTTGGGAATAACAGTCTTGTTGGTCCCATTACTTCTATCGGGAACCTGACGGCATCTCTCGCTAGATTATCTTTGTCATCAAATAAGCTAACCAGTACAATACCAGCATCTGTAGGAAATTTAAAAAACTTATTTGTACTTGACCTGTCCCATAACAATCTTTTTGGTCCAATTCCTCAAGAAATGAACAACCTTACACATTTGTATTCCTTACAAATATATTCTAATAGATTGTCTGGGAACCTACCACAAGACGTGTGCCGTGGTGGATTACTTGCATATTTTTCAGCGGTCGACAATTATTTCACGGGACCCATCCCAAAAAGCTTGAAAAATTGCAGCAGCTTGTTGAGACTCAGACTTGAGAGAAACCAACTCAGTGGAAACATATCTGATGCTTTTGGCACACATCCCCATTTGAACTACATGGATTTGAGTGATAATGAATTGCATGGTGAGCTTTCATGGACATGGGAGCAGTTTAACAATCTGTCGGCCTTAAAAATTTCTGGAAACAAAATCACTGGAGAAATACCAGCTGCTCTCGGAAAGGCAACTCATCTACAAGTTCTTGACCTCTCGTCAAATCAACTAGTTGGGGGAATTCCCAAAGAATTGGGAAATTTAAAGTTGATTGAACTTGCACTAAATGACAACAAACTTTCAGGTGATATTCCTTTCAATGTCGCATCGCTATCTGATCTCGAAATACTAGGCCTAGCCGCGAACCATTTTAGTGCAACAATTCTTAAACAGCTTGGCAAGTGCTCAAAACTGAGATTCTTGAATATGAGCAAGAATAGATTCCCAGGGAGTATTCCTGCTGAGATGGGGTCTTTACAGTCTCTTGAAAGGCTTGATCTCAGTTGGAATTCCCTGTCAGGAGATATACCGTCAGAGATTGGACAGCTGCAGCGGCTAGAGGTTTTAGACCTCTCCCATAATATGTTGTCTGGTCTCATTCCAACCAGTTTTAGTAAACTGCAAAGCCTCACTAAAGTGGATGTATCCAATAACAAGTTAGAGGGTCCCATTCCTGACATCAAAGCCTTTCGTGAGGCACCATTTGAAGCAATTCGCAACAACAAAAACCTGTGTGGCAATGCTACTGGTTTGGAGGCTTGTGCAGCGCTCATGAAAAATAAAATTGTGCACAAGAAGGCCCCCAAAGTTGTCATTTTCACTGTAATTCCTCTGTTGGGTAGTTTGTTGGGCTTTATTGTAGGTTTTCTTATCTTTTTCCAAAGCCGAAGAAAGAAAAGGTTAATGGAAACACCACAAATAGATATTTCCATTAGATGGTGCCCTGATGAGGAACTGCGCTACGCGGACATCATTGAGGCTACTGAAGACTTCAACTCCAGATATTGCATTGGTACAGGAGGGTATGGAGTTGCTTACAAAGTTGTACTTCCATCAGAACAAGTCCTTGCTGTGAAGAAATTTCACCAAACACCAGAGGTTGAGATGACCAGCTTGAAAGCTTTAAGAAGCGAGATTGATGGCTTCATGGGTATACGGCATCGAAACATTGTCAAGCTATATGGTTTCTGCTCTCATGCTAAACACTCATTTTTGGTATATGAATTTGTGGAAAGGGGAAGCTTGAGAAAGGTATTGAACGAGGAGGAACAAGCAGTAAAGATGGATTGGGATAAAAGGCTAAATCTTATCAAAGGGGTAGCCAATGCTCTATCATACATGCACCATGACTGCTCACCTCCAATTATTCATAGAGACATTTCCAGCAACAATGTTCTTTTGGATTCAGAATATGAGGCTCATGTCTCTGATTTTGGCACAGCTAGGCTCTTAATGCCTGACTCGTCCAATTGGACATCATTTGCTGGCACCTTTGGGTACACAGCTCCAGGTATGTTGCGTTGATTCAATATCACCTTCTCCGAGAGGTGAGTTTATTTTCTGAAACTTATTAACCTATCACGAACAATGTGCATTTATGATTGATTAACCTTAAACTGGTCCTGAGGTCGTTAATATGCTAATTCTTTGACATTATGCTGAAACAAAATGACTTGAAAACATATGATCAGCCGCAGCATGCTCCGCAGGTAAAATATGTTTTCCTTGGCAGCAGATTCTTTTCTTGCATGCTAACATTGTTTGCATAATGGAAATGCTTTGGTAATCTTTCTGAAGTTCTTTTTCTAGATTGGAAACGAAACCAGAAGCATGACTCTATTCATTGGTTGCAAATAAAATGATGCACCCTCGGTTTCATAATTTATATAGCAATTTTGAAGAATTTTTGGTTCATATTAACTAGATATCCAACAAAAATGTCATAATACTGGTAGCTGGTTTTTATTTTAGCACGAAAGCAATTAAAAAATGTAACACTGCATATAGGTGCAGTAAATTATTTTAGCAAAATATAGCATGACGAGTCTCCTTTGCAGAGTTGGCATACACAATGAAAGTGGATGCAAAATGTGATGTGTATAGCTTCGGAGTAGTAGCTTTGGAAGTGATGATGGGAAAGCATCCTGGCGATTTCATCTCATCCCTGATGTTATCGGCTTCCACCTCCTCATCATCACCGATAGGTCACAATACACTCTTGAAGGATGTTTTAGACCAGCGCCTTCCACCTCCCAAAAACAAGCTTGCTGACGGCGTGGCACATGTTGCAAAACTAGTGTTTGCTTGCTTGCAGACCGATCCCCATTATCGGCCAACAATGCTACAAGTTTCTACAAAGCTTACAACTCGTTGGCCACCATTGCCAAAGCTATTCTCCACGATAGAATTGGGAGATGAACTGGTTCACAGAAATGTTATTGGTTGAAGTTTTACTGTCTGCTGCTTTCCTGTCTTGTGAAAAACAACTTGTTTGACAAAATGTAATATTAAATGATCAAGTCATCGCCAAGAAGCTCTTCTGGCAATAAGTCCCCCCTCCCCTCAAGAGTTGTTATCCAAATCCTTACATTCTATCTGTTTCTTCGCCTACTGCTTGTGTATATTGAATGTCGAAACAAGAAACAGAGTTTTCTCGTTTCGAACTTAAATTCACCAGGTGAAATATGTAATCAAGTTATCTGCAGTTTAAGAAGAAGAGAAGGGACGAGATTTGTGTATTTACAGAAATGTATACTTGTATTCAATTAAGAAAAAGAAGAACAATTATGCTGCCTTATATAGCAGCTATGCCTTAGACTCTAGTGGCTAGACTTAACCACGGTTTATTTCTAACTTGACCATAACAGAAACTAAACTTGAGCTGTAACTGAATGCATAATTGGTTGATAACCGAGAAATAGAATCTTTAGACTAACAAACTCTAAGGACTTAATTGCAACAATCTAAGGACTTAATTGCATCAGATTTCCCTTCAAACCCTCCTTTAAGCTGATTGCTGCATTGCAATTAGCTTAACTCACTGATGCTGCACACTCCCAGTAGCGTTCGAAGCTTCACAAAGACATCAGCTTTGACTGGTTTGGTCATAACATCTGCAATTTGATCATGAAGTGATTCCCACAAATTAACTTTATTTTCTACACAATGAAAACTTCATTTTAGCTCAAGATTGAATGTTCTAATCAATAATCTTTCACCCAAAAACGGTCTATTAGGATTAGTTAATTTTCATATTAAAAGTTAACGGTCATCTCAAGATAATTAGTGCATAGATATCATCGTTTCTATTAACTTTTAGGTAATGTAAGAGTAGGCTTGAACTTGAATACTAACTTGTGATGTAAATAATGTGTAGGGAATTTTTATTTCACTTTTTGTAATATTTGGATGAGTGTGTTTATTTTACTTTCTTATTTTAATATCTCACTTACATGGATGTTTAAAACTTATTTGAATTCTTTTTAAAATTTAGAATTTTTAAATCCAAAATAAAAATCAAAAGAATAAGAAATGAATTTAAAAAAAATAAAAATCAAGATTATGAATCTAATGATAAAATTTAAAACAAATTAGAATCTAATAAAAGAGCTAAGAATCAAACCTAGAAATAAAATTATTGAGAGCAAATGTTACTAATCATCTATCAAAGCTAAACGTTATGTGTGGCAGGGGTAGAGCAGTAAATTTATTGTGCAAATCGACACTAAATTATGAGCGTATGATTCAATTAATAATTTTGGAAGTGCCTTGAGAGTGTCAATTGGTTCTCATTAGATTTTCCTTGATTTTTCTGTCCACTGGGCTCTGTTTCAAAACAAGCATGACGTAAGAAGTGTATATTTGGTCATCATTGAGCTTGACAAATTTAATGCATGAATCTTCCAAGAAGACTCGATTTTTATAGTAAAAAGTGTATATTTGGGATTGATATTGTTTTTTAAAGTGTTTTTTTATTAAAATATTTATTAAAATATTTTTTTTTTTTAAAAAAAAATTATTTTTGACATTAATACATCAAAATAACCTTACAATAAATTTTTTTTTTAATAAAAAACACAATTTTTTTCAAAAACATTTTTTAAGTGATTTCCCAAACACCCCTAAGTTGCTAATTTTCTATGTCAAGTGAAGACAAAATTAAATAGTTTTATCCTCCGTTTCCGAGCATTAACATGTGACTGAATTTAGAGTAATGCTAAAAATATATATATAAATAAATCTGATCCCCTAAATGAATGGATGAACACAAAAAGGATCCCGCAAAATGTAATGCATAAGATTTCTCATGAAGTGATTTCCGTAAAGATTTTAATTTTTGGGGTAATTAGGATTATTAATTTTATTTTCTACACAATGAAAACCTCATTTCCGGTCAAGATTGAATGTTCTGATCTCTAATCTTACCCTGTCCTGCACCTTTCTTTCATCCATCACACAAATTCTATCATTTCTTTCCCATATATATAGGTGTGCAGGGCGAATCATTTTATGCATCCCTTTAAGAAATCAAACCACCAATTAAGGCCATGGATTCCCAGATCCTGCTCTTATCCTCACCTTTCTTCATTTTTTCCTTACTTGCTCATGCTTCCTTCCTTTCTTCTTTTGCTTACTCGGCTAGTAATGGAGCTGAAGTAGCAAATGGAAGGAAGGAAGCGGAAGCTCTTCTACAATGGAAAGTCAGTCTCGACAGCCAGAGCCAGTCTATCCTGTCTTCTTGGGCTGGAGACAGCCCTTGCAACTGGTCCGGAATCAGTTGCGACAGGTCTGGTAGTGTCATCAACATAAGTCTCAGATTCTCTTCCTTTCCTAGCTTGATCGGGCTTAACCTTCGCAACAACTACCTCTACGGGTCCATTCCTTCACATATAGGTAACCTTTCTAAACTCATCACCCTTGACTTGTCTTTCAATAACATTTCTGGCAGCATTCCATCAGAAATAAGAAAACTGAAAAGCCTCAGATTGTTTTCCCTGGCAGTAAATCATATCAGTGGAACCATCCCTAAAGAAATAGGAATGTTGAGTTCACTTTCTCAAATATTTTGGCATGTGAATGATCTCGGAGGATTAGTCCCTGCTTCTATAAGCAATTTGACCCGCTTAACTGATCTTTATCTCAATCAAAATGAACTTTCTGGTGGAATACCACCAGAAGTTGGAACATTGGGATCTCTTAGATTGCTTGATTTGTCAAATAACAACCTTAGTGGTGTTCTTCATGCGTCCATTGGAAACCTAAGCAACCTGAATTATCTTTACCTTTACTTAAACAAACTCTCTGGTTTCATACCTAGTGAAATTGGAATGCTTGAACATCTATATACCCTTCAATTGTCCAGAAATAATTTTGAAGGTCTAATCCCCGCTTCCATAGGAAACATGAAATCTCTCAATAGTTTGTATTTGGCGAATAATAATCTAACTGGTACAATCCCTGCTTCCATCGGAAACCTGACAGCATCTCTCACTATATTAGATTTCTCATATAATAAGCTAACCGGCACAATACCGGCATCTTTAGGAAACTTAAAAAGCTTATCTGAACTTTATCTTGCACAAAACAATCTTGTTGGTCCCATTACTTCTATCGGGAACCTGTCGGCATCCCTCACTGTATTAGAATTGTCATCTAATAAGCTAACCGGTACAATACCGGCATCCTTAGGAAACTTAGGAAGCTTATCTGAACTTTACCTTCGGAATAACAGTCTTGTTGGTCCCATCCCTCCAGAAATGAACAACCTTACACATTTGTATTCCTTACAAATAAGTTATAATAGATTGTCTGGGAATCTACCACAAGATGTGTGCCTTGGTGGATTATAAAGAAAAAAGAATAAACTGGAGAATGTGAAAAATGCTTCACTGTCTTTTTATTATTTTCAACGTGAGAAGAGAGTTACAATTACAAGTGTATATATAGACTTTTTACAATATAGAAAGTATTCTTAAACAGGGGAGGTGACAGACAAGGCAATATATTTGCCACGATTGTAGTTTCTATCTTAGTATCTTTTTGTTACCGTTACACAGCAGATTTGATTAGCTTCCTATCTTGCAGTGATACAGCAGAACTTCTTGAATTACTCTTTATGATTCTTCTATTTCTGGAATGTCAACCATATCCTGATCTTCTTCATTTCTGACCGTTGCAGTCTCAAAGAGGTCTTTGTGGTTGCTGGTGTTACATTTAATATCCTCCCGCAAACTATGCCGAGGCTGAAGGCATAGTTTGGTGCGAAAGTATTGTAGGGCAGCTTTACATAAAGGCTTAGTAAAGAGATCCGCAATCTGAAGTGTAGAAGAAACATGTCGAGTGATAAGAAGCCCCTTGGAGACCCGTTCACGAACGAAATGGTAGTCCAATTCAATATGCTTACTGCGAGCATGAAAGACAGGATTGATGGTCATATGTAAGGCACTTAAGTTATCACAAAATAGTATCGGTGGTTGAGATTGAGAAACATGGAGGTCACGTAAGATAAAAGTGAGCCATGTTAATTCAGCAGCAGTGTTGGCCATCGCACGATATTCGGCCTCGGTACTTGATCGGGAAATGGTTGGTTGTTTCTTGGCGCACCATGATATGATATTTCGCCCTAAGAAGGTGCAAAAACCAGTTGTAGATCGGCGAGTAGTCGGACAACCTACCCAATCTGCATCAGAGAACCCACAAAGATCAAGTGTAGAATCACCAGTTAAATGTAAACCAAAATGAATGGAACCTTTGACATATCGTAAAATACGACGAACCATTTTCATGTTAGCAAGAGATGGAGATTGTAAGAATTGAGAAACATAGTTGACACAAAATGAGAGATCAGGTCGCGTAAGAGTTAGATATTGTAGAGCACCGACAATACTACGATAAAAGGTAGGGTCTGGATAAGGTGTGTTATCATGAAGACCCTTAGTTTTAGATTCCATTGGAGTGGTCATGGGCTTGCAATCAAGCATTTGTGCTTTGTCGAGGATAGAGTAAGCATAATGAGCTTGGGATAAGTGTAAGGAATTGTTATGACGTCGAATTTCAATTCCAAGAAAATGATGAATAGAGCCAAGGTCTTTCATTGCAAATTCATGGTGCAATAGCTTAATAAAATCATTAAGTAACTGCAAATTAGATCCTGTCAAAAGCATGTCATCAACATAAAGAAGTAATATTAGTGTACCAAGTGATGAATGCAAGATAAATAGAGAAGGATCAGCCAAGCTGCAAGAGAACCCATGTTCAAGCAAAAAGGTGCTAAAACGGTCGAACCAAGCTCGCGGTGCTTGCTTAAGTCCATACAAAGCTTTTTGAAGTTTACAAACATGAGAAGGAAAGGTTTTATCGTGCATACCAGGGGGTTGTTCCATAAAAATAGCTTCACGTATGGAGCCATGAAGAAATGCATTTTTGACGTCAAGTTGACGTATTTCCCATTTCTGAACTAAAGCAAGGCTGAGAACTAGACGAATGGTACCTGGTTTGATAACTGGAGAAAATGTTTCGGTGTAGTCGACGCCATCAACTTGGTGATAGCCTTTTGCGACTAACCTGGCTTTTAATCTATCGAGAGTTCCATTGGCTTTTAGCTTGGCTTTAAACACCCATTTTGAGCCTACTACATTCATAGAAGGTTCTCTAGGTACTAAAATCCATGTGTTGTTTTGATGTAGTGCATCAAGCTCCTCAAGCATGGCATGTTTCCAGCCATCATGTTGTAGAGCCATTTTTACATTTCGTGGCTCTACTGGAATATCTCCTCGGTCAAGTAGTAAGGCATAACGTGGATTTGGTTTGTGTATTCCAAGTTGAGCTCTAGTGACCATGGGGTGCTGGATTGATTGTACCTGGTCACAAAATAGAGAAGAGTCAGAATGTAAAGTGGAGCTGGGTGAGGGGCTGCTTGTGATAGGAATGATATCAACTCTTTGCGGTGGGTGTGGTGCAGGTAAGTGATCGTGAACAGAAGGGGAATTATAGGGAACATCATCAATATCTGAAATTCGTGGAATTAAATCTGCAGGTGCAGGAGAGTGGGCATGATTAGAATGAAAAGAATGTGGAACATTATCAACTTCTGGAATTAAATGAGGTGCAGGGGTAGGGGCATGATCTGCAGGGGAGTGTTCATGATTAGAAGGAAGAAAGTTTGAAACATTATCTACTTCTAGAATTTCTGGGAATGAATCGGTTGTTGCAGGAATATGATCAAAGGAGGATAGTGTTGGAACATCGGCAACTTCTGGAATAAGTGAGGTAGATTGTGTAGATGCAGGGGAATATTCATAACTAGAGGGCGGGACATCTATGACCAGTGGAATATGAGGAATTATATCATCATGTCCAGAACTGCATGACGGAGACAATGATGGAGACTTTATGTTCATCACCGTAGGAGAGGTTGGAAAAATGCTGAGAATTTTTGGGTAGCTAGTGGGAGAGGAAGATGAATGCTCCTTCTTTTTGCAAGGTAGATTGTGTTCATCAAACACCACATGTCGTGAAAGAAACATCCTATGTGTCTTTAGATCAAGGCAGCGATAACCTTTATGTTGATTGCTGTAGCCTACAAAAACACAAGGAACAGTTTTGGCATCAAATTTATTTTTCTTTGTATTCCAAGTATATGGATAACATCGAGAGCCAAACACACGCAAAAATGAGTAATTTGGGTGAGAGCCATATAGACGAAAATAGGGAGTATCAAATGCCAGTGAAGAGGAGGGCAATCGATTAATTAGAAAAGCTGCGGTGGCAAAAGCTTCAACCCATAGAGTCTTAGGCACACCACTGTGAAAAATCATAGTCATCCCAAGTTCTCTAATAGTGCGATGGCGACGTTCGACCATTCCTGTCTGTTCGGGAGTATATGGACATGAGAGCTGGTGAACAATTCCTTGTTGCTGTAAGTGAGATTGAAGTCTTTTGTTAACGAATTCTCCCCCGCCATCGGTATGAAGAATTTTGATTTTTCTGTTAAATTGTCGCTGCACATAATTTTCAAATGCCAAATATACATCAAATAGTTCACATTTAGTTCGTAAAGGAATTAGCCACATATAATGAGAATAATCATCAACAAAGCATGCATAAAACCGAAATTTTCCGAGAGATAAAACAGGGGCTGGTCCCCAAATGTCACAATGAATTTTTTCAATAACCTCAGTACTAACAGAATGAGACAATTTAAATGGTAACTTGCTAAGTTTGCCGAGTTGACAACTCTCACAAAGAGTATCAACTCGTTTATTGGAAGAAACATTAATTAAACTCTTTGTGCGTAAAATATTGATGGCAGCGTTTTGTGGATGTCCAAGGCGTTGATGCCATAAGTCTTCAGTTCCGGAGTTTTGCCTATTTGAGAAATTGGCTTCTTTCTTTTTGGATAACACATAAAGGTCTCCTTTACGCTGACCCATTAGGAGGATGCGACCTGTTGCTCGTTCCTTAACACAAAATAAATCATCAGTAAATTCACACTTCACAGGGTATTGTCTTGTTAGTTGACTAATGGATAGTAGATTTCTTGTCAACTGTGGAACCAACAAAACATCACGTAGCATCAATTTATTCTTACCATCAGTAACTAAAGTATCCCCAATTGCATCAATTGATAAGGGAGAACCATCACCAATAAATACAAAATCACATCCAGCATATGTTTTGAGATTAGAAAGCAGACCTGAATTTGCAGTCATGTGATTTGAAGCACCAGTATCAGTGGTCCATTCGGTGTCAGCAATTGTGGTGTCCATTGTAAGAGCTGCAAGTGCTTGAGGAAGTTCATCATTGCTTGATTGTTCGGGCAAACTCCAGCAGATCTTGGCTATATGGCCTTGCTTGCCACAAAGCTGACAGATATCATTTTTGTATACCTCTCTCTCTGTAAGTGTCATTCGTCGTTTCCCAGGTGGTGGTGGTCTAGGAGTACGATTGTTGTTCCTTTGAGGTGATTGTTGTGAGTTATTACCTGCAAAACTAGAGTACTGGAAGTTGTTATTTGTAGCAGAAAAACCTCGTCCTTTTGATGTGAACTGATGGCTGTGAGGACTGCGATGCTGCTGCTGCTGGTATTTGTGGTTGCGCTGTCCATAGAATGCATAGGCAGGAGAGTGTGATTCTTCACTCCATGAATTTCTTTGTTCAAATCCCTGTAAGAGTGATACAGTTTCTGAGTAGGATGGCATTGGAGGTTTCAGCATTGTTGTTGTGAAGGACTCATATTTGGGTCCAAGATTGGCAAGTAAAGAATAAACTTTTGTTTTGTCAGGTATGGGGTTGCCTATTGCTGCTAGGCTGTCACAGATGCTTTTGAATTTTTTCAAGTGCTCTGCTAAGGATTGACTTGGTTCCTTTTTGAGGAATGTGAGCTGTTGCCGGAGATTAAATTCTCTTTCTTGGGAGTCTTGAGCATATGCTTCTTTTAAAGCATTCCAAACTGATTGTGATGAGTCAAGACCAATAACCAGTCCCAAGGTTTCTTCTGAAAGTGTCCCAATGATCCATCCTCGTAGGAGACGGTCTGCTTTTCTCCATTTGAGAAAATCTTCTGAAATTTGTTTGTTTGTTGCTTCACTTTCTGTTGTGATATTGGTGTACATGAGAGGCATTTCTGTTTCGCCTGAGAGAAGCCCAACCATTTCTTGGCTCTCGGCTAAAGCAAGCATTTGCTCACGCCATAGAGGGTAGTTTTCTGGTGTGAGTTTAAGGGTAACAAAGTTGGCAACATTAAGAGAAATTGTTGAAGACATGATGAAGAAAATAATTTGAACTCTCTTATCTCACACAAGCTCTGATACCATAAAGAAAAAAGAATAAACTGGAGAATGTGAAAAATGCTTCACTGTCTTTTTATTATTTTCAACGTGAGAAGAGAGTTACAATTACAAGTGTATATATAGACTTTTTACAATATAGAAAGTATTCTTAAACAGGGGAGGTGACAGACAAGGCAATATATTTGCCACGATTGTAGTTTCTATCTTAGTATCTTTTTGTTACCGTTACACAGCAGATTTGATTAGCTTCCTATCTTGCAGTGATACAGCAGAACTTCTTGAATTACTCTTTATGATTCTTCTATTTCTGGAATGTCAACCATATCCTGATCTTCTTCATTTCTGACCGTTGCAGTCTCAAAGAGGTCTTTGTGGTTGCTGGTGTTACATTTAATAGATTACTTGCACATTTTGCAGCGTGCGACAATTATTTCACGGGACCCATCCCAAAAAGCTTGAAAAATTGCAGCAGCTTGTTGAGACTCAGACTTGATAGAAACCAGCTTAGTGGAAACATATCTGATGCTTTTGGCACACATCCCCATTTGAACTACATGGATTTGAGTGATAATGAATTGCATGGTGAGCTTTCATGGACATGGGAGCAGTTTAACAATCTATCGGCCTTAAATATTTCTAGAAACAAAATCTCTGGAGAAATACCAGCTGCTCTCGGAAAGGCAACTCATCTACAAGTTCTTGACCTCTCGTCAAATCAACTAGTTGGTGGAATTCCCAAGGAATTGGGAAATTTAAAGTTGATTGAACTTGCGCTAAATGACAACAAACTTTCAGGTGATATTCCTTTCGATGTGGAATCGCTATCTGATCTCGAAAGGCTTGGCCTGGCGGCGAACAATTTTAGTGCAAAAATTCTTAAACAGCTTGGCAAGTGCTCAAAACTGATATTCTTGAATATGAGCAGGAATAGATTCGCAGGGAGTATTCCTGCTGAGATGGGGTCCTTACAATCTCTTGAAAGTCTTGATCTCAGTTGGAATTCCCTGACAGGAGATATTGCGCCAGAGATTGGACAGCTGCAGCGGCTAGAGGTTTTAGACCTCTCCCATAATATGTTGTCCGGTCATATTCCAACTAGTTTTAGAAGACTGGAAGGCCTCACGAAAGTGGATGTATCCTATAACAAGTTAGAGGGTCCTATTCCTGACATCAAAGCCTTTCGAGAGGCACCATTTGAAGCAACTCGCAACAACAGCAACCTGTGTGGCAATGCTACTGGTTTGAAGGCTTGTGCAACGCTCATGAAAAACAAAACTGTGCACAAGAAGGGCCATAAAGTTGTTATTTTGACTGTATTTTCTCTGTTGGGTAGTTTGTTGGGCTTGATTGTAGCTGTTCTTATCTTTTTCCAAAGCCGAAGAAATAAAAGGTTAATGGAAACAACACAAATAGATGTTTCGGAGAGATGGTGCCCTGATGGGGAACTGCGCTATGCGGACATTGTTGGGGCTACTGAAGAATTCAACTCCAGATATTGCATTGGTACAGGAGGGTATGGAGTTGTTTACAAAGTCGTGCTTCCATCAGAACAAGTCATTGCTGTGAAGAAATTTCACCAAACACCAGAGGTTGAGATGAACAGCTTGAAAGCTTTTAGAAGCGAGGTTGATGTCTTAATGGGTATACGGCATCGAAACATTGTCAAGCTGTATGGTTTTTGCTCTCATGCTAAACACTCATTTTTGGTATATGAATTTGTGGAAAGGGGAAGCTTGAGAAAGGTATTGAAAAACGAGGAACAAGCGGTGAAGATGGATTGGGATAAAAGGCTAAATCTTATCAAAGGGGTAGCCAATGCTTTATCATACATGCACCATGACTGCTCACCTCCAATTATTCATAGAGACATTTCCAGCAACAATGTTCTTTTGGATTCAGAATATGAGGCTCATGTCTCTGATTTTGGCACAGCTAGGCTCTTAATGCCCGACTGATCCAATTGGACATCATTTGCTGGCACCTTTGGGTACACAGCTCCAGGTATGTTGCGTTGTTTCAATATCACCTTCTGCAATAGGTTATTTTACTTTCTAAAAATTATTAACCTATCACGAACAATGTGCATTTATGATTGATTAACCTTAAATTGTTCCTGAGGTCGTTAATATGCTAATTCTGTGACATTATGCTGAAACGAAATGGCTTGAAAACATATGATCAATCGCAGCATGCTCCACAGGTAAAATATGTTTTCCTTGTCAGAAGATTTTGTTCTTGCCTGCTGACATTGTTAGCATAATGGAAATGCTTTGGTAATCTTTCTGAAGTTCATTTTGTAGATTGGAAAGGAAACCAGAAGCATGCCGCTATTCATTGGTTTTAAATAAATTTTAGTGCACCCTCAGTTTAATTTGAAGAATTTTTTTAGTTCATTTTAACAAGATTTCCGACTAAAATGCCATGATACTGGTAGCTGGTTTTTATTTTAGCACGAAAGCAATTAAGAAATGTAACACTGCATATAGGTGCAGTAAATTATTTTAGCAAAATATAGCATCACCAGTCTCTTTTGCAGAGTTGGCATACACAATGAAAGTGGATGCAAAATGTGATGTGTATAGCTTCGGAGTAGTAGCTTTGGAAGTGATGATGGGAAAGCATCCTGGCGATTTCATCTCATCCCTGATGTTATCGGCTTCCACCTCCTCATCATCACCAATCGGTCACAATACACTCTTGCAGGATGTTCTAGACCAGCGCCTCCCGCCTCCCAAAAACCAGCTTGCCGACGGCGTGGCACATGTTGCAAAACTAGTGTTTGCTTGCTTGCAGACCGATCCCCATTATCGGCCAACAATGCTACAAGTTTCTACACAGCTTACAGCTCGTTGGCCACCATTGCCAAAGCTATTCTCCACGATAGAATTGGGAGATGAACTGGTTCACAGAAATGTTACTGGTTGAAGTTTTACTGTCTGCTGCTTTCCTGTCTTGTGAAAAACAACTTGTTTGAAAAAATGTAATATTAAATTGTTATTCTGGCAATAAGTCCCCCCTCCCCTCAAGTGTTGTTATTGTCTGTGTTAGATATTCAGTCCAAATCCTTACACTCCGTCTGTTTCGAACTTAAATTCGCCAGGTGAAATATTTCACATATTTTCAGTTTTCACGAGCAACAACTGAAGACACGATGATGAAGCCTGAGAGCAAGACACGAATTGCAGGCAGCATGAATCAGGGGAAGAAAACAGCTCCTTGTGCATTCACAAAACTACGTTGTTTAATTTGTTTTGATAACATTATGATAAGGAATATTTCTACTAGTGATAGAACAGTAGACTTGCAGTTTTATTTGTAATCGGTTTTAGATTTCAACTCAATAAATCAAAAATACTAATGCAAAGGAACTTCAAAATTCAAACTAATTACCTTAAAATCAAAATTCAAACTAATTAATTTAAAACCAAAATTCAAACTTAAAACTCTGATTCTAAGAAAAGAATAGTTAGTGTGTCCAAAGGAAAAGAGTTCGTGAAGTACTAGTAATGGTCATGAGCTGAAATTAGAAGGTTCAACTGAGGAGAATCGACAATGAAACAGACAGCAGTGAGCAAGTTAAACATAAAACGAGGAAAAAGAGAGATGGTCATGACATGGATGCCGAGAAAGAAGAGGATGTAAGAAAGGAGAAGAAAATGGGTCGACAGAAAAGGCAAAGATGCTCATTTCCATGAAAATGATACAAAATTGAAACAAAATGAAAATATGTTGAAAAATCAAACAATTGAAAGCTCAATAAAGAACGGAGCAGGCTGTTTGTCAAACAGAATAACACATTTTATCACTCTACAAGCCAATCAGCCAATAGCAAACAAAATTCAGCTTTTGTGGTCTCCGGCATGATCCATCAGGCGATCCCAGAAGTTGTAAAGGCTTGTTGAGGAGGCTTTACTTTCAACTTCAAGTTTCATTCAGACCAGCCAACTCAAAACCTTTTCCATTTCTCTTCAGCTTCTTTCTACAATTTTAACAACTCTTTTCCATTTTTCTCAAGGTGTAATTCCAGGAACATAAGGGACAGCGGGCCTGGGCTTCTTTATTTTTTCAACCAGCACTGCTTGAGTTGTTAGAACTATCCCAGCAATGGAGACAGCACTTTGAAGTGCACACCTAGAAACTCTACAAGGATCGATCACCCCAGCATTGAGAAGATCTTCATATCTACCAGTCATTGCGTTGTAACCAATTCTCCACCACAACTGCTCCATCAACCCCTGCATTAGTTGCAATTGTTTTTGCAGGTGCAAGAAGTGCCTGTTGCATCACGGGTATGTGTTACAGCATGGGAGAAGAAATTTCTCTCCAGTCATTTAAAAACTACTACTTGTAGGGTTTCTCCATGCTATGCACTGCATTTATAACCATTTCAGAACAATGTCCCACTTTATCACTAATTATGAAAGGAACCTTGGTCTGTTTTACAAGCCTTGTGCAAGAATCTGCTTTAGTACCAGCCCCTGTAGCACTTGTGCATGGTTACTGTTTCACAAAAGCTGCTTATTTCCCTTGAGATATCTAACAATTCTTTTTGCTGCTTGAAAATGAGTTTCACTTGCACAATGCATATACCTTGAAAGTATACTTGTAGCATTCATAATGTCTGGTCGAGTTGCAGTAAGATACATCAAGCATCCTATAAGAGTTCTGTAGAGCTTTTCATCAATTTTTGCAGTGCCATCTTCTTTGCAAAATTTCTCCTTTTGATTCATTGGTATTGTTGTTGCTCTGCACTCTTCCATGTTGAACTTCTTTAGAATCTCTTTGGCAAATTTCTGTTGGCATATGAAGATTTCATTCTGTTTTTGTATGATTTCCATCCCAAGAAAGAAGGTCATCTTTCCTAGGTCTGTCATCTCAAAAGCATCCTTCATTTCTTCTTTGAACACATCAATCTACTGCATATTGCTTCCTGTCACAAGTAAGTCATCTACATAAAGAGAAACAACAAGTATTTCAGCATTGGATTTTCTGAGATAAAGTGTAAGTTCACTTAGACTTTTTGTAAAGCCTATGCTCAATAAATACTCATCAATCCTGCTGTACCAAGCTCTTGGAGCTTGTTTTAGGCCATAAAGAGCCTTCTTTAACAGGTATACTTTCTCCTCTTCACCTTGAACAGCAAAACCTTCAGGCTACTCCACAAATATTTCCTCCTCCAAGTATCCATTCAAGAAAGCAGATTTGACGTCCATTTGATGTATGATCCAGCCATGTTGAGCAGCAAGAGCAAGCAACATTCTTATGGTGTCAAGCCTCGCAACTAGAGCAAAGGTTTCTGAAAAATCTACCCCTCGCATCTGAGCATATCCTTTGACAACCAACCTTGCTTTATGTTTGTTTATAGAGCTGTCAGAATTGAGCTTGGTTCTGAACACCCATTTAACACCAATAGCCTTCTTATGTGCAGGTTTGTTCACTAGCATCCAGGTCTGATTTTTTTCAATCATCATAAGTTCTTCCTTCATTGCAGCCATCCATTGTTGATTTGCAGCAGCTTCTTCATATCCTGCAGGTTCACTTACTGCAACATTGCAATTCTGATAGATATCAGAAAGTGATCGAGTTTTTGTAGCAGCTTCATCATCAGTGTCAGCATTCTCCTCTTGAAGTTCAAGTTCATTGTCATGCTCCCAATTCCAGCTTTCTGACTCAAAGAACTGGACATCTCTGCTAACAATCACTTTGTCGGTTTGTGGAAGATAGATTCTGTAGGCTTTTGAGACTGGACTGTAGCCTACAAAGATCCCAGGTTCTGCCTTTTTATCGAGTTTGTCTCTCTTAACCTGTGGAATATAAGAGAAATAAAGACAACCAAAAGTTTTTAAATTCTGCAGCTTTGGTTTATAGCCAAACCATGCTTCGAAAGGAGTTTTTTGCTGTAGAGCTTTTGTTGGCAGCCTATTTAATAGGAAAACTGCTGTGTTTGCAGCCTCAGCCCATAAATTCTTTGGCAGCCCTTTGTCATGTAATAAGCACCTAGTCATCTCCATAATTGTTCTGTTTTTCCTCTCAACAACACCATTTTGTTGAGGGGAATAAGGTGCTGTCAGTTGGTGCTCAATGCCTTCTATCTCACAAAATTTGTTGAATTTTTCTGAGGTATATACTGTTCCATTGTCTGATCTGATCACCTGCATTTTGCACGCACTTTGTTTTTCCACCCAAGCTTTAAATTTCCAAAAGATGTCAGCAACCTCAGATTTATACTTCATGAAATAAATCCAACACATTCGTGTATGATCATCAATGAAAGCAATGTAATACTTACTGCCTTTCAATGATGGTGTTTTCAGAGGTCCTCCCACATCAGTGTGCACCAGCTGCAATTTTTGTGTAGCTCTCCAGTTTCTATCTTGTGGAAAAGGAAGCCTTGTTTGCTTCCCATACTGGCAAGCTGCACACATAGGGAGTTCTTCTTCTAAATCAGGTAATCCTTTCACAAGATTGTTTTTCTTCATGAAAAGTAGAGCTGCATGATGAAAATGCCCCAATCTTCTATGCCAAAGCATTGTATTGCTATCTTCTTTGTGTATTGCTGCCTGTTATTCTCCAGTGAAGTCTAAGGAAAAACTTTTACCCTCCATTTGAACCTTAAACACTTCTCTGTTTTGTGCATCAGTGATCAAGCAAAAATTATCTTCAAACAACACTTTATATCCTTTCTTCAGCAGCTGACAAACACTTAACAGATTTTGATTAATTTCGGGAACATATAAGACATCAGAAATTAATCTTAAACCTGTGTTGCCTTTGATCACCACTGTTCCTTTGCCCTTCACTGCAAGATATGCTCCATTTCCAATTCTCACTTTAGAAATGGCAGTTCTTTCAAGCTTTTTAAAAAGCTCTCGATCATAGGTCATGTGGCTGGTACGGCCACTGTCTATAAGACACCTTTCTGTTGAGCTATTGGTGACAAGGCATGATACCATAAACAATTGCTCTTCTTCTTCAGGTTGTTCAACAGCAATTTTGACTTCTCCTTGCTGTTGTTGTTGAGACTTGCATACCCTTTCAATATGTCCTAGCTGACCACACTTGTGACATTTAATGTCTGGCCTCCACCAACATCTGCTATGTGGATGATTGTTTTTTTTGCAATATGGACACGATGGAAATGATGTGTTGTTGCTGTTATTTCGGTTTTTGAATGTGTTGTTCTGTGATTTAGCAAAGAAAGCTCCTTCCACAGACCCTGCATGTCTCATGAGTCTTCTTTGTTCTTGAGCCTGCAGTGCATTCAGTAGTTCTGCCAAAGTAATGCTAGACACATCCTTTGAATTTTCAAGTGATGATATTGTAGCTTCAAATTTTTCAGGAATTGTGACCAGAATTTTTTGAACAATTCTGGAGTCACAGAATTCAGTGCCAAGAAGCCTAACCTTGTTCACAATGTCAAGCAGTCTGTCAGAATAATCCTTGATGGTTTCTGATTCCTTCATCCTTTGCATTTCAAATTCCCTAATTAGATTGAGAACTTGCATGCCTTTCACCCGTTCATTGCCTTCATACTCATTTTTCAAGAAGTTCCAAATTTCATTTGCTGTTTTCAGCGCCATAATCCTGGTAAAAATTGAAGAAGAAACAGCTGCAAACAGACTGGCTTTTGCCTTCGATTTCCTTTGCTTACTCTCCTTGTGATTCTTTATTTGAGCCATGGTTGGATCGTCAAGTAATGCAGGAACCTCATACATATTTTCAACAGCCTCCCATTGATCATTTGCATCAAGGTAAGCTTCCATTCGAACAGCCCACACTTGATAATTTGTTCCATCAAACACTGGTGGTGTCAACACATTCACAGAGGCTTCTGAACTCATTTGTGTAGGTTGGGGTTTTGAAAGATGGGTGTTTGGGTAAATGTCTTGGGTAGCTCTAACTTAGGTGTTTTAGGGACGTGTTTAAGTTTCTCTCAGAACTCACAGATCTCTCAAGAAAGGAAACAAGCTCTGATACCAATTTGTTGTTTTGTTGACAGAATATGAGTAAGACAAACTCTCAACAAATATGCTGTGAAAACTTCTTTGCTTTATTGATCAATGTGGAAGCTTATTTAAAGAACAAAACTAAACAGAAAGCAAGCAATCCGCAGCTAAAATTGCTGCTGTTACAAAACAGAATCAAAGATTTGTGTCAATCAAAACAGATTTGACACTTTCAAAATAACAAGTCTTTTATTGAAACTAAAACTCTTTATTGACTTCCACGTCAGCAGCTTCTGAGTCATCAATTTAATGATCATAAAACGAACATCCCACAAAAAGGAATTAAAATCACCTTAGATCAAATCCCAGTGAGACAAAAGTGTGAAGAAAATAACTTTTAGCAAAAGAAAAGAACCGAGAACGGACCTTTGCAACAATATCAGCACCAATCTTCTCATTTTCATCTTCCATGGAATTTTTTATTGAGGAAATCTGCTCCAAGAGATGTATATATGTTGCACCACCACCAGGTACTATCCCTTCATCCATGGCAGCAAATGTAGCATTTTTTGCATCTTCAATTATGAGTTTCCTATCTTCAAGTTCTGTCTCAGTGTGTGCTCCTACCTAAATTTATGCACGTTGCATGCTAAACAAGTTAAATATAAAGGCAACTTTAAAATAAAACAAGACCAAACAAAAGATAAGAGTCCTCTCGTTTGTCTTTATGTTTCTTAAGGAAAACAGGGCAGAAAATTCATCCCTGCTACTGAACTAATGTCACTCAAGGATCCTATGTCCTTAGCATTAATTCTTCACACTTGAAGCCAGATTTGTCAAGATGCCCATCTATGTTTTCTGAAATAATATTGTATACAAGTTTAGCAATTCTTTCTGAGAGCTTGATCACAAACCTTGATTACAGCCACACCACCAGATAATTTAGCAATTCTTTCTGAGAGTTTTCTTGAAAGGGCAGCATTATCTGTTTCAGTAAGATCCTTTTTTATCTGCAGAATTCTTGCCTGAATTTCAGCTTTAGTAGCTGGGTCAGCAACTATGGTTGTTGAATTACTTGTAATGGTAACTTTTCGTGCAATGCCAAGTTGATCAGAGGTTACGCTTCCGAGTGTCAGCCCAAAATCACCAGACAGAAAATCAGCACCTGATGAGTTTGGTATGGCATGAATTACTCAGCATATCAGATGCAATGACCTTCCTATGATAGTCATATGAGAACAGAAAACAATCTTCAAAAGCATCCAAGTAAGCATTTTTTTTTATTTCCAGTGCATTGAAAGTAGTTACAATTATTTTTAATTGAGACTGTCACGACCCGATTCCCGGATCCGTGACCGGCACATAGGCATGGTCCCCCTCCAGGGTTCCACACCTATGCGAACCCAAACTTACACACACAAACATATCCTTCAACTTTCAGAGTTCAACGCAGCGGAAATATCAAAGTACTTTATAACATAATTTGATTGTCTTTATACAAGAGTTGATTACATACAGTTATAATTGTGGAGCACTAACTAGACATATGAACAAAAATATCCAATACAACCAAAATAGCAGGTTCCAAGAGTTGGACAAAAATGACCTGCTAGCAAGCTACGACCCTGAAAATGATAAATAATGAGGGAGTGAGTTCAACAACTCAGTGAGTAGATAATATCCAATATACACATACGAGATAATATAGCAAAGAGAAGTATAATATCAAATCGACTCAAGGTTCTTACAACAAATTTCTCAAATAGGTCATAACAAACATGTGATAGGTAAAGCTCGTCAGAAAATCAGAATGCAATGAGCATGAGGCTCCGTACTGTGGGATGATCAGTCCACACAGGTTGGTGACTCCCCCGACCAACTAGGGTTTCAGATACGATGTGCACAAAGGCTAACACTACCCTGTTAGCATGGGTATTCTGACTGGCATACCATAGGCATATCTTATAATCAAACAAACATATTCAGATCTCAAGGCTCAACTCATGGTATCAATCAAATGAGGAGCTATCAATTCACAAACAGATATAGGCTCATATCAAGAACGGATATTCAACAAATGATTATGCTTTATCATATCAAGAATATAATCAAGGTATATATTATCAAAAAGCATAATCCAATTCATACTAATATTTATACTATTTCTCATGCATATTAAATATTATCCACTCACCGGACTCAAAAGCGATCGAAATTCAAAAGCAGAATATTGACGGAACCTTATTGATGTCCCGCCGGTTGAATGTCGGGATTATCTGAACATATAAAAGAATATATACTCAAAAATGACTCAAAAGAAGTAAAATGCATTTAATAACATATCTAGGAGTTCAACTCTTAATCCTATGTATTTTTGAATCAAACTATCAATTTCTTCGCAAAAACCTAAATCAAATATTTCTTCCGAAATCTAATTCCAAAATACACAATTCGTAAAATTTGATATTAATCCATCAAATGAGCTTCAATTATCCATCAAACCAATCTGAAATACTAATATTTCTCTTAGGGACCATTCTGAAATTTTCCATTATTTTTAGGGTCAAATTGTAATTTTATCAAATTGAAGGACTAAATTGAACACTTCATAAATTCATAGCTATCCTAAAATATTGTCCATAATTCATCCTCAATTCTGTCCAGAATCTTCAATTTCATTCCAGGGACCAAACTGTAATTTTTCCAAAGTTCAGGGACTAAACTGAAATTTTCACAAAAAGGACCAAAATGAATTTTCATCATCTTCAACCTCAACCCAGAATTTCCAGCAAAGGATTTTCGAATTTATCAACATTATTTCACCATTTTTCTCAATATTTTCTCAAACCAAACATCTCAAAACTTCAAAATCATCCACAATCAAACTAATTAAATTATTACCCAACACATTCAAACCCTAACATCTCTCCTAATTCATCAATCAAACCCAAATAAATTTCTCAAACCCTAACAATCTATACAAGCAAAAATCATAGCTAATAATCACATTTATACATAATAAAACACACACATTACCTTAACAACTTATTTCTCCTTCTTCCTTCTCTTCCTCTTCTCTTTCCCTCTTTTCTCTTCTTCTTCTTCTTTCTCCCTCTCTCCCGATTCTCTTTCTCAATTTCAGATTACTTCTTTCTTTTTCTTTCTTTCTTTTCTTTTCTTTTCTTTTCTATTTATATTTACTAACTTGTACAATTACTACAACACCCTTAGCCTAATTCTAACCCACTAAGGGCATTCATGTATTTTCCTTTTAAAAAAAAATTCAGAATACTACAATCTCCCCACCTTATAAAAGTTTCGTCCTCGAAACTAAATAAATGTTTAAATACGTACTGAGATTATCAAAACGATGAGGGTATTCCTCACGCATCTTATCCTCAAGTTCCCATATCGCTTCTTCAATTGAATGACCTTTCCACTTCACCTTCACCGAAGCTATATTCTTCGACCTTAGCTTTCTCACTTGTCGGTCCACTATAGTTTCTGGTTGCACCTCATAAGTCACATCATCCCTTAACTCAACTGGATGCACTTCTAACACATGAGATAGATCCCACATATACTTCCGTAGCATAGAAACATAAAATACAGGATGTATAGCCGACAAATTTGGCGGTAAGGCCAACCTATAAGCAATTGCTCCAATTCTAGACTTTGAATAAACCAAAATATCATCAATAAAAACTATCACAAATTGATCAATAAACTGTTTAAACACACTGTTCATCAAGTCCATAAAAGCTGCTAGCGCATTCGTTAATCCAAAAGACATCACCAAGAGCTCATAGTGACCATACCGAGTTCTAAAGGTGGTTTTTTTTTTTTTTTGGAATGTCTTCCTTCCTTATCCTCTACTGATGATACCCAGATCGAAGATCAATCTTAGAAAAGAATTGAGCTCCCTGCAACTGATCAAACAAATCATTTATTCGAGGGAGTGGGTATCTATTTCGAATTGTCACTCGATTTAGTTGTCTATAATCTATACATAACCTCAATGACCCATCTTTCTTCTTCACAAACAACACCAGGGCTCCCCAAGGAGACACACTTGGCCGAATGAACTCCTTATCTAATAAATCTTGCAATTGTTCATTTAGCTCTCTCAATTCTGTTGGTGCCATTGATATTGGTTCGGTACCCGGAACCAAATCAATAGAAAAAAAAATCAATCTCCCTATACGGAGGCAATTCAGGTGACTCATTGGGAAATACATCAATGAACTCCTTAGCTATAGGAACTTGGTCCAATTGGGGAATTTCCTTATCTACATCCACTATGTGTGTTAGGTAACATTGTACCCCTTTTTCGTGTCAATCTCCTCGAGATAGTCAACAATATAATTAATGAACACACAATCTTATCTCCTTGAAAAACTAATCTCATTTCTCCATCTAAATCAAACACTACTTCTTACCCTGACAAATTTCTGAAGCCCTATGCTTTGACAGTCAATCCATTCTCAAAATCACATCAAAATCAATCATATCTAAAACATTTAAGTCTCCCATAAGGATTATCTCCAATTTCTATCTCAAAATTTTTATACACATACTTCACTAATATTAATTCTCAAAATCACATCAAAATCAATCATATCTAAAACATTCAAGTCTCCCATAAGAATTTTATCTCCAATTTCTATCTCAAAATTTTGATACACATACTTCACTAATATAAATTCCCAAAATCACATCAAAATCAATCATATCTAAAACATTCAAGTCTCCCATAAGGATTTTATCTCCAATTTCTATCTCAAAAATTTGATACACATACATCACTAATATAAATTCCCAAAATCACATCAAAATCAATCATATCTAAAACATTCAAGTCTCCTATAAGGATTTTATCTCCAATTTTTTTATCTCACAATTTTGATACACATACTTCACTAATATTAATTCTTCATCCACGGAGATATAAACAGAAATGAGAAATCCTAATAGAGCTAGTTGTCTATCTAACCTCATGGCAATATATAGGGACATAAACAAAAGGGTCGCACCCGTATCAAACAAAACTTTTGATTCAAAAGTGCAAACAAAAAGAATATATTCAAGTGCGAATACATCACCCCATCTATAAGGAAAATACCTTGCATTTCTTAACTACACAATACGGACATCTTTCTGATCATCACGTACTCCAATAGCATTAGCTATATGTCTATTCCTCGACATATCATATAAGGACGAACATTTTTGTCATGTCAAAACAATAGCACAATAGTTATCGTATAATTATCTGAAAGCATATCTATAGAAAACATAAAGAATCAAGAAGATATGCTCGATGAGAATTCAGAATTTCAAGGATAACAGACAAGACAAAAAGGAATTAAGAAGACATGCTTGATGAGAGTTCAAAATTTCAAGCATAACAAACAAGACAATAAGGAATCAAGAGGACATGCTTGATGAGAGTTCAGAATTTCAAGCATAACAAACAAGACAATAAGGAATCAAGAAGACATGTTTGATGAGAGTTCAGAATTTCAAGCATAACAAACAAGACAATACGGATCCTAATGCTCCACAATACGAATCCTAACTTTACTATTATTTCATGAATTGAAGCTATGTCATTATGTTTTGTCACTCACTCTTTTACTTTTATTCATTTTATAATTTCGGCTCTGATACCATCTCTGTCACAACCCGATTCCCGGATCCGTGACCGGCACATAGGCATGGTCCCGCTCCAAGGTTCCACACCTATGCGAACCCAAACTTACACACAAACCTATCATTCGACTTTAGAGTTCAACGCAGCGGAAATATCAAAGTAAACTTAATAACATAATTCGATTGTCTTTATACGAGAGTTGATTACATACAGTTATAATTGTGGAGCACTAACTAGACATATGAACAAAAATATCCAATACAACCAAAATAGCAGGTTCCAAGAGTTGGACAAAAATGACCTGCTAGCAAGCTACGACCCTGAAAATGATAAATAATGAGGGAGTGAGTTCAACAACTCGGTGAGTGGATAATATATAATATGCATGAGAAATAGTATAAATATTTGAAATTGCTAGTATGAATTGGATTATGCTTTTTGATAATATATACCTTGATTATATTCTTGATATGATAAAGCATAATCATTTGTTGAATATCCGTTCTTGATATGAGCCTATATCTGTTTGTGAATTGATAGCTCCTCATTTGATTGATACCATGAGTTGAGCCTTGAGATATGGATATGTTTGTTTGATTATAAGATATGCCTATGGTATGCCAGTCAGAATACCCATGCTAACAGGGTAGTGTTAGCCTTTGTGCACATTGTATCTGAAACTCTAGTTGGTCGGGGGAGTCACCAACCTGTGTGGACTGATCATCCCACAGTACGGAGCCTCATGCTCATTGCATTCTGATTTTCTGACGAGCTTTACCTATCACATGTTTGTTATGACCTATTTGAGAAATTTGTTGTAAGAACCTTGAGCCGATTTGATATTATACTTCTCTTTGCTATATTATCTCGTATGTGTATATTGGATATTATCTACTCACTGAGTTGTTGAACTCACTCCCTCATTATTTATCATTTTCAGGGTCGTAGCTTGCTAGCAGGTCATTTTTGTCCAACTCTTGGAACCTGCTATTTTGGTTGTATTGGATATTTTTGTTCATATGTCTAGTTAGTGCTCCACAATTATAACTGTATGTAATCAACTCTCGTATAAAGACAATCGAATTATGTTATTAAGTTTACTTTGATATTTCCGCTGCGTTGAACTCTAAAGTCGAATGATAGGTTTGTGTGTAAGTTTGGGTTCGCATAGGTGTGGAACCTTGGAGCGGGACCATGCCTATGTGCCGGTCACGGATCCGGGAATCGGGTCGTGACAGAGACCTAGGTAATCATCAAAGGATTTTACAATCTTAACAAAGCATCCAAGAATTTATTATTTCCAGTACATGATAAAGAGTAATAGTTCTTTGAATTGAGAAGAGTCGTGATTCTTATAATTGAGACCTAGGCAATTATCAAAGGAGTTCTTTACTAACAGGTAATTATCAAAGGATTTCTTTATTAACATGACATACTCACAAGTTTATGCACATGCATGGGTCATACACACACATATAAGAAAATCCAGTGGAACACAAATGTGCACACTTAGGACGGCTCACATATGTAACACAAACCCAACTCGCAATGAAGATAAATAATTCAATAACTGATGTCAATATATTACAGCTTAGAATAACCAATTTAAGCAGGAAAGAAAGATGCAAGTTCACCTGTCATAAGAGCAATGTCTTGCAACAAAGCTTTCTTTCGGTCTCCAAATCCAGGGCATTTGACAACAGCAACATTGAGCAAACCTTTCATTCTGTTCACCACTAGTGTTTCCAAAACCGGCTTTGAGATGTCCTCAGCAATAATTAACAGCGGGACACTGAGTTGGGTAGTCTTCTCCAACAAGGGAACTATTTCTTGGACATTTGCAATCTTCTGATCCGTTACTAGGACTTTGGCCTTGTCAAACTCCACCAAAGACCTTTCCTGGTTTGTGATGAATTGGGGAGACATATAGCCCTTGTCAAACTGCAGAGAAAGAACACAAAACTTAGCTCGCAATGAAAAAATACACTTTGTAAACACAGAAAAAGTTTAAAAGTTATCCACTCATAGGAGGTAGAGCGTTTGCATAAATATTGCTACCCTGTTGCTGAGAAAAGCAGAAGCTCAACCATCCTAAATATTTATAGATAGATGAATGGTATAGCCATTCAGACTATGACTGATGATGTCATACAATCATAAACTTCTACGTTATTCCAATTTTCCAGTGATTTATCAAACAAGATTTTTCAAACCAAATTGAGAGTTAGAATCATGAGAGCTAGTATCAGCTCAATCACCTTCATTCCTTCTTCTATTATCATAGATGTATCAGAAGTTGAAGATGATTCAAGCGAGATTACTCCATCAGAGCCGATTTTCTCTATAATTTCAGCAATTAAGTTCCCAACAAATTCATCATTTCCAGCAGAAATTGAAGCAACCGCTGCAAGGAGAACAAATTCTAGATTTTAGTTTCCAAGTCAAAATGATGGTTATGAACAAGATTTAAATAAAGATGACATAGAGACCTTTTATATCATCCTTCCCTTTTACTGGAAAACTGTTCTTCTTCAAGACTTTGATCAACTCTTTGACAGTCATATCCATTCCTTTCCTTACTAAAACAGGGTTAGCCCCAAAAGTGACTGCCAACATCCCTGTTTTGATCATTTCACGAGCAAAAATAATAGTAGTAGTAGTGCCATCTCCAGCCATATCATTCATTTTACTAGCAACCTGCAATAAATCACTTCAATATTACATATTTATCATCGATCAACATCAAATAACACCATCAAATAACACATCAAGAAAATATTAAGGAAAGGGTAACGTAGCAACCATGAATGACCTCTTGGATTAAAATTGCTCCAATATTCTCCATTGAATCCGGAAGCTCTATAGCACGAGCCATTGTAACACCGTCATTTACTACTCTTAGCGTCTTTGAATCCGTAAGAACAACATTACGCCCTGCAAAGTTTCACATCTTACTGTCTTAACAACATCACTATCAATAAAGACTGACAATTTACTATACAATAAAACAAAACAAAAAAGAATATTTTTCTCTCAGAACCAGTCCCTTTTAAGGCTGCACCAGGAGTTATTTAAGTAATAGTTTTATTATTTGAACAACAACAATTACAAATGGATTTAGGAGACATGTCACAGTGACCCTTCAGACTACTAGTCGTTTATATATATCATGTGTTTTTCTTTCATGTTATAAAAATTTTCTGATAAATTTAAAAATCCTAGACAGAATACTTTCTGAAGTTAATTTTAGGAAATCCTTCCATGTTTCTAAATAGAATATATAACATAGAAATTTTAATGAGCAAAAGGAAAAAAAAAAAAGTAGATGAAAATTTGCAATTTGCAATTTTATTCTCTAAAATTTAAATTTAAGTATATCCAAAAAAGGATTTTAAGAAAACCAAAAAAATCCAATAATTCCTAGAAAAAAAAATTAAAAATATAAAATCAGAAACCTTTGTCTAATTCTGTAAGAACCAAATAATTGAATTTTTTTTGTTATTTTATTTTTAAAGTGTTAATCTAATATGGTATGACTAAATCAATTTATATTATTTCATTTATATAAAATATTTGGGTCAAATCAATTCCAAGTAGAGTCAAATTCTCACTTAAATACCTGTAACCTTTAATTTCTTGTCTATTTAAGATGGAGTTAAAAACAAAACATGATTCTAAATACAATTATCCACTAACAAATATAACTTTAGAGCTCACAACAAAAGCTTTTCAGCCCATTCTCAAAACCAGGCCTTCAAAACAGGACCCTTTGCTTCTTTGCAATTCCATGCTCTTCAGCCCATAACTTAGCAAGCCAGGCCTCTCAGCAAAATTCTCCATTCAAGCCATTGTTATCAAACCTTAAAAACAATAGAAGAGAAAATTAAATTAGCGCGACTCGGACGAAGGCCTTTTAATTTTATTTTTTAAGATTAAAATAATATTTTATATATTTCTGAATAAAAAATATTTTCAAAAACAATAATCTATTATTAAAGGGCAAATATTGTACCAAAAATGAAAGCAAATGCATATTAAAGGCTAAATTAATTTATTATTGGATAAATATACATAAAAATTAAGTCAAAAAGACATAATTAATTGTGGACCAATTTCAAGCATAATTATGTTTACTAATCAATTTGGGGTCTAATTGATGGATTTAATTAAGTGCAAGGATTTAATTATAATTTAAATTCATTAAATTAATTTAATTAAGGACTTAATTGATGAAAATTCAAAGTCAAAAGCCTAATTCAAGTTTAATTGAGAAGAGAAAAATAAAACAATATCATTTTTATATATTTCTGAATAAAAAATATTTTCAAAAACAATAATCTTACTATCTTGACCCGTTAATCTTTCTTCTTCACCCGCCACTTAATTTGGCGGTGTCCCTACGTGGCCCAAATATCTGCTGATGATTCGTCTGACCAATATTTTTTGGGGAGGGCTATTAAATTTTGGAGCATGAACATTGGCGTCGGTGATCTGCGAGGAAATGCCACAGAGATTGAGAGCTCTGTTTTGCTACTAAAATCGGCGATGTGTTATAATTTTGTTGACGAGAATATTAATTTTGAATTGAAAAAATATTGTAAATTTAAACAGCTGGTTATCCGGTTATGAACTCTTTCAAAGGAGTAATATTGATATGATAAGATTTACGGATAGGATTGGATTCGATTTTGAGACTGGATGATTCAAAATTAAACCTAGTTTTAGTTTGTTTTTATATCATATTAAAAAATAAATTGTTTCGACTAAACCTGAATAAAAATTATTTTCTCTAAAGATACATAATTAATCTCATATTTTGTTATCACGCTTATTTTTTTCCGCAGCTCCACTATCTCATCAAGATAGAACCTGAAACATCCATGCTCAAAAGGAAATTAACAACATTTTCTATAAAGATATATAATTAATCTCTCTAACTTCTTCTTCAATCCCAAAAAAGATGATAGAGTCTCCTTAATTAGGTTTTGGGGGGGGAGAGTTGGCGTCTGTCAATGGGAGAGAGAGAGAGGAGACGCTGCGAAGGAGGGAGAGAGTTGACATTGCTTCTGTTGGCGATGAGGAAGGTGACGGTGGTTGCCGCTGCTAGTTTGCCGAGGGCTGGTTTTGTGCTGTCACAGGTTGTTTCTTCTTCTTCCCCGTTGGTTTTTTATTCTGCCAATTGCCTCTCCTTTTCATTGGTCTCTGTAAATCTCCTCTCCCCTCCGCTTCTTCTCGTTGCATGCATGGTTTTTATAGGCAGGAGGCAACCCTTCAGCTACCCATTGCGTGCAGCAATGGGTTGCCACCACCTGAACCTGCAGTGGCGTGCCTTGCACTGTTCAGTCACCTGAACAGTGCAGGCACGTCTGCAAGTTTGAATGATTTAGGAAGGTAACATTTGATTTGGTCCCTCAATTTGTAAATGCTCTAATTACTGCTCTGATACCATGTTGAAGTTTTGATTTTGTGTTTGTTGTTGATTTTGTAGGTTGTGTTTACTGGATTTTGAGTAGCAGAAGAAAAGAATTATTCAAGGCATTTAGAGAAGGAGTAACTGCAGAAGAAGGTAATTCTTTCTTATATTTTTCGCACTTGAACTGCTTGACAAAAGTCCCCTTATATACACTTTGGGGAAGAACACACGGTTTCGTGTGTTCTTCCCAGCCTGTAACTACAAAGCCTATAGAAGAGAATTCAATTGCATTTTCTCTTCTTAAGTTGTTACACAATAACAGAAAAACTAACTACCTATTACATGCTTTACATCACTTATCAACTGCTATTACTTCTTCAATCATCAACTGTCAAGCATCTTCTGCAATTGTTGTAGTTAATCCAGCTCAGCAACTTAACTTCCAACATTTCTACCATCAGCGTTTTTCCTTACGGTCTCCTTGTTATAACTAACCATGCATATTTTTCCATGGTAGGTCTTTCGGAACACCATGTTTGGACCAGAAGGACGTCCTCAGCATTGCTGTGCATGGCTTGGTGGTGCTAGTAGCTTCTCCAATTGTTCCAGAAGAGGTGATCCATCAACTTGCTATTTCAGTTGGCAAGAGGGGCGATAATTGCTGTATTTTTTCCCAAGAGAAATTGCATTGGGAAGACTTGGATTTTATTTTATTTAATCCGGAGCACATAGCATTGATCCATACTCGTTAAGGGCAAGGTTGAACAGTTTGCAAAGAGGATGACTCCAACAACTGCCTAACCCCCACCTCCAACTGTGCTTTCCATCGTGCATATCATGTCATGGAAATGTCATGAAATTTACCTGGTACTTTTCTGTAAATAGGTAATGAAAATTGGACGAGATGCAATCCTATATGTTGAGTCTCTTATTGAATCTATCATTGGAGGATTGGAGGGATTAATCAATATTCTTGATTCTGAAGGAGGTTTTGGTGCCTTAGAGACTCAGGTTTTTACTTTGAACTGTGATATACTGTAGCAGATAAGGAAATGCTTGAGTAGCTATATTAGCAAGATAATGTTTTTGGAAATTTCAGCTTCTTCCAGAGCAGGCTGCTTTGTATTTGAATGAATCATCCAGAGTTTCAATTCCTACATCGAAATCTCCCAAGGGAGTAGGTGGCTTTCCTTTGCCTGGCCATGAGAGCTACCCTGAAAATAATAGTGCTATAAAAATGTATGGACTTTAACTTGGGCTTCTTTTCATGGATAATCTGCAATGATGCAACATGTCTTGATTCTTGAGTTTGTGCTGATGGCAGGTTGGAAGCTGCAATGCAAAGGTTGACCAACTTGTTTTCAGTTCTGAATGATATGGAGTCTATATGTGTTCTAAATCATGTCTTCGTTCTGAGGGAGGTGAGGCATGCTGAGTTTATATTTATCTTTTTTGTTCGGGTAATATGATAGCAGAATGTGATATGAGTTTGCTATTTGTCTTATAGTTGACTAAAGCTCTATTAGTTTGCTATTTGTCTTCTTAACTCCTTATTCTCTTCGTAAATTATTAGATGTGTCTTCTCTCTTTCTTCTCGTCCACTTTTTGTGGTGTTCGAAGTCTTACTTCTTTTTAATCCATATGCTGTGCAATAGCATGGTCTAAGTGTGTCAACTCAAACAATATCAAAATGTTGGGATTCTGCTATGACATTGTAGTTTTCTGTGCAGTACATGTGAGAGGGCATACTTGGCAACTTCAGGAGGAGATTGCTTGCAGTATTAAAAGCTGACAATGATCTTCAACGGCCTTCTGTCCTAGAGTCCTTGATTCACAGGCACTTGAATATTGTCTATCTAGCAGAGCAACACTTCAGCATGGACCTTACTCATGGTATTCAAGAAGTTCTACTAGCTGAGGCCTTCTCATGACCTGTGTGCTCTCTTCACTTGTTTGAAAAACCAGCAGAGCAGCTTACTGGGTCAGCCACTGAAGTTGTGTGCATCTGGTACATGGAAAACATTGTCAAGGATGTATCAGGTGCTGGAATCCTTTTTACACCAATCCACAAAATCCTTTAAAAGCACGAGGCCTGTTGGTGGATATTTTGCAGAGTCAGTCACTGATCTCAGAGAATTGCAGGCATTTGTTCGTGTATTTGGTGGCTATGGTGTTGACAGACTAGACAGGATGATGAAAGACCACACAGCAGCTCTCTTGAATTGCACAGGGGTCGTAGTCCACTACCACGGTTTGCAGTCTCAAGATCCGGGCCTTTATTGTACAAGTAGAAAACGGTGAAATTATGGCAGGGTCAGGAGGGTTGATATTTTTTTTTATGTTTTGGTGTTAAAAATATTTTTAAAAAAATAAATAAAATATTATTTTACTATATTTTCAATAAAAATAACCTCAACTGTAAGGGGGAAGAAAGGAACAACAAAAACTATACCTCAGCTTAGGCAACATTTTATTAGATAAAATAAATATCTTCCATTTGTGAAAAATGAGGGTACTTTTTCTACCTCTATAATCTAATAAATTAAATAAATTTACGTAATCCTTCACACGCGAACATTTACGTATACCACCACATGCTTCTGTAGGTTGTTTGTCAAACCTTGTCAAACTAGACACGGTGTCCATATCCTGCATTTTCTTAATGACTAAAAAGAACATAATTTTTTTTATTTAAATAGTTGAATCACACTTTTATAGGAGTTTTCAAGTACTAATATAATATATATTTCTTACAAAATATGCTACTAAAATTATGAGATAAACAATGACATTAATGAAAATGATGACGTCACCAATGGTTTCCAATTGATGTTTCTATGTAAAATTGAATACGAAGAGATGAAACTGATATTTAAGATTGCGATACAGTCAAGGTGCATAAAAAGGTGTAGCTGGAAAGTCTTGATTGAACATCCACAAGTGAGACAAGAACAATTTGAGCTCAAGTACGAGTTCTTTTTATCTCGGTAATATTTATGCATGAGCTTTTTTGTATTTAGTTTATGAATTTTATTTTTTTCTTATTTAATTAAGCCTAATACTAGTATAAATTAAATTGTCTAGCTTGTATCTGACAAGATATTGATGTTATAAAAAAACTCTGGAGTCTCAGTACGTAGATGGCTCGTCAACCATCCTAGAAAGCACATTGGCTAGTCATCCAGCTAGCAATCTCTAGTATCCATATTTTCTGTTTTCGGTATCAAATGCTGACTTGATCGTCAAAATGGCTTCACTGAAACACCCCACTACCATTAATCTCATCTTAGTTTTTCATTGATACTGGAGGTTTGTGATGTAATTGTGCATGCAGATTTTTCATTGATACGTACTATGAAATCTCTACTTTGATCATTGGATCTTTAAATATAAAAAAATCTCATTTTGGAACACTAGTTTTATGATTACCTTCAGATTTCATGTTTTTTTTTCAACTTCTATGGTTGTTTCTTTATTATTTTTGATTTTATTTCATAATCGATATAGGGTTTATGACCTGCTTAATGTTTGCAAACCTTCATAAAAGACATACTTTATTATTATTATTATTATTTCTCAGAGAATAAAACTATAAATATATTTAGCCCCTTTCACTCATAATTTTTTTGTTGTCGTGTGCTTTGTTGTTATCTTTAGCTTTCGCATACATCAATTGTTTTCTTGACTTCTTCACACCACTCATCATAACTGAGATGCAGCTGCAACCAATGCATTAAATATGGAATAGACATACCACAGAAGAAGGAAACTAATCCATCAAAGTTGCAATTTCTTAATTTTCCATGATACTTTATAACGAGGATGCTAAGGGAAACCCCACCAGAGTTTGACATTTACCCACCAACAAGGACTAAAACTGGAACTAAGTTTTCATGCATTTATAATGAAGGCTTCAGTTCCGGTCAAGATTGGCAATGCAAATAGTATACACCTCCTAATTATCAGTAATTGAATGTTCTAATCACTAATCTTGCCCCTGTCTTTCGCCTTTTTCTCAAAAATACTTGGTAATATTTTCATGACTCACGAGTTAAGATTATGGGTAACCTAACAAAACGAAATGAATTAGAGTCAACATGCAACCAGTAGCTTAGGAATATCATATACATCAAAACCCAGAGAGCGAGCGAGCGAGAGAGAGAGTACATGCTCTCCTGAGTCTAAAAATAGTGTCGGTGCAAAGGATTTGCTAAATTCAGTGCCGACATTGCTATCTCTTAAAATTCATGACATGATAGCAGTGATCCTACCAGCTACTACCTCCTAATCCAATTCCCTTTCAGCACCGCAGCTTCTCGAGGTAGGCCAGATAATAAAGGAGAAGGGAAAGTTTTATATCGTTTCTCTAGCTACTGATCGAGTGGTCGGCCATGCTTCCATCTCCATCATCAGTTATTGTACCGGCCCATTTGTGTTCAAATATTGGGACCTTGACCTCTTTTGCACTGGAGATTAATAGTATATTTGCAGTCATTTCCCGTTGCAACACCATCACAGTAAATACAGAGAGAGAGAGAGAGAGTAGAATTCTGTAGATTGAATGCTACAGTTGGAGATATGTCTTTTCCATTTCAAAACAAAAACAATCACCTGCTATTAGAAGTAAATTGACATGTTCATTAAGTTTAATCGATAATTATTATATTGATAACCAACGAATCAATTTTCTCATATTTTTTTTAGTATAGTAAAATAATTTAATTAATTTCAAAAGCAGAAATAACTAAAATTATAATAGTTATTATTTTTATTTATATATTAACTAATAATATTTATTTTTCATACAAATTCACTTGTTACTCATGAAATTATAATTGTAGTTTTATTTTTGCTTGCTTTCATATCTTCTTGAGACATATACAAATATTTAGATATGCTGCCAAGGCTGATATATTGGTGTTGAAACTAGTTTTGCAGGAGTCGAATAAAGGTAAGACGGGAGGAAAATAGCATTGCGAGCATATTTTCGTAAAAACTCTGTATTTGACACAAAAACAAGAGAGTAAACACATGAGGAAATAGGTAAGAAATATATATTTCTTGTCAACTAACCAATTTATAGATTCAAAGATGTTGAAGGCAAGCAAGAACATGACACCACAAAGAGGAGATAATGAAATTATTAGAAAGTTATGCATTATGAGTTAGCGAATGGATTAGATGGCCAATGAATTCAGAGATAGGTTTGAAAGGTTGGAGAGAAAATGTTTTAATGATCATGGTGGGATCTAAGTTATGTTAATCTTAAAGATGTATCCATGGGAAATGGGGAGTGTTTTGGACAACATCAAAACATTTATTTAAAGGTGAAATATAGTTAACTTTCATATTAATATCATTGTTTCTATTAACTTTTAGGAGGAGTAGGCTTGAACTTAAATGCTAACTTGTGATGTAAATAATGTGTAGGGAATTTTTATTTCACCTTTTGTAATATTTGAATGAGTGTGTTTATTTTACTTTATTATTTTAATTTGTCATGTACATAGATGTTTAAAGCTCATTTGAATTCTTTTTAAAATTTAGACTTTTTAAAATCCAAAATAAAATAAAAATCAAAACAATAAAAACCGAATTTTAAAAAAATCAAAATCAAAATTATGAATCCAATGATAAAATTTAAAACAAATTAGAATCTAATAGAAGAGCTAAGAATCAAACCTGAATATAAAAATATTGATAGCAAATGTTACTAATCCTCTATCAAAGCTAAACGTTATTGTGTGGCAGGGGTAGAACAGTAAATTTATTGTGCAAAACGACTTTAAATTATGGGCATGTGATCCAATTAATATTTTTGATACCTGTATAACTATAATCTTGGTATTTCTACCAAGAAAATGAAGCTATAAGAAAATGTTTTTACGCATGAATCTTGCAAGAAGACCCGGTTGTTAGACATATTAAAGATATTTTTTAAAATATTTTTTATTTAAAAATATATTAAAAAAATATTTTTGAAAATAATTATAATTGATACTAACACATTAAAATAATTTAAAAAAATTAATTTAAAAAAAAAAATCATTTTTTTCAAAAATATTTTCCGCTGAAGTTGCTAATTTTCTGTAATGTGAAGACAAAATTAAATAGTTTTATCCTCCGTTTCCGAGCATTAACATGTGACTGAATTTAGAGTAATGCTAAAAATATATAAATAAATAAATCTGCTCCCCTAAATGAATGGATGAACAAAAAAAGGATCACATAAAATCTATCATCTCTTTCCCATATATATCCGTGTGCAGGGCGAATCATTTTATGCATCCCATTAAGAAATCAAACCACCAATTAAGGCCATGGCTTCCCAGATCCTGCTCTTATCCTCACCTTTCTTCATTTTTTCCTTACTCGCTCATGCTTCCTTCCTTGCTTCTTTTGCTTACTCGGCTAGTACTGGAGCTGAAGTAGCAAATGGAAGGAAGGAAGCGGAAGCTCTTCTAGAATGGAAAGTCAGTCTCGACAACCACAGCCAGTCCCTCCTGTCTTCTTGGGCTGGAGACAGCCCTTGCAACTGGTTCGGAATCAGTTGCGACAGGTCTGGTAGTGTCATCAACATAAGTCTGCCCGATTCTAGTTTGAGAGGTACGCTTAACAGCCTCAGATTCTCTTCCTTTCCTAGCTTGATCGGGCTTAACCTTCTCAACAACTCCCTCTACGGGTCCATTCCTTCGCATATAGGTATCCTTTCTAACCTCACCACCCTTGACTTGTCTGTCAACAACATTTCCGGTTTCATTCCATCAGAAATAGGAATGCTGAGTTCACTTTCTCAAATAATTTTGAATGAGAATTATCTCGGAGGATTGATCCCGGCTTCCATAGGCAACTTGAGCCACTTAACTGCTCTCTCTCTCTATTTAAATGAACTTTCTGGTGGCATACCACCAGAAATTGGAAAACTAGGATCTCTCACTATATTAGATTTATCATCAAATAAGTTAAGCGGTACAATACCGACATCTTTAGGAAATTTAAGAAGCTTATCTGCATTAAGCTTTTTCAATAACAGTCTTGTTGGTCCCATTACTTTTATCGGGAACCTGACGGCATCTCTCACTCTATTAGATTTGTCATCTAATAAGCTAACCGGTACAATACCAGCGTCTTTAGCAAATTTAGGAAGCTTATCTGAACTTAACCTTGGGAATAACAATCTTGTTGGTCCCATTACTTTTATTAGAAACCTAACAACATCTCTCACTAAATTAGGTTTGTCATCTAATAAGCTAACCGGTACAATACCGGCGTCTTTAGGAAATTTAACAACATTATCTACACTTTACCTTAGGGATAACAATCTTTTTGGTCCCATTCCTCCTGAAATGAACAACCTTACACATTTGTATGACTTACAAATACAATCTAATAGATTGTCTGGGAATCTACCGCAAGACGTGTGCCTTGGTGGATTACTTGTATATTTTGCAGCGTTCGACAATTATTTCACGGGACCCATCCCGAAAAGCTTGAAAAATTGCACCAACTTGTTGAGACTCAGACTTGAGAGAAACCAGCTTAGTGGAAACATATCTGATGCTTTTGGCACACTTCCCCATTTGAACTACATGGATTTGAGTGATAATGAATTGCATGGTGACCTTTCATGGACATGGGAGCAGTTTAACAATCTGTCGACCTTAATAATTTCTGGAAACAAAATCTCTGGAGAAATACCAGCTGCTCTCGGAAAGGCAACTCATCTACAAGCTCTTGACCTCTCGTCAAATCAACTAGTTGGGGGAATTCCCAAAGAATTGGGAAATTTAAAGTTGATTGAACTTGCACTAAATGACAACAAACTTTCAGGTGATATTCCTTTCGATGTCGAATCGCTATCTAATCTCCAAACACTTGGTCTGGCCGCGAACAATTTTAGTGCAACAATTCTTAAACAGCTTGGCAAGTCCTCAAAACTGATATTCTTGAATATGAGCAAGAATAGATTCGCAGGGAGTATTCCTGCTGAGATGGGGTCTTTACAGTCTCTTCAAAGTCTTGATCTCAGTTGGAATTCCCTAACGGGAGATGTAACGCCAGAGATTGGACAGCTGCAGCAGCTAGAGGTATTAAACCTCTCCCATAATATGTTGTCCGGTCTCATCCCAAGCAGTTTTAGTAGGCTGAAAGGCCTCACTAAAGTGGATGTATCCTATAACAAGTTAGAGGGTCCCATTCCTGACATCAAAGCCTTTCGGGAGGCACCATTTGAAGCAATTCGCAACAACAGCAACCTCTGTGGCAATGCTACTGGTTTGGAGGCTTGTCCAGCGCTCATGAAAAATAAAACTATGCACAAGAAGGGCTCCAAAGTTGTCATTTTCACTGTAATTCCTCTGTTGGGTAGTTTGTTGGGCTTGATTGTAGGTTTTGTTATCTTTTTCCAAAATCGAAAAACGAAAAGGTTAATGGAAACACCACAAAGCGTGACATGGTGCCCTGATTGGGAACTGTGCTATGCAGACATCATTGAGGCTACTGAAGAATTCAACTCCAGATATTGCATTGGTACAGGAGGGTATGGCGTTGTTTACAAAGTTGTGCTTCCATCAGAACAAGTCCTTGCTGTGAAGAAATTTCACCAAACACCAGAGGTTGAGATGACCGGCTTGAAAGCTTTTAGAAGCGAGATTGATGTCTTGATGGGTATACGGCATCGAAACATTGTCAAGCTGTATGGTTTCTGCTCTCATGCTAAACACTCATTTTTGGTATATGAATTTGTGGAAAGGGGAAGCTTGAGAAAGGTATTGAACGACGAGGAACAAGCGGTAAATATGGATTGGGATAAAAGGCTAAATCTTATCAAAGGGGTAGCCAATGCTTTATCATACATGCACCATGACTGCTCACCTCCAATTATTCATAGAGACATTTCCAGCAACAATGTTCTTTTGGATTCAGACTATGAGGCTCATGTCTCTGATTTTGGCACAGCTAGGCTCTTAATGCCTGACTCGTCCAATTGGACATCATTTGCTGGCACCTTTGGGTACACAGCTCCAGGTATGTTGCGTTGTTTCAATATCACCTTCTGCAATAGATTAGTTTACCTTCTGAAAATTATTAACCTATCACGAACAATGTGCATTTATGATTGATTAACCTTAAACTGGTCCTGAGGTCGTTAATATGCTAATTCTTTGACATTATGCTGAAACAAAATGCCTTGAAAACATATGATCAGTCGCTGCATGCTCCGCAGGTAAAATATGTTTTCTTTGGCAGCAGATTCTTTTCTTGCATCCTAACAATATTGTTTGCATAATGGAAATGCTTTGGTAATCTTTCTGAAGTTCTTTTTCTAGATTGGAAAGGAAGCCAGAAGCATGGCTCTTTTGAAGAACTTTTTGGTTCATATTAACTAGATATTCAACAAAAATGCCATAATACTGGTAGCTGGTTTTTATTTTAGCACGAAAGCAATTGAGAAATGTAACTCTGCAAAAGAGACTGGTCATGCTATATTTTGCTAAAATAATTTACTGCACCTATTCATAGGTTTTAAATAAATTTTAGTGCACCCTCAGTTTAATTTGAAGAAATTTTTTAGTTCATTTTAACAAGATTTCCGACTAAAATGCCATAATACTGATAGCTGGTTCTTAGCTTAGCACAAAAGCAATTAAGAAATGCAGCACTGTATACAGGTGCGGTAAATTATTTTTGCAAAATATAGCATGACCGGTCTCTTTTGCAGAGTTGGCATACACAATGAAAGTGGATGCAAAAAGTGATGTGTATAGCTTCGGAGTAGTAGCTTTGGAAGTGATGATGGGAAAGCATCCTGGCGATTTCATCTCATCCCTGATGTTATCGGCTTCCACCTCCTCATCATCACCGATCGGTCACAATACACTCTTGAAGGATGTTTTAGACCAGCGCCTCCCACCTCCCAAAAACAAGCTTGCAGACGGCGTGGCACATGTTGCAAAAGTAGTGTTTGCTTGCTTGCAGACCGATCCCCATTATCGGCCAACAATGCTACAAGTTTCTACAAAGCTTACAGCTCGTTGGCCACCATTGCCAAAGCTATTCTCCACGATAGAATTGGAAGATGAACTGGTTCATAGAAATGTTACTGGTTGAAGTTTTACTGTCTGCTGCTTTCCTGTCTTGTGAAAAACAACTTGTTTGACAAAATGTAATATTAAATTGTTATTCTGGCAATGAATTCCCCCTCCCCTCAAGTGTTGTTATTGTCTGTCTTAGATATTCAGTCCAAATCCTTACAATCCGTCTGTTTCAAATTTATATTCGCCAGGTAAAATATTTCACATATTTTTAGTTTTCATGAGCCTGAGAGAAAGACACGAATTGCAAGCAGCATGAATCAGGGGAAGAAAACAGCTCCTTATGCATTCACAAAACTACGTTGTTTAATTTGTTTTGACAACATTATGATAAGGAATATTCCTACGAGTGATAGAACAGTAGACTTGCAGTTTTATTTGTAATCGGTTTTAGATTTCAATTCAATAGATCAAAAATACTAATGCAATCAGAATTACATGAGTAACTAGAATTGAATGAGTTTGAACCCCAAAGGAAAAGAGTTCGTGAAGTACTAGTAATAGTCATGAGCTGAAATTAGAAGGTTCAACTGAGGAGAGTCGACAATGAAACAGGCAGCAGTGAGCAAGTTAAACATAAAAGAAGGAAAAAGGGAGATGGTCATGACATGGATGCCGAGAAAGAAGAGGATGTAAGAAAGGAGAAGAAAATGGGTCGACAGAAAAGGAAAAGATGTCCATTTCCATGTAAATGATACACCTGTGCTTCAAAATTGAAACAAAATGAAAATATGTTGAAAAATCAAACAATTGAAAGCTCAATAACACATTTTATCACTCTACAAGGCAATCAGCCAATAGCAAACAAAATTCAGCTTTTGTGGTCTCAGGCATGATCCATCAGGCGATCCCAGAAGTTGTAAAGGCTTGTTGAGGAGGCTTTACTTTGCACTTGTTCATGGTTACTCTTTCACAAAAGCTGCTTATTTCTATTTGAGACACAGAATTCACCAATCCAAATAAACGAACATCCCACAAAAAGGAATTAAAATCACCTTAGATCAAATCCCAGTGAGACAAAAGTGTGAAGAAAATAAATTTTGGCAAAAGAAAAGAACCAAGAACAGACCTTTGCAACAATATCAGCACCAATCTTCTCATTTTCATCTTCCATGGAATTTTTTATTGAGGAAACCTGCTCCAAGAGATGTATATATGTTGCACCACCACCAGGTACTATCCCTTCATCCATGGCAGCAAATGTAACATTTTTTGCATCTTCAATTCTGAGTTTCCTATCTTCAAGTTCTGTCTCAGTGTGTGCTCCTACCTAAATTTATGCACGTTGCATGCTAAACAAGTTAAATATAAAGGCAACTTTAAAATAAAACAAGACCAAACAAAAGATAAGAGTCCTCTCGTTTGTCTTTATGTTTCTTAAGGAAAACAGGGCAGAAAATTCATCCCTGCTACTGAACTAATGTCACTCAAGGATCCTATGTCCTTAGCATTAATTCTTCACACTTGAAGCCAGATTTGTCAAGATGCCCATCTATGTTTTCTGAAATAATATTGTATACAAGTTTAGCAATTCTTTCTGAGAGCTTGATCACAAACCTTGATTACAGCCACACCACCAGATAACTTCGCAATTCTCTCTGAGAGCTTTCTTGAAAGGGTAGCATTATCTGTTTCAGTAAGATCCTTTTTTATCTGCAGAATTCTTGCCTGGATTTCAGCTTTAGTAGCTGGGTCAGCAACTATGGTTGTTGAATTACTTGTAATGGTAACTTTTCGTGCAATGCCAAGTTGATCAGAGGTTACACTTCCGAGTGTCAGCCCAAAATCACCAGACAGAAAATCACTGTAATATGTAATGCACAAATCAGGTTCTAGTTTCACCTCAACAGAAGAAGTCATCGGCTAAGTTCAAGAGCTTCCAAAAGCTCAGAACATGTCACTTCACCTACTTCATCTCCTTCCAAAGCTGCTGCAACTCTTGCTTTCTCTCCAGCTTCCTTGATCTGGAGCCACTCCGAGCTGCAATTATGAATGACTCTGGCCTGTAGCATCCCAGCAGAAGATATTCACCGTCGTTAAGAAGAGAAGCAAAAGGCCAGGTAAGATTTTTTAAGAAGAGACTTCAGTGCTGGTTGGTCTTAGAAAATCACTAACTACTGGGTTATAACAGTGTAACCTGAGGAGTTTGGACTCCTAGCCACTTTGCAAATTCATAGCCAAGACGTTCTGATTGTGTGGCCATCCTGGAAGAAGAAAACTTTATGACAGCTGCTGCTTCCTTATGAAAAACGTCAACATTTCCAGGTTGGTTGAATAAGGCAAAGAATACAACTCCCCCAGAGTTTACAGTTACCTACATGCACACAGCTGAAGAGAATTTGAGATAGCCAATGAGAAGAGAAACCACAGTGCAGTGGTTTCTTCTCTAATTCCCGTTAGACAGGCAAAACTCAATATTCTTTAACGATACCCCTATAATGGAAAATATAGCAGTTCAGCATTGTCTAAAACAGAAATCCTAGCTTGTCAATAACCTGAGAACTTGTCTATGCTATTGAATAAGTTAAAATCGATTGGACAAATCCAAAACAACCCTTGTCAAGGGTTGTTTTGGATTTGTCCAATCGATTTTAACTTATTCAATAGCATAGACAAGTTCTCAGGTTATTGACAAGCTAGGATTTCTGTTTTAGACAATGCTGAACTGCTATATTTTCCATTATAGGGGTATCGTTAAAGAATATTGAGTTTTGCCTGTCTAACGGGAATTAGAGAAGAAACCACTGCACTGTGGTTTCTCTTCTCATTGGCTATCTCAAATTCTCTTCAGCTGTGTGCATGTAGGTAACTGTAAACTCTGGGGGAGTTGTATTCTTTGCCTTATTCAACCAACCTGGAAATGTTGACGTTTTTCATAAGGAAGCAGCAGCTGTCATAAAGTTTTCTTCTTCCAGGATGGCCACACAATCAGAACGTCTTGGCTATGAATTTGCAAAGTGGCTAGGAGTCCAAACTCCTCAGGTTACACTGTTATAACCCAGTAGTTAGTGATTTTCTAAGACCAACCAGCACTGAAGTCTCTTCTTAAAAAATCTTACCTGGCCTTTTGCTTCTCTTCTTAACGACGGTGAATATCTTCTGCTGGGATGCTACAGGCCAGAGTCATTCATAATTGCAGCTCGGAGTGGCTCCAGATCAAGGAAGCTGGAGAGAAAGCAAGAGTTGCAGCAGCTTTGGAAGGAGATGAAGTAGGTGAAGTGACATGTTCTGAGCTTTTGGAAGCTCTTGAACTTAGCCGATGACTTCTTCTGTTGAGGTGAAACTAGAACCTGATTTGTGCATTACATATTACAGTGATTTATCAAACAAGATTTTTCAAACCAAATTGATGGCTAGAATCAGCTCAATCACCTTCATTCCTTCTGCTATTATAACAGATGTATCAGAAGTTGAAGATGATTCAAGCGAGATTACTCCATCAGAGCCGATTTTCTCTATAGTTTCAGCAATTAAGTTCCCAACAAATTCATCATTTCCAGCAGAAATTGAAGCAACCGCTGCAAGGAGAAGAAATTCTAGGTTTTAGCTTCCAAGTCAAAATGATGGTTTTGAACAAGATTTAAATAAAGATGACATAGAGACCTTTTATATCATCCTTCCCTTTTACTGGAAAACTGTTCTTCTTCAAGACTTTGACCAACTCTTTGACAGTCATATCCATTCCTTTCTTTACTAAAACAGGGTTAGCCCCAAAAGTGACTGCCAACATCCCTGTTTTGATCATTTCACGAGCCAAAATAATAGCAGTAGTAGTGCCATCTCCAGCCATATCATTCATTTTACTAGCAACCTGCAATAAATCACTTCAATATTACATATTTCTCATCGATCAACATCAAATAACACATCAAGAAAATATTAAGGAAAGGGTAACGTAGCAACCATGAATGACCTCTTGGATTAAAATTGCTCCAATATTCTCCATTGAATCCGGAAGCTCTATAGCACGAGCTATTGTAACACCATCATTTACTACTTTTAGCGTCTTTGAATCCGAAAGAACAACATTACGCCCTGCAAAGTTTCACATCTTACTGTCTTAACAACATCACTATCAATAAAGACTAACAATTTACTATACAATAAAACAAAAAATAATATTTTTCTCTCAGAATCAGTCCCTCTTAAGGGTGCACCAGGAATTATTTAAGTAATAGTTTTATTATTTGAACAACAACAATTACAAATGTGTCGTCTTGTCAAACTTAAGCTTGAAGAACCGAAATTTAAAAAACAAATGAAAAAAACCATACATAACATGGAAAAGAAGCAGAACCCAGTTTACCTTTAGGTCCTAAAGTGATAGAAACAGCATCGGCAAGCTTATCAATTCCTGCCTGTAAGGCTTCTCTACAATCTTTACCAAAAGATATCTTCTTTGGACCTGCTCTTACCACTAATTTCTTCACTACTTGATGGTTTCTCCATATCCCACTTTCCCTTTTGTTCCCACCAAGACTCTGCAACGGTATTCCATGTTTACGCATCAAAATCAAAACACTCACACCCACATGTCCACGAACTCAGAGACACATACAGACATAGAGATAGATGGAGACAGAGAGAAATACTTACAGAGAAGAGGGGTTGTTGAGGAAAGGCGAGGGGTTTGGAGACAGAGAAGGAGAAGGACATTTTTCTGCTCGTTTGTTGATTGAGCACTTTGTTGGGTTAAAAGAATTTAGAGGGGTTTTAGAGCACATCGGGCCGGCTCTGTTCGGACATGTGGGTTTAGGAGACATGTCACGGTGACCCTTCAGACTACTAGTCATTTATATATATCTCATGTGTTTTTCTTTCATGTTAGAAAATTTTCTGATAAATTTTAAAATCCTAGACAAAATGCTTTCTGAAGTTAATTTTCAGAAATCCTTCCATGTTCATAAATAGAACATAAAACATAGAAATTTTAATGAATAAAAGAAGAAAAAAAAGTAGATGAAAATTTGCAATTTTATTCTCTAAAATTTAAATTTAAGTATATCCAAAAAAAGATTTTAAAAAAAAAAGATCCAAAAAAATCCAGTAATTCCTAGAAAAAAATAAAAAAATATATAAAATCAGAAACCTTTGTCTAATTCTGTGATATAGCATCATATATTTTTTTTAAAAAAAATTATCTATACAATTATCTGGAAAAAAAACTTGAGTTTAATCTAATAATTGAAATTTTTTGTTATTTTATTTTTAAAGTGTAAATCTAATATGGTATGACTAAATCATTGTTCCTCATCTATATATTATTTCATTTATATAAAATATTTGGGTCAAATCAATTCCAAGTAGAGTCAAATTCTCACTTAAATACCTATAACCTTTATTTTCTTGTATATTTACGATTGATTTAAAAACAAATCATGATTCTAAATACAATTATCCACTAACAAATATAACCTTAGAGCTCACAACAAAAGCTTTTCAGCCCATTTTCAAAACCAGGCCTCCAAAACAGGACCCTTTGCTTCTTTGCAATTGCATGCTCTTCAGCCCATAGCTTAGCAAGCCAGGCCTCTCAGCTAAATTCTCCATTTAAGCCATTATTATTATCAAACCTAAAAAAAACAATAGAATAAAAAATTAAATTGAGTGACTAGGACCAAGACCTTTTAATTTTATTATTTAAGAAAAATAAAATATTTTTATTTTTATTTTTTTTAAGTGAAACTAAGTTAATATACTCAGCTAGTAACTCAAAACTCAGCCTCTGTCAACGTTTAGATTTAGATCTTGTTTGTTATTGTATTTTAAAAAAGTTTCTTTGTGTTAATTTATTATTATTTGATATTATTTTGATGTATTTTTAAATAAAAATATATATATATATATATATATATTACATTCTTAAATATACTCGTGGTCTAATTTTGTTTTCCAAAAACAAATATAGTGGTACGAGAAAAACACATGGTATAGATCAACGTGAATAAATACTAATGTAGATTAAATCTTCGTCTTCACTTTTTAATTTTAATTGATTTGGATTTAAATTTTAGAAATTTGTATGAGAAAACATTTCAATCAATCAAACATGATTGAATTTGAACAGTTTAGATGTATGTAAGTTTGCTTTTTGTGTTATTAACTTGAATTTAAAAATTCCATAAAAGAAAAATTCTTTTTTTATAAATAAATTGATACTTGATTATCAATTCTGTGAATAACAAAAAAGATTTTCTTGAATATATTAAGGGTATGTTTGGGAGTATAGCTGAAATTGTTTTTCAAATACATTAAAAAATATTTGTTATTTAATAAAGTAATTCATTCTTCCAGTTTGCCTGAGTACATTGAAGTATTGTCTTGATATTTGTTGTGTTCCTTTCATAGGCTATAGCCACAATGATTTTCGTAGCCACCTTCAGGATGCAGATGACACTAGTATTTGCTCCGAATGATTTTAATTCCTTACTTCACATCAAAAGAATCTTAAGATGGTTTGAGCTTTCTTCAGGTCTAGGGGTGATTTTCCATCAACGTACCTAGGCCTTCCACTTGGTGCAAACCCAAAAAGGTTATAAATCTAGAAACTATCTCTCTCTTGGATCATATCAAGTTTTGGAAATCGGAAAGACAAGCTTTTAAGTAAAGTAGGGCGTACGTCTATGTTTGCTGAAAAGTGTACGTGTTGAACACTCTCTCTCTTTACTACATGTCAATATTCGTAATGCCTATAGAGGTGATTCAAGCCATTACCTTAATTCAGACAATTTTCCATGGAAAATTTCTAGTCAAGATGCTAGAAGACACCCCATCGTCAGGATGGATCCATAGGTGAAACCCAAAGACAAGTATTCAAATAATCGTGACAAAAACTTCATTTCCCTTCGACAATGGCAATTTAAATTATTTTACACGCAATTGAATATTCCATCTTGATTAATGTTGATTGTCACAAAATATGTCGAGGAAATAAAAATGAAAAATTATACAATAATCTCAACAGTGAGATTATAATTCTTTTTGGCATGATTTTTATAAATTGATTATTTTTTATTGATTTTAGTCAAAGTAAAGTTATAAATATTTTTAGTTATAAACAAAGATGATGCCGCTTTTTCCCAACTCTTTGATCATAGATGAGTCCATCTCTTTTGACTCCTATGAGTACAATAATTTCATAAAAGTCTTTCTAAAATAATACAAGAGAGAAAAACATTTAAAAAGTAGTCTACTTTTGAGTCATCGCTATTAGAAAAGCACAACTCACCCTGAAATCTTATTAAAAAAAATCTAAATCATCACAGCCAAAGACTAAACAAAGCCATAAATCACCAAACTTCAAATCCATAATTGAAACAAGAGTTATTTTAACATCATTTTATTTATTAATTATAATCTCAAATTAATAGCCGTTCCACTGGTGGTGGTGGCAGAGAGGATAGACACAAAGAACATGGGTCGTGGTTTGTAACAGAAAAAATAGTTGAAATACTTATGGAGACAAGGAAAAGAATGATTCTAGTATTTGAATAAAGGATTGAACGTTATTTTGCGCGATTATAAATTCTTTTCTCATGAATGTTTTAAAATTTTATTGAAATTGTTATTCTAAATAGCGATTCTTAAATAACAGCGAATTGCTCTAATAATTTTCTTGAAACTCTACTAGTTTTTAGAACTGCTACCTAATCCTCCATTACCTGCAAGCTGTGTTGATTTGATCGATCAAAATGAACTGACAAAAGAAGTGAAAAGAGGATAACAACAAACACTACAAGAAAAGGGTGCCGTTAGCAACGGAATTTTGCAACGGCGAAATTCCGTTTCTAAATTTGCATCCGGAAATTGTTTAGCAACGGCAACCCCGTTGCTAAACGAATTGCAAAAAAAAAAAAAAAAGAAACAAGTATTGCAACGAATAAGCCGTTGCAAAATGAATTTGCAACGGATTTTCATTTTAATTTGCAACGGAAGTGTCGTTGCAATGGCAACGGTATATCCGTTGCAATGGCAACGGAATTGCCGTTGCATTGGCAACAGTTGCAACGGGTAATCCGTTGCCGTTGCAACGGAGTAGCCGTTTCAGTTGCAACGGCATATCCGTTGCAAATGCAACGGATATACCGTTGCAAATGAAAAATTCGCAACGGATAGCCCGTTGTATGTGCAACGGCATGTCCGTTGCATTTGCAACGGATATACCGTTGCAAATGAAAATTTCGCAACGGATAATCCGTTGCAAATGTGAAACGCACCGTTTTACCCTTTTTAATTGAATATCCACTGTCTTCCTCTTTCCCGGTCATTTACTCACATTTACTCACATCAACCAGCTCAATCTCTTCTTCCAGCTCAATCTCTTCTTCTCTTTCCCTTCACAACCGAACACCTTCACTCTCTCAAACCAGAAGACCTTCGCTCTCTCTCTCCCCCTCTCGGTTCAGCAAAATCAGCCATCAACTCCGAACACCACCTCGTCGGAATCCTCCCCTCTGCACCAAAAACCCAGCTGCAACGCCACCGTGCACCTTTGGAACACCACCTCGCCGGCGACGAGCTTCAGCCACCCAGCAGTCCCATCACCACAACAATGAAGGTACGGTCACCATTTCAAAATTAAAATTTCTGCTCAGTTTCCTGTTTATTTTCTTAGTTTGTAAATTAGTTTAGGGTTTAGGGAGTTTTGGGGGAGCTTTGTATTAGATTTTCTTGCAATCAAAAATCAAATGAGACCGGCACATTTGTAGATAACCGGTCTAAAATAGTGGTGGTAAGTACTTATATTTTATTTTATATATATATGAAATATCATTCATATTCAAATTAATATATTTTGACATGAACTTGTTTGTTTGCAGGAAAAATATAGAAATGAGATGGTTGCAAGATATGGACCTGATCAGAACAATCATCCCTCATTTGATGGAGCAGCTTGGTGTGAGGCTTCAGGGGGAGTAAGCAAGGGTCGAGTATATGGTGCACCCCGTATGCCTAAATCTAAAGTTGATGTGAGTTCTTCTTCACATACCTACTCAGTAAATTCATCATATCCAAGCACAACAACTACTAGACGGTATGAAGAACAATTGCAAGAAAATCGTGAAGCTATTAATGATATGAGAAGTGAAATGAGAAATGAAATGTCTTCCATTAAAGATTGTCTTAAGCTCTTGGTAGGACATATGGGTCTAAGTATGTCAACACCTGTGGCTCCGTTGATGCCATCACCTGTGGCTCCGTCGATGCCATCACTTGTGGCTCCGTCGATGCCATCACCTGTGGCTCCGTCGATGCCATCACCTGCAATGGCACTAGGACATCGACCTCGACCTCGACCTCAAATGCCATATAATGGTCCATCTTCCTCTCATCAACAACATCGTAGATTATTTCCGTCTTAAAAACTTTAAAATATTTATTTTTAAGTTTCATGTTTATTTACTTAGTCATGTAAATATAATCGAATCTGTAGTGTATTAAGGTTCCATGTTTATTTACTTAGTCATGTAAATGTAATCGAATCAGTAGTGTATTAAGACTTTTAATTAATCTTTTAAATTTTATTTCCACCATATTTATGTTATTTTCAATACTAATAATATTTCAATATTTGCTAGTGCTTTTAAAAGATTTAGTTGTAATTAATTATAATTAAAATATATTAAAAATAGATTTTAAAAATATAAATATTTAAATAATATTCTGTCGTTGCAATTGCAATTGCAACGGCCCACCCGTTGCAACGGCGACGGCCCACCCGTTGCCACGGCGATGGACCACCCGTTGCCACGGCGACGGACCACCCGTTGCCACGGCGACGGACCACCCGTTGCCACGGAAACGGACCCCCCGTTGCAACGGCAACGGACCACCCGTTGCAAAATGTGTATTTGCAACGGGAGAGTTTGCAACGGATTAGCCGTTACAAATTATTTTGCAACGGGTAATCCGTTGCAAGCAAAATTTGCGGCGACTTGTTTCTAACGGATTGTGTCCGTTGCAAATGCCGTTGCTAATTAATATTAGCAACGGCTTTCTTTGTGTTTTGCAAGGGAGCAATACGTTGCAAATCAACCTAATTTTTGGTAGTGAAATACTCTGAAAGTCGCCAACATGTAACCGCTGCCCCACGTATAAACACTTTGTACTGTAAGAACCGAGTCTTCTTGGAAGATTCGTACGTTAAATTTGTCTTGGTCTATGATGACTTGGTTGTCTTTTCAGTCAACAAGGGTGCATGACAAATTTAACGCATGCATGAATCTTCCAAGAAGACTCTTGTTGGACTGACAGCAAGGCACCTTACATAAAAGCATGACTGACTGAGTTTCAAAAAATGCTTTTCAAAAAGTTTTAAAATTTTTTAATTTTATTTTTATTTTAAATTAAAAATTTATGATTCTTAAATCATTTTCAATGTCAAAAATAATTTGAGTGGGGGAGAAAAAGAAGAAGAGTGTAAACACATTTCAAAATGTCCCTACACCTCGCACCAGTCATCTAAAATAGTCACATCCCAGCTTAAAGCATAATCGTCGGCCAATCAAAAAAGAAAAAGATTAAAACAATGACTCCGAATTGGGACAAAGTTCCGGTCATTTCAATCTACTTGAAGAAATTGACCAATTAAACAAGTACGAAACATATTCATGTGTTTGATCCAAAGGATGTTTGTCATTGCGGTCCTGTTGAAATAAGGTTGCTCTTTGGAACCATTTCAAAATGTCCCTACACCTCTTAACTACTCCCAACAGGAACAATTAAAAAGCCAAAAAAAGAGAAAAGGAGCATAACCCTTTCCCATTTCTCCACATCCTATACAATCCAATTGATCCAAATTTCCCTTATCTAATATCAAAAAAATTAAACATTAAAGCAAAAGTAAATGAAGCAAAAGAACCAGAAAAAGGACCCGCACCGGTGTTTGTGGCAATCAAAATGAATCACCCAAGATTGTGCTAGACAAACTCTTGCTGACTGAAAAGACAACCAAGTCTTTTTTTAATCTAAGCGGTAGTTCGGAGGAACTCTTCCACTGGCCCCTGCTACTTCATCCTCCATTACCGGCAAGCTGTGTTGATTTGATCGATCAAAATAAACTGACAAAAGATGCGAAAAGGATTCAACGATAGGAAAATTCTCAGCCCGAACCCCATGTTAGAGTATAGAAGAATATTCTAGAATAATGTAATGTGTATAAATAGAGAAGTGCACACACAACAATTGCATGGAAAACAGAATATCAATACAACAATTTTAAATTTCAGTTTCCCTCTCTTTTCTCTCTTCTCCCTCTTCCCTTCTCTAAACTAATTCTTTCAATTCTGCAAACTCTCTCAATCCTAACATGGTATCAGAGCAATTTTATGCTAGCGCATGATTTGATCCAATCTTCCGCAATCTGATCCTTCAATGGATCATTCAAAAAAAAAAAAAAAAAAAAAACAGCAGCAGAGCAAGCGCCATCGGAAAGAGGAGTGCACAATTAAGCAACAGAGAAGCAGCAAAGCAAACACAGTTTCCTGTAAGTTTACCTCAATACAGTCTTCTGCTTCTGCAAATTTGATGTTTCTTTAAAGCTCGATCAGCTCTTTGACCACTGCTCCTCTCTCCACTGTCTCCAATCCTTAAATCAAGCATTTAGTGTTAAAAGAGTCTACCGAAAGCCACACACAAAAATCATAATCTAGTCTCAGTAATACTCTCAACTCTTTAGTCTCTGTGCAATAAATTACTGGATTCAAATTTTGCACAACAAAAGTGAAGCTCAAAAAAAAAAAAAAAAAAAAAAAAAAAAACAGAGCAGCAGCAGATTGAAGAAGAAGAAGAAGACGAGAAAAAAAAAAAAAAAAGCAATCGAGGGAGAGGAGAATTGATTTACCAGAGGTGTGGGCAGTCTTCGGTCCCGGAGTCGCTGGCGCGGTATTTGGCGTGAGATGGTGGTTCTGGATCAACGCTATTATGAGTGGAGATTGACGCTCTGGCTGCATCCACGTCCAAACCCTTGACCTCAGCATTGCTCTCAGTATTCTTAAGCAAATCCAGGATGAACCTTGGGAGGCAAGAGGTGCTGAGAGAAGCTTGAAAAACCAGCAGCAGCCGCGTGCCTTCTCTCTACATCGTTAGCTCCTTCAGAATGGATAGTCAAATCAAGCATGCTGTGGTGGTGAAAATTATGGGAAGGACTGGATCTCGAGGACAGATCATCTTCTCGCTTGTCAGCTCTTAGCCAATCTGCAGCAACCATTTGAATCACAGTGCCGTTGGCCTTCCACTTCTTCTGGTCTTCAAGATGGTGCCCAACTGAAAGGCAGAGTAAAAGTCAGGTCAGGTTCGTGTGTGTCAAGCCCTTCAAGCTCTGCTTCATTTTTGTATGGTGTGAGGCAAGATGAACTGCAATTTTTTTGGCAGAGAAGAGAAGAGGCTGAGGCGGCTGAGAGAGGAATAAGTAGAAAACCTAGATTTTGTGTGTGCTGGTGTCGTTTGTATTGGGGTGTTGTTTTGTGTGTGCGTCGTTTGTTTTGTGTGTGCTGCCGGTTTAGTTAGATGAAAAAAAAAAAAAAGAGATTAAGAAAAAAACTTAATCCAAAGAAGAAGAAGAAGAAGAAGAAGAAGAAGAAAATGAATTCTTACACAGATTAAGAAATTCATCGGCAAAAACTTCAGAAAAGATGAAGAAAAACTTCAGAAAAGCTGAAGAAGCCAAATGAAATCCTTCAGAAAAAAACTGAAGTAGATAAATGAAATTCAAACCCATTCTATCACCTCTCTTACCTCCCATTTCTTTTTTCTCATCCCTCTCTTCTCAAAGTCTCACAGAGACAAATGAAATTCTGGTCAAGAAATAGACCAATGAAATTCCTTCTCTTCTCTCGTTTACATACTGTTTGTCAAAAGAATTAGGTACTCTTGTATTTCATTTTCATTGTTGCAATCTCATGCTTGGTTTATAAAAGCATGAGATTGAGGGGGGATGTTAGAGTATAGAAGAATATTCTAGAATAATGTAATGTATAAATAGAGAAGTGCACACACAACAATTGCATGGAAAACAAAATATCAATACAACAATTTTAAATTTCAGTTTCCCTCTCTTTTCTCTCTTCTCCCTCTTCCCTTCTCTAAACTAATTCTTTCAATTCTGCAAACTCTCTCAATCCTAACAACCCAAAGGTGCAATTCAATATTCATTCTTTGAGTAACACCCATACCCCTGGTCTACGCCTCTCAAGACGCAATTAATTTTTTTGCTTTTTTATTTTTATTTTGAAATAGCACACTTTTGGGGGAAAGGCCATTGAAATTTTAGATGTTGAGATTTTGAAATTTAATGGGATGCGTTGTTCTAATCAAAGCAACCTCACCGCCCGCACAGCATGGACAATTTTGGGTTGGTCGGGCTAACCTTTATGTTCTATAAATTATTATTTTTTATATTAATTTTTCAATTGAGTTTTAAAATTATAATAGATATTATTTTATATCTTAATTCATATCATCCTATATCTTAAAAGATATTATTTTGATTCATTTGTTTTGGGTCATACAAATCATACAATTCATTATTCATCTACTTGTTGAAATTGATTATGTGTAACAAACAATATTTATAACTTATGAAAATATAACAACATTTACAAGAAAACATAAAATATTTTTGCATTCACAGTCTTAGTTTTTTTTTTGTCACATTACAATAATCAAACACTACCTTTTTTATTGGAAAGATAACTGTGTTCATGGCATCATTATCTATGAAATTGGTTTCTGATAATCAAATTCCTCTCGCAAGCAGGTGGCAAAACAAAATTTAATTATCAATTATTCATATATAATTAGTTATTTAATAACTTTGTGAACCAATAATTGATACAAACCAAGTCATGTCTAGATTTTCATTAAAATGTTTGCTAACATTTTTTTCAAGATCAAATATCTCTCTAAAATCATATATTGGATTGAGATAAAATCTTACAGAAATATACTAGATATATGAAACCATATGGTTGTAAATTTCCAGGTCAAATAAAGTTCAGAAACATAATATTTTATAGGATCGAGTTTACTAGATGAATGTTATCAAATTTTTAGTTGATGCATTGTTTGGGACATATTCTAAAGCTACAAATAGAATTTTGTTGCGATTCAAGTTGGGCTACAGATTACACATGTCAATATTTCCAACCATATATAGTAGGAGTAGTAAATCATCTAAACAATAAATAACGACATGTTCAAGTGAGAATTAAAATCTTCCAAAAATATATAAAAAATAAATATTCGAGTTATATAGACAAATTTCATTTTCTTCTTGTTAATTATGGTTTCCTTAGCTTTAGTTGTCTTTGATTCAATTTTTTATTATTTTACGTTTAGAGCTTAGTAGTTTGCTCCACTCCAAGATTGGCTGAGTACAAGCAAATGGTTACTCCTCCTCTGTATCTATTCAAAAGTAAATTTTAAAACTCGACAGAAATAGTAATATCTTTTATACTCATTAAAAATAATTAACTCAAAACTTTAATAACTTATTTTTTAAAACTTAAAAAATTTAAAAATCAACACACAATATCAGTGTCTTGAATCTTAGATTTTTGGAATGAGTGGTTAATATTGAAGAATAAAATTTCTGTAGATAAACAAGATGTTTGGTCTAAAGAAGTGGTAGTTCGGAGGAACTCTAGGGAATGAGGGGTGTGTCCGTTAGCTTTTTGGGATGCCTGAGAGGAAGACACAAATTGCGGGCAGCATTCACAAAACTACGTTGTTTGACAACATTATGTATGATAAATCTTTATTTTGGTATTAACAGCAAAACATAACCGGAGACTTTAATTCGCAGAGTTAGCCTACACAACGAAAGTGGATGGCGAATGAGATGTCTTCAGCTTCGGAGTGCTGGAAAATTTCAATAGAGGTGATTAAAGTCATTACCTCAATTCAGACAATTTTCCATGGAAAATTTCTAGTCAAGATGCTAAAAGGCGTACACCCCATCGTCAGGATGGGTCCATAGCTGAAACCCAAACAGTGGCAATTTAAATTATTCTACACGCAATTGAATATTCCATCTTGATTAGTGTTGATTGTCACACAAAATGTCGAGGAAATAAAAATGAAAAATTAATCAATAATCTCAGCACTGAGATTATAATTCTTTTTGGCATGATTTCTACAATGGCAATTCTTAAATAACAGCGAATTGTGTCATTCTCTAATAATTTTCTTTAAACTCTGCTAGTTCTTAATCCTCCATTACCAGCAAGCTGTGTTGATTTGATCGATCAAAATGAACTGACGGAAGAAGTGAAAAGAGGATAACAACAAATACTCTGAAGGTCGCGAACATGTAACCGCTGCCCCACGTAACCAAGCAATGTTGAAACCGCGTTTCCAATAGTTTCGGACCCAAGCTATTATTCCATTTCGGACCGTTTACTTTGAAGAAAAAATAGTAACTATGCGCCGGTAATTGAAGAAAATATTACTAGATGTTTTTCACGAATTGGCTAAGAGCTCTTTCCATAGACTTTCCTGCTGCTGGGATGGTCTTGGTCCGATTCTGTTGGCATAAAATAATTTAGCATTTGTTTTGCAGGCATACACGAATATTTGTCTCGAGGGAACATGAATATCCGAGGCAAAACTCAAACTTTAGACGAGTGTTGTTGGGTAACTTATGTCTGGGTGTATTTCACTTGAAAAATCTATAATATCGTTGCCACTTGATAACTTACTATGAGATTTTTTATTTATTTATATATATATCATAAAAATATCCCCTTCTGTGATTTTTTTTCTTTTTAAAATAACACAAAACATGAATAGACGCAATTAAGTTTCTACATAGCGTTGGCCACCATTGCCAAAGCTATTCTACACGATAGAATTGGAAGATGAACTGGTTCATAGAAATGTTACTGGTTGAAGCTTTCCTGTCTGCTTTCCTGTCTTGTGAAAAACAACTTCTTTAACAAAATGTACGATGCACTCTTGAATCCTCCAAGAAGACTCGGTTCTTAGGGCATCTCCAGCAGCAGAGGCATCCAGGAAGCCAAAGCCAAAAATTCAAATATTTGGCTTTTTTGGGTGAAATTTCGTCTCCAGCAGAGGAGCCAAGTGAAGAGCCAAAATGGCTTCTTCATTTTCTAGAGGCATCCGGGAGCTATTCCCACATATATTGTCTGCAGAGGCAAAAATAATATGACCGTTGCAATAGAGCCGTTGGCCATGTACAATAAAAATCCCAACAAAGAAATTGGAAACACAACTCATTCAACAAACGACATCAACCCAGAACAAAACAATACCCAAAAAAAAAAAAACCCAACGAATTCAACAATTGAACACCAGCAACCCACAGAATTAAAAAATTGAAAAAACACATAATATTTTGCATCCAATCCGAAGAAGAATTGGCGAGAAAATACCTGCATCAAAGTTCAAAATCCAACGAGCAGATTGCATCTTCGGTGAATAGAGTGAGAGGGAGTTGAGGGAGAGGAGGAAAAGAGTAGAGTGAGAGGGGGGGGGGGGGGGCATGGGAGAGGCGTGAGGGGAGCTGTGAGGGACGGAGAAGGAGAGATGGCCATGAGAGAGGCGTGAGGTGAGCTACGAGAAGTGATGGACGAAGAAGGAGAGATGGGCATGAGAGATGGGCATGAGGGAGCTGTGAGGGGCGGCGATGAGAAGTGAAAGAGATGAGGCATTTTGTGGGGGGCGGCTGAAAGAGATGAGAAGTGAAAGAGATAGGGTAGGGTTTCGGGGGTAGTATTTAGGAATATATAATAATAATATTTAGGAGGAAAAAATAATTATGAGAAATTGAAAATTTATGATTTTGTTGATCAATTAATTTTAATTTTAATTTTTTAATTTTTTATTAAATCTGAAAAATTAATAATTAAATTGTTGAAGGGTTTTTTAAAACTAATTATTTAATTATATAACTTACTCTTATTAATTGTATAATTAATTGCATAATTAAATTATATACAGAATAATTGCATTACATTAAAATAATAATATAAAAGAAATGGCTCTTCAAAATGCCTCTACTGCTAAAGTGCACACCAAAGCCAAAGTCATTTTTACACTATTCAAACATCCATTTTAAATATTTGGCTCTCCAATTTGCCTCTACTGCTGGAGATGCTCTTACAGTATAAAGTGTTTACATGGGAGTACAAATTTGTTTTTTAATTAAAAAATATATTAAAATAACAATATTTTATTTTTAAAAAATTATTTTTTACATTAACAAATAAAAATAATTTAAAAATAAAAATAATAATTTAATAAAAAACACAATTTTTTTCAAAACATTTTTAAAGTGATTTCCAAATACCCATGAGTTGTTGCAAATTTTCTATGTCAAGTGAAAAGACAACCACTTCCACACCACTCATCATAACTGAGATTCATTAAATATGGAATAGACATACCAAAGAAGAACGAAACTACTCCACCAAAGTTGCAATTTCTTAAGTTTCCATGATACTTTATAACGAAGATGCTAAGGGAAACCCCACCAGAATTTGACATTTACCCACCAGCAAGGACTAAAACTGGAACTAAGTTTTTAATTCACGCATTTATAATGAAGGCTTCAGTTCCGGTCAAGATTCGCAATGCAAATAGTATACACCTCCTAATTTATAATACCGCCGTCTTTAGGAAACTTACGAAGCTTATCTGAACTTTACCTTTTCGATAACAATCTTTACAATCCAAAAAAGGTGTAAATCAATCTTATAACATCTCATGAATTAAAGAATATAGTTGGAGTGGCCGAATATTTCAAGAAACTAAGTCAGAAACAAAGTTTGATTTACAGCAAAATCTAAATTACAACAAATTTGTGACAACAACATGGTTAGTATTGAACACAAATTCTATAAGATTTTATCAACCTTAATGACCAGATAAAAAAGAAAACATTGAGTAACATTAAGAACTCATAATCAAGAGTAGAATCCTAATGAAAGACAACAACTAGAGGAGGGAATAGAGGAGGCAAATCACAATATAAATAACTAATCTCTCCTTCCTCTCTGTAGCATTCTTTTCTCTCTTTTTCTGTGTTGTTTTTCTAGCAACTTTGAACTGAAATAATGACATATCAGTTTATTAAAAGCTGAAAACATCCCAGTTAGTGAACTGCTTGGGTTTTAAGAACTGAAGTCTACTGATGGACAACTTGAAGTAAAGCAGATGTTATGAAACACTTAGGATGCCTTTTTTGTGGATAAAAGCTGAAAACATCCCAGTTAGTTTGGTGCATGTTATATACCATCAGACCTCATAACCTCATCTGCTGGATCTACAAGTTGAATTTATGTTCCCAGAATGCAGATGACACTAGTATTTGCTCCAAATGATTTTAATCCTCACTTCACATCAAGAGAATCATAAGATGGCTTTTTTTTATCATGGAATATAATCATTTTATTAAACACATAATGGTGAAAGATAAAATATCTCCCGTGTTTCATAAAAAAAAAATCGTCAGGAGATGGGTCCATGGCTGAAACCCAAACACAAGTTTCAAATAATCGTGACAAAAACTTCATTTCCCTTCTACACGCAATTGAATATTCAACACTGAGATTATAATTCTTTTTGGCATGATTTCTACAATAGCGATTCTTAAATAACAGCGAATTGCTATAATAATTTTCTTGAAACTCTGTTAGTTTTTATAACTGCTACCTGATCCTCCATTACCAGCAAGCTGTGTTGATTTGATCGATCAAAATGAACAAAGTCGCGAACATGTTGAAACCGCGTTTCCAATAGTTTCGGGCCCAAGCTATTATTCCATCTCGGACCGTTTACTTTGAAGAAAAATCGGTGAAGAATTTTTGGATAATTCTAGATTTTTGAATACTAGATTTTTGCTGAAAATTTTAGTCTTTTTTTCACGTATTGGCTAAGAGCTCTTTCCATAGACTTTCCTGCTGCTGGGATATATAGTCTTCAACGATAGGAAAACCCGAAGGTGCAATTCAATATTCAATCTTCGAGTAACACTCATACCCCTGGTCTACACCTCTCAAGACGCAATTAATTTTTAGCTTTTTCATTTTTATTTTTATTTTGAAAAGGCACAATTTTAGGGGAAAGGCCATTGAAATTTAAGATGTTGAGCTTTTGAAATTTAATGGGTTGCGTTGTTCTAATCAAGGCAACCTCACCATCCTGTAGTCAGGACCACTTTTATGCATGGACAGTGGAAGCCCGCACAGCATGGACAATTTTGGGGTGATCGGGCTAATCTTTATGTTCTATAAAATATATATTTTTTATATTGATTTTTCAATTTAGCTTTAAAATTATAATAGTTATTATTTTTATTTATATATTAACTCATGTCATCGCACATTATTTTATAGGATCAAGTTTAGTAGATTAATCTTGTCAAATTTCCAGTTCACGCACTGTTTGGAAAATATCTAAAGCTACAAATAGATTTAAGTTGAGCTAGAAACTAGACATGTCAATATTTTCAACCATATTTAGTAATATTAGTAAATCATCTAAACAATAAAGAACAACATGTTGAAGTGAGAATTCAAATCTGTCAAAAATATATAAAAATTAAAAATTCGAGTTATATAAAGAAATTCTATTATGAAGAAAAAAAATTTATTAACCTATTTGATTAGTTATTTATTTTTGAATAATTATTTATAATTTGGGATTGTTCTAGCTCATTAAACATTGTTTAGGGGTTCATTTCATTATTGAACTTGTATTAGATGATTGCTAATTTAAGTCCATTAGCTTGCAACCCAAAAAATGGTCTATTAGGGTTAGTTAATTTTCATATTAAAAGTTAACGGTCATCTCAAGATAATTAGTACATAGATATCGTAGTTTCTATTAAGTTTTAGGAGTAATGTAAGAGTAGGCTTGAACTTGAATACTAACTTGTGTAAATAATGTGTAGGGAATTTTTATTTCACCTTTTGTAATATTTGGATGAGTGTGTTTATTTTATTTTCTTACTTTAATATCTCATTTACATGGATGTTTGAAACTTATTTGAATTCTTTTTTAAATTTAGACTTTTTAAAATTCAAAATAAAAATTAAAAGAATAAGAACTAAATTCAAAAAAAAAATCAGGATTAATAAAAGAGCTAAGAATCAAACCTAAAAATAAAAATATTGAGAGCAAATGTTACTAATCCTCTATCAAAGCTAAACATTATTGTGTGGCAGGGGTAGAGAAGTAAATTTATTGTGCAAATCGACATTAAATTATGAGCGTGTGATTCAATTAATAATATTGGAAGTGCCTTTAGATTGTCAAAGGGTTCTCATTAGATTTTCCATGATTTTTCTGTCCACTGGACTCAGTTTCAAAACAAGCATGATGTAAGAAGTTGAGGTAATCATAGAGCTTGACAAATTTAACGCATGAATCTTCCAAGAAGGCTCGGTTTTTATACTAAAAAGTGTATAATTGGGATAGATATTGTTTTTTAAAGTATTTTTTAATTAAAATGATATTTTTTTAGTTTTAAAAAATTATTTCTGATATTAATACATCAAAATAACCTTACAACAACAAAAGATAATTTAATAAAAAACACAATTTTTTCAAAAACTTTTTTTAAGTGATTTCCTAAACTTGCTAATTTTCTATGTGAAGTGAAGACAAAATTAAATAGTTTTATCCTCCGTTTCCGAGCATTAACACGTGGCTGAATTTAGAGTAATGCTAACAATCAATAAATAAATAAATAAATAAAAAATCTGATCCCCTAAATGAATGGATGAACACCCAAGGATCCCACAAAATGTAACGGTTAAGATTTCTCAGGAAGTGATTTCCGTATTGATTTTAAATTTTGGGGAAATTAGGATTATTAATTTTATTTTCTACACAATGTAAACTTCATTTCCGGTCAAGATTGAATGTTCTGATCACTAGTCTTAACCTGGCCTGCACCTTTCTTTCATCCATCACACAAAATCTATCATTTCTTTCCCATATATATAGGTGTGCAGGGCAAATCATTTTATGCATCCCTTTAAGAAATCAAACCACCATTTAAGGCCATGGCTTCCCGGATCCTGCTCCTATCCTTACTTGCTCATGCTTCCTTCTTTGCTTCTTTTGCTTACTCGGCTAGTACTGGAGCAGAAGTAACAAATGAAAGGAAGGAAGCGGAAGCTCTTCTAGAATGGAAAGTCAATCTCGAAAGCCAGAGCCAACTGTCTTCTTGGGCTGGAGACAGCCCTTGCAACTGGTTCGGAATCAGTTGCGACAGGTCTGGTAGTGTCATCAACATAAGTCTGCCCGATTCTGATTTGAGAGGTACGCTTAATAGTCTCAGATTCTGTTCCTTTCGTAACTTGATCGAGCTTATCCTTAGCAACAACTCCCTCTACGGGTCCATTCCTTCACATATAGGTATCCTTTCTAACCTCACCATCCTTGACTTGTCTTTCAATAACATTTCTGGTTTCATCCCCAAGGAAATTGGAATGCTGAGTTCACTTTCGCAACTATTTTTGAATGCAAATTATCTCGGAGGATTGATCCCGGCTTCCATAGGCAACTTGAGCCACTTAACTCATCTCTCTCTCCATATAAATGAACTTTCTGGTGGCATACCACCAGAAATTGGAAAATTAGGATCTCTCACTAAATTACATTTGTCATCGAATAAGCTAACCGATACAATACCAACATCTTTAGGAAACTTAAGAAGCTTATCTGAACTTTACCTTAGGATTAACAATCTTGTTGGTCCCATTCCTCCAGAAATAAACAACCTTACACATTTGTATAAGTTACTAATAGATTCTAATAGATTGTCTGGGAACCTACCACAAGATGTGTGCCTTGGAGGATTACTTACAAATTTTGGAGCATTCAACAATTATTTCACGGGACCTATCCCAAAAAGCTTGAAAAATTGTAGCAGCTTGTTGAGACTCAGACTTGAGAGAAACCAACTTAATGGAAGCATATCTGATGCTTTTGGCACACATCCCCATTTGAGCTATATGGATTTGAGTGATAATGAATTGCATGGTGAGCTTTCATGGACATGGGAGCAGTTTAACAATCTGTCGGCCTTAAAAATTTCTAGAAACAAAATCTCTGGAGAAATACCAGCTGCTCTCGGAAAGGCAACTCATCTCCAAGTTCTTGACCTCTCGTCAAATCAACTAGTTGGGGGAATTCCCAAAGAATTGGGAAATTTAAAGTTGATTGATCTTGCACTAAATGACAACAAACTTTCAGGTGATATTCCTTTTGATGTCGCATCGCTATCTGATCTCGAAAGACTTGGCCTGGCCGCGAACAATTTTAGTGCAACAATTCTTAAACAGCTTGGCAAGTGCTCAAAACTGATCTTCTTGAATATGAGCAAGAATAGATTCGCAGGGAGAATTCCTGCTGAGATGGGGTCTTTACAGTCTCTTCAAACTCTTGATCTCAGTTGGAATTACTTGATGGGAGGTATAGCGTCGGAGCTTGGACAGCTGCAGCGACTAGAGGTTTTAGACATCTCCCATAATATGTTGTCTGGTCTCATTCCAACCAGTTTTAGTAGACTGCAAAGCCTTACTAAAGTGGATGTATCCTATAACATGTTAGAGGGGCCAATTCCTGACATCAAAGCCTTTCGCGAGGCACCATTTGAAGCCATTCACAACAACAAAAACTTGTGCGGCAATGCTACTGGTTTGGAGGCTTGTGCAGCTTTCATGAAAAATAAAAATGTGCACAAGAAGGGGCTCAAAGTTGTCATTTTCACTGTAATTCCTCTGCTGGGTTGTTTGTTGGGCTTGATTGTAGGTTTTTTTATCTTTTTCCAAAGCCGAAGAAAGAAAAGGTTAATGGAAACACCACAATTAGATGTTTCCATAAGATGGTGCCCTGATGGGGAACTACGCTACGTGGACATCATTGAGGCTACTGAAGAATTCAACTCCAGATATTGCATTGGTACAGGAGGGTATGGCATTGTTTACAAAGTTGTGCTTCCATCAGAACAAGTCCTTGCTGTGAAGAAATTTCACCAAACACCAGAGGTAGAGATGACCTGCTTGAAAGCTTTTAGAAGCGAGATTGATGTCTTGATGGGTATACGGCATCGGAACATTGTCAAGCTGTATGGTTTCTGCTCTCATCCTAAACACTCATTTTTGGTATATGAATTTGTGGAAAGGGGAAGCTTGAGAAATGTATTGAACGACGAGGAACAAGCAGTAAAGATGGATTGGGATAAAAGGCTAAATCTTATCAAAGGGATAGCCAATGCTTTATCATACATGCACCATGACTGCTCACCTCCAATTATTCATAGAGACATTTCCAGCAACAATGTTCTTTTGGATTCCGAATATAAGGCTCATGTCTCTGATTTTGGCACAGCTAGGCTCTTAATGCCTGGCTCGTCCAATTGGACATCATTTGCTGGCACCTTTGGGTACACGGCTCCAGGTATGTTGCGTTGTTTCAGTATCACCTTCTACAATAGGTTAGTTTACTCTATGAAAATTATTAACCTATCACGAAGGATATGAATTTATGATTGATTAACCTTAATACAGATAGCTGGTTCTTAGCTTAGCACAAAAGCAATTAAGAAATGCAGCTTATTTTGGAAAAATATAGCATGACCAGTCTCTTTTGCAGAGTTGGCATACACAATGAAAGTGGATGCAAAAAGTGATGTGTATAGCTTCGGAGTAGTAGCTTTGGAAGTGATGATGGGAAAGCATCCTGGCGATTTCATCTCATCCCTGATGTTATCAGCTTCCACCTCCTCATCATCACCGATCGGTCACAATACACTCTTGAAGGATGTTTTAGACCAGCGCCTCCCACCTCCCAAAAACAAGCTTGCGGACGGCGTGGCACATGTTGCAAAAGTAGTGTTTGCTTGCTTGCAGACCGATCCCCATTATCGGCCAACAATGCTACAAGTTTCTACAAAGCTTACAGCTCGTTGGCCACCATTGCCAAAGCTATTCTCCACGATAGAATTGGGAGATGAACTGGTTCACAGAAATGTTACTGGTTGAAGTTTTACTGTCTGCTTGTTTCATGTCTTGTGAAAAACAACTTGTTTGACAAAATGTAATATTATTTTTTTATTTTGGCAAGAAGTTCCCCCTCCTCTCAAGTGTTGTTATTGTCTGTCTTAGATATTCAGTCCAAATCCTTCCACTCCGTCTGTTTCAAATTTGTATTCGCCAGGTGAAATATTTCACATATTTTTAGTTTTCTTGAGCAACGACGGAAGAATTCATCATATTTTCTCATGATGATGATGCCTGAGAGAAAGACACGAATTGCAAGCAGCATGAATCAGGGGAAGAAAACAGCTCCTTATGCATTCACAAAACTACGTTGTTTAATTTGTTTTGACAGCATTATGATAAGGAATATTTCTACGAGTGATAGAGCAGTAGACTTGCAGTTTTATTTGTAATCGGTTTTAGATTTCAATTCAATAGATCAAAAATACTAATGCAATCAGAATTACATGAGTAACTAGAATTGAATGAGTTTGAACCCCAAAGGAAAGGAGTTAGTGAAGTACTAGTAATAGTCATGAGCTGAAATTAGAAGGTTCAACTGAGGAGAGCCGACAATGAAACAGACAGCAGTGAGCAAGTTAAACATAAAACGAGGAAAAGGGGAGATGGTCATGACATGGATGCCGAGAAAGAAGAGGATGTAAGCAAGGAGAAGAAAATGGGTCGACAGAAAAGGAAAAGATGCCCATTTCCATGAAAATGATACGCGTGCTTCAAAATTGAAACAGAATGAAAATATGTTGAAAAATCAAACAATTGAAAGCTCAATAAAGAATGGAGCAGGCTGTTTGTCAAACAGCATAACACATTTTATCACTCTACAAGGCAATCAGCCAATAGCAAACAAAATTCAGCTTTTGTGGTCTCAGGCATGATCCATCAGGCGATCCCAGAAGTTGTAAAGGCTTGTTGAGGAGGCTTTACTTTCAACTTCAAGTTTCATTCAGACCAGCCAACTCAAAACCTTTTCCGTTTCTCTTCAGCTTCTTTCTACAATTTTAACACCTCTTTTCCATTTTTCTCAAGGTGTAATTCCAGGAACATAAGGGACAGCGGGCCTGGGCTTCTTTATTTTTTCAACCAGCACTGCTTGAGTTGTTAGAACTATCCCAGCAATGGAGACAGCACTTTGAAGAGCACACCTAGAAACTCTACAAGGATCGATCACCCCAGCATTGAGAAGATCTTCATATCTACCAGTCATTGCGTTGTAACCAGTTCTCCAGTCACGAGATCGAATATTCTCCACCACAACTGCTCCATCAACCCCTGCATTAGTTGCAATTGTTTTTGCAGGTGCAAGAAGTGCCTGTTGCATCACGGGTATGTGTTACAGCATGGGAGAAGAAATTTCTCTCCAGTCATTTAAAAACTACTACTTGTAGGGTTTCTCCATGCTATGCACTGCATTTATAACCATTTCAGAACAATGTCCCACTTTATCACTAATTATGAAAGGAACCTTGGTCTGTTTTACAAGCCTTGTGCAAGAATCTGCTTTAGCACCAGCTCCTATAGCACTTGTGCATGGTTACTCTTTCAAAAAAGCTGCTTATTTCTATTTGAGACACAGAATTCACCAATCCAAATAAAGAAATGAGCATAAAACGAACATCCCACAAAAAGGAATTAAAATCACCTAAGATCAAATACCAGTGAGACAAAAGTGTGAAGAAAATAACTTTTTGGCAAAAGAAAAGAACCGAGAACAGACCTTTGCAACAATATCAGCACCAATCCTCTCATTTTCATCTTCCATGGAATTTTTTATTGAGGAAATCTGCTCCAAGAGATGTATATATGTTGCACCACCACCAGGTACTATCCCTTCATCCATGGCAGCAAATGTAGCATTTTTTGCATCTTCAATTCTGAGTTTCCTATCTTCAAGTTCTGTCTCAGTGTGTGCTCCTACCTAAAGTTATGCACGTTGCATGCTAAACAAGTTAAATATAAAGGCAACTTTAAAATAAAACAAGACCAAACAAAAGATAAGAGTCCTCTCGTTTGTCTTTATGTTTCTTAAGGAAAACAGGGCAGAAAATTCATCCCTGCTACTGAATTAATGTCACTCAAGGATCCTATATCCTTAGCATTAATTCTTCACACTTGAAGCCAGATTTGTCAAGATGCCCATCTATGTTTTCTGAAATAATATTGTATACAAGTTTAGCAATTCTTTCTGAGAGCTTGATCACAAACCTTGATTACAGCCACACCACCAGATAATTTAGCAATTCTTTCTGAGAGCTTTCTTGAAAGGGCAGCGTTATCTGTTTCAGTAAGATCCTTTTTTATCTGCAGAATTCTTGCCTGGATTTCAGCTTTAGTAGCTGGGTCAGCAACTATGGTTGTTGAATTACTTGTAATGGTAACTTTTCGTGCAATGCCAAGTTGATCAGAGGTTACACTTTCGAGTGTCAGCCCAAAATCACCAGACAGAAAATCAGCACCTGATGAGTTTGGTATGGCATGAATTACTCAGCATATCAGATGCAATGACCTTCCTATGATAGTCATATGAGAACAGAAAACAATCTTCAAAAGCATCCAAGTAAACAATTTTTTTTATTTCCAGTGCATAGAAAGTAGTTACAATTATTTTTAATTGAGACCTAGGTAATCATCAAAGGATTTTACAATCTTAACAAAGCATCCAAGAATTTATTATTTCCAGTACATGAAAAAGAGTAATAGTTCTTTGAATTGAGAAGAGTGATGATTCTTATAATTGAGACCTAGGCAATTATCAAAGGAGTTCTTTACTAACAGGTAATTATCAAAGGATTTCTTTATTAACATGACATACTCACAAGTTTATGCACATGCATGGGTCATACACACACATATAAGAAAATCCAGTGGAACACAAATGTGCACACTTACGACGGCTCACATATGTAACGCAAACCCAACTCGCAATGAAGATAAATAATTCAATAACTGATGTCAATATATTACAGCTTAGAATAACCAATTTAAGCAGGAAAGAAAGATGCAAGTTCACCTGTCATAAGAGCAATGTCTTGCAACAAAGCTTTCTTTCGGTCTCCAAATCCAGGGCATTTGACAACAGCAACATTGAGCAAACCTTTCATTTTGTTCACCACTAGTGTTTCCAAAACCGGCTTTGAGATGTCCTCAGCAATGATTAACAGCGGGACACTGAGTTGGGTAGTCTTCTCCAACAAGGGAACTATTTCTTGGACATTTGCAATCTTCTGATCTGTTACTAGGACTTTGGCCTTGTCGAACTCCACCAAAGACCTTTCCTGGTTTGTGATGAATTGGGGAGACATATAGCCCTTGTCAAACTGCAGAGAAAGAACACAAAACTTAGCTCGCAATGAAAAAATACACTTTGTAAACACAGAAAAAGTTTAAAAGTTATCCACTCATAGGAGGTAGAGCGTTTGCATAAATATTGCTACCCTGTTGCTGAGAAAAGCAGAAGCTCAACCATCCTAAATATTTATAGATAGATGAATGGTATAGCCATTCAGACTATGACTGATGATATCATACAATCATAAACTTCTACGTTATGCCAATTTTCCAGTGATTTATCAAACAAGATTTTTCAAACCAAATTGAGAGCTAGTATCAGCTCAATCACCTTCATTCCTTCTTCTATTATCACAGATGTATCAGAAGTTGAAGATGATTCAAGCGAGATTACTCCATCAGAGCCGATTTTCTCTATAGTTTCAGCAATTAAGTTCCCCACAAATTCATCATTTCCAGCAGAAATTGAAGCAACCGCTGCAAGGAGAAGAAATTCTAGATTTTAGTTTCCAAGTCAAAATGATGGTTATGAACAAGATTTAAATAAAGATGACATAGAGACCTTTTATATCATCCTTCCCTTTTACTGGAAAACTGTTCTTCTTCAAGACTTTGACCAACTCTTTGACAGTCATTTCCATTCCTTTCTTTACTAAAACAGGGTTAGCCCCAAAAGTGACTGCCAACATCCCTGTTTTGATCATTTCACGAGCCAAAATAATTGCAGTGGTAGTGCCATCTCCAGCCATATCATTCATTTTACTAGCAACCTGCAATAAATCACTTCAATATTACATACTTATCATCGATCAACATCAAATAACACATCAAGAAAATATTAAGGAAAGGATAACGTAGCAACCATGAATGACCTCTTGGATTAAAATTGCTCCAATATTCTCCATTGAATCCGGAAGCTCTATAGCACGAGCTATTGTAACACCATCATTTACTACTTTTAGCGTCTTTGAATCCGAAAGAACAACATTACGCCCTGCAAAGTTTCACATCTTACTGTCTTAACAACATCACTATCAATAAAGACTGACAATTTACTATACAATAAAACAAAAAATAATATTTTTCTCTCAGAATCAGTCCCTCTTAAGGCTGCACCAGGAATTATTTAAGTAATAGTTTCATTATTTGAACAACAACAATTACAAATGTGTCGTCTTGTAGAACTTAAGCTTGAAGAGCCAAAATTTAAAAAACAAATGAAAAAACCATACAAAACATGGAAAAGAAGCAGAAGCCAGTTTACCTTTAGGTCCTAAAGTGATAGAAACAGCATCGGCAAGCTTATCAATTCCTGCCTGTAAGGCTTCTCTACAATCTTTACCAAAAGATATCTTCTTTGGACCTGCTCTTACCACTAATTTCTTCACTACTTGGTGGTTTCTCCATATCCCACTTTCCCTTTTGTTCCCACCAAGACTCTGCAACGGTATTCCATGTTTACGCATCAAAATCAAAACCACATGTCCACGAACTCAGACACACATACAGACATAGAGATAGATGAAGACAGAGAGACATACTTACAGAGAAGAGGGGTTGTTGAGGAAAGGCGAGTGGTTTGGAGATAGAGAAGGAGAAGGACATTTTTCTGCTCGTTTGTTGATTGAGCATGATGTTGGGGTAAAAGAATTTAGAGGGGTTTGAGAGCACATCGGGCCGGCTCTGTTCGGACATGTGGATTTAGGAGACATGTCACGGTGACCCTTCAGACTACTAGTCGTTTATATATATCTCATGTGTTTTTCTTTCATGTTATAAAATTTTCTGATAAATTTTAAAATCCTAGACAAAATGCTTTCTGAAGTTAATTTTAAGAAATCCTTCCATGTTCATAAATAGAATATAAAACATGGAAATTTTAATGAATAAAAGAAGCAAAAAAGGTAGACGAAAATTTGCAATTTTATTCTCTAAATTTTAAATTTAAGTATATCCAAAAAAAGATTTAAAAAAAAAAGAGAGTCCAAAAAAATCCAGTAATACCTAGAAAAAAAATAAAAACAAAATATAAAATCAGAAACCTTTGTCTAATTATGTGATATAGCATCTTATATTTTTTTAAAAAAATATATCTATACAATTATCTGGAAAAAAAACTTGAGTTTAATCTAATAATTGAAAATTTTTTTATTTTATTTTTAAAGTGTAAATCTAATATGGTATGACTAAATCATTTTTGCTCATCTATATATTATTTCATTTATATAAAATATTTGGGTCAAATCAATTCCAAGTAGAGTCAAATTCTCACTTAAATACCTGTAACCTTTATTTTCTTGTATATTTACGATTGATTAAAAAACAAATCATGATTCTAAATACAATTATCCACTAACAAATATAACCTTAGAGCTCACAACAAAAGCTTTTCAGCCCATTCTCAAAACCAGGCCTTCAAAACAGGACCCTTTGCTTCTTTGCAATTGCATGCTCTTCAGCCCATAGCTTAGCAAGCCAGGCCTCTCAGCTAAATTCTCCATTCAAGCCATTATTATTATCAAACCTAGAAAAAACAATAGAAGAGAAAATTAAATTGAGTGACTAGGACCAAGACCTTTTAATTTTATTTTTTAAGAAAATTAAATATTTTTTTTTAAGTGAAACTAAGTTAATATACTCAGCTAGGAACTCAAAACTCAGCCTCTGTCAACGTTTAGATTTATATCTTATTTGTTATTGTATTTTAAAAATGTTTTTTGAAAACAAAATGATTTTTTTAAATTTTATTTTAAATTAAAAAATTGATATTTTTAAATCATTTTTATATGCTGATGTCAAAAATAATTTTTAAAAAATAAAAATATATTATTTTGATACATTTCTGAATCAATACCAACGATATTCTTAAACAGACACTTAATAACTATATATTTAGTTGAAATTAGTTTATCGATCAATAACATAGTAAACAATTAGGTTGATTCTATTAATAATTAAATCTAAAAACATATCAGTATTTTATATATATATATATATATAAAACATTATTAACCATGCTTATTTTGTACTGAATGTGTCCAAGAACAGCAAAATCCAACAAAAATAAATACACTGTGCAATAGATTAATGCAAGAAGGGGCAAATTCGAAGCACCAGAGAGAAGAATCAGAAGGCAAATATAGAATCACAGATAATCCTGTAGCTCTGTCGGCTACAACCATCACACTAGTTTATTGCACTGTGTCCGGATGGTGATCCTCGACAGCTGGCCTCCCACCTCCCTGCTGGCCTTGCTTGAAACACCATTCTTGTCTTTCTAGTTTCTTCCGGACTTCCTATCCTCTTTTTTCCACACGTGTTACTCTTTTCTTTATAAATTGACGAGACAATTTCTTTGTGTTACCGTTTCACATTCCTTGCCGATATTGGGTTTTAAGTGTGTTTTTTTTTAAAAAAATAAAAAGTTTCTTCGTGTTAATTTAGTTCTATTTTATATTATTTTGATATATTTTTAAATAAAAAAAACATATGGTATAGATCAATGTGAATAAATACTAATGTAGATTAAATCTTCGTCTTCACCTTTTAATTTTAATTGATTTGGATTTAAATTTTTGAAATTTGTATGAGAAAACATTTCAATCAATCAAACATGATCGAATTTGATCAGTTTAGATGTATGTAAGTTTTCTTTTTGTGCTATTAACTTGAATTTAAAAATTCCATAAAAGAAAAATTCTTTTTTTATTAATAAATTGATACTTGATTATCAATTTTGTGAAAAAAAAAAAGATTTTCTTGAATATATTAAGGGTCTGTTTACGAGTATAATTGAGGTTGTTTTTCAAAATATTTTTTGTTCATAAATATATTTAAATTTTTTTAAAAATTATTTTTGACATCAACATATCAAAATAATATAAAAACACTAAAAAATCTTAATTTAAAATTAAAAAATAAATTTTTTTATCGAATAAATACAAAATTAGATATCTTTTTAAAATATTTTTCTTTCATAAATACATCAAAATAATTTTTTTGTTATTTTTTAAATATTATTTTTTAAATATTATTTTTTATATCAACATATTAAAATACTCTAAAAACACCAAAAAATAATTTAAAAAAAAAAGATAAAAAAAAGGGGGATGTCCTGTGATTACGGCTTCCCAAAGAGGGGGGAAAAAAATTCTATAGTAATTATGTTGGTGGTGGAGACACTCCAAGCTAACAAGTAGAAACTTAGCTTTGAGATTATTCTCCTTTATCCGAAAGTGACACGTCTACCAAACCAATTTCAGCTATTAAAATCAAACCATGGGCTCCGTTTAAATACACATCACACAAACCATGTTTAACTAACTTAATGATTAAAACCATTTTGTTGTCGGGTGGTGGGAAAAAACAAAAAAGAATGTCAAACCGTAAATCACGATTAATTAATAATCAAACACATCATTAGCATTAATCATCATTAACTATGTCCTTGTTGTTTTCTTGATCCCACAGCACTAGCTGTGTCTACCTTCTAAGTTTCCTTGTACTTGTTTTAATCATACCTCCTCTTGAGCTTAATCCGGGGTCAACTTGGCATAATCCCGGCTGATTTTATCGATAAAAAATTTAAAAAAATATTATTTTGAATAAATAAATAAATTAAATTCCGATAAGATGAATAAATCAGAGTTAACTCTTTGGATTAACTGGATTCTAAGTTTAATAATAATGATTTTAATAACAATAATCTTAAAATGTTGACCTGGTAATCTTTCTTCTTCACCCGCCACATAATTTGGCGGTGTCCCTACGTGGCCCAACACTCTCTGGTGACAAATATCTGCTGATGATTCGTCTGACCAATATTTTTTGGGGAGATTGGCGTCGGTGATCTGCGAGGAAATGCCAGAGAGATTGAGAGCTCTGTTCTGCTACTAAAATCGGCGATCTGTTATAATTTTGTTGACGAGAATAATATTAATTTTGTCTTGAAAAAATATTGTAAATTTAAACAGCTGGTTATCCGGTTGTGAACTCTTTCAGAGGAGTGATATTGATATGATAAGATGATTGGATTCGATTTTGAGACTCGATGATTCAAAATTTAATCCAATATATCATATTAAAAAATAAATTGTTTCGAATAAACCTGAATAAAAATTATTTTCTCTAAAGATATATAATTAATCTCATATATTGTTATCACGTTTATTTTTTTCCGCATCTCCTCTCTCATCAAGATAGAATCTAAAAAGACAAGCACGGTCTTGGTTTAGCGGTTAAGAAGTGACTTGTTCCTTCCTCTCACTCTAGGGTCAAGCCCTGTTATGTAAGCTTGTTACTCCGCGATGCCTAACCTGCTCATTGAGCTTGTAGGATTCAGAATTAGTTGTGGTGCATGCAAGTTAGTCCGGATATCGCTATTATAAAAAAAAAGATAGAACCTAAAACATCCATGCTCAAAAGGGAAATTAACAACATTTTCTATAAAGATACATAATTAATCTCTTTAACTTCTTCTTCAATCCCAAAAAAGATGATAGTCTCCTTAATCATGATCGATCTACATAATGAAATGATTAGTAATTCTAATCATGCACGGGCTAGAGTGGTGGGAGTTGAGTGAAAGGAAAAAGTATTCTCTCAATCACGTTAGATGAAGGGGGGGCGGGGGGAAACAGCCAATTTACTAAGGAAAATAGCCCGAAGATTGAGAGAATACAGCCAAGAAAAGGCACTCGATGACTACATTCCAAGCTAGTTAATATGTAACTTTACGTCTTCTCTACTCGATTACTACTAGATACAGAGGTGACGTGCGTGCGTTGTAGTGACAAAAATAAATTTTGGACGACGACAAAATGCCATGCATGCTTCTCAGGGGACCTCGGAAAATCCATGCTTCTAAAGCGATATGGAAAAGTTTCGGTCACACTTTCTTTCTTTTACTTGCAAAGTTGTTATCAGCTTCCACTGATTTCTGACCAACTTAAAGAGGAAAACAAATAATTGAATTCAAATTCAAAACAAACGGATTCACCGGCTGCCTTTCCTCAGCCCCATCGATCACTTCTGCCACTCTTGAAAAGTCGGCACACGTTTCTATCTGGTCGGAGCCACGGGCAACTGTGAGACACGCATGGCAGGGTCTGCTTCGTTCCTGCGATAGCCCTACTGGCGTGGGGCCTTCCATCTGCGAATGATGTCTCCGTTAGCTGCACGCAAATATCAAATTACAGTGATTCATACAAAACAATTTCTTCCAATGTTAAAACATTCTATGTTATTCAACCACCATTGTTAATGTTTTTTGAAGCTAGTCCTTACATTTGATGTTGATTTTGGCTGTGTTTTTTTTTTTGTCTATTTATATCAAAATGCTTATCCCATGTTCATTCATGCTTTTCCGGCGTCTTAACCTGCATTCCGAACCATATTCGATTAGGGTTTTCGAAGAAAACTTTTAATCGACGATCAACATTTATTAGTGATTCCTTACAGGGCAAGACAGCAACCCGCTACGGAGCGCGGGCATTAAGCTAGTTAAAAAGTTAACGTGGTGCCCGTGGGCGGGAGGAGTTTTAAGTAATGGTGGCAGACTGGCAGTCATTAATATATATTTTTTAATGGCTGGAAGCTATTTTTTTAATTTCTCTTGATGGATAAGTTTGACAGCATAAAGATCATTGAAGTCTTTCTTAAATCTCTCCCTGTAACCTTAACCAATGAAATATATATATATACTTTATTTAATTTCTCTTGATGGATAAGTTTAACAGCAAAAAAACATTGAAGTCTTTCTTAAATTTCTCCCTGTAACCTTAACCAATGAATATATATATATATATATATATATATATATATATATATATAGAGAGAGAGAGAGAGAGAGAGAGAGAGAGAGAGAGTTTTAATCCCCTCTTTGGCGGGCTGAGATGTTGAAACTTAAGATCCTTTTCTATAGTTGTTAATGGCTTAAATAGCTTTGATCTATTAGGGTTATTTTTTAAGAGGGTCAAGATAACAATATTATCTTTGAATATACATATTAAACTCATGAAGATTTTAAAATCCTAGCAGGTATGTTGAGCAAATAAATCAAGAAAATATATTTTGGATTGATACAAGTAAAGAATATCACAATTATGGAAAGAGAAATCAAATATCACATAAAAATAAAAATAAAAAATGAATAATTAAACATTACATTTACGATTTGTAACTATAATTGCTTGATTTTACTGCAATATACATCCTTTAATAGGTTGGCTGTAATCATGCCAATAAATCTTTTTAGCCAACAAATTTTCATACCATATGAAACTTAGGTCCTGTTAGGCTTTGCGTTTTATTTTTTTTTAAAATAAAATATTTTTATTTTTATTTTCTACTTTAAATTAAATTTTTATGGTATTTTTATATAATTTTCATATGCTCATGTCAAGAATATTTTTTAAAAAATAAAGAACATCATTTTGATTTATGTTTGAACGAAAAACAATTTCAAAAACAACCACAACCACACTCGCAAACAGACTAATATCAATATGTGAAATTAATCCAGAAATACTTTAACATAAAAAAAATCTAGAATTTAAGAGTTAAAGTATCCAATTTCGAATAACACAAGTTGCTTTCATCTTCATAATAGGTCACATATATGATTAGATTATCTCTCAAAATAACTAGGATAATAATTAAGTTTCACATCTTTAAAGAATTAGGCGAAATATTTTATTAAATTGTTCATTGAGAAATTTAACCATCACTATCAATTGATTAAATATAAGACCAATTCCTAAGTTCTAAAAAAATATTAAATTAATTAGCATCCTCCTTTAGTCTTGCTATTATTTATGCGCACAAAAAGAATGCACAATACCTTTTCTTTTCTTTTTTCTATTTCTTTATGAAAAGGAATCTACATTCACTCCTTCAATTTAAAAAAAAAAAGTACAATTTTCTCCTTTTTTGTAATTACTTCGCTCCAAAAACCATGCACCCCATTCAAAATAAAAAGAAAAAGAAAAAGGGGGAAAAGACCAAGAATTAAAAATAAACAAATTACAAAACTCGACGTGCCGATTAATCGCCTAGACAGGAATGTTCCTCGATGGCTACATCAGCATTTCAAGTCCTCACTATATAAACACTCCCCATGATCCTCTTCACCTCCATCACCACTTTCACTTCTTTTCTCTTTCAAAAAGCTTGACAGTCAAAGCTCAACATCACCCAAACCAGCTAAAAGATTGATCATCAAGAAGCTCAGTCCAATGGCAGAAGTACACACATCCACCATGCTCGATGAGTCTTCTTTTGATGTAGACAAACTCACTTATGAAATCTTTTCCATCCTAGAAAACAAGTTTCTTTTTGGTGGATATGATGATCCTAAGCTCTCCAAAAACACTCACCAGGTCCCAATCCAAGAACAACTTAAGCCCACCAAACAGTTTAATGGCGGCAAGGTCAGGATCCTCTCCATTGATGGAGGAGGTGCCACTAATGGCATTCTTGCTGCTAAGTCTTTGACACATCTCGAGTCCTGCCTTCGTCGAAAATCTGGCAATCCTGATGCCTCTATTTCTGATTACTTCGATGTTGTTGCTGGCTCTGGTTCTGGAGGCATTTTAGCTGCCCTGCTTTTTACTCGTGGCAAAAATGGTCGTCCTATGTTTACAGCTGAAGAAGCTCTGAGTTTTCTCGTGAGAATCAATAAAAAAATGAACAGGGCACAAGGGTTTTTTGGAAAAGTATTTGGTTCTGCAAAAGCCGAGAAAGTTTTCTCAAAAACTTTCGGGGAACTAACTTTGAAAGACACCATCAAATCTGCTCTGATAACTTGCTACGATCTTTCAACACGCGCACCATTCTTGTTTTCTCGTGCTGATGCATTGGAAATGGATGGCTATGACTTCAAAATGAGCGATGTCTGCCGCGCAACCTCGGCTGACCCAACAATGGCCGGGGCCGTGGGCATGCGGTCGGTCGACAGGAGGACTAAAATTATGGCTATCGATGGTGGGATCGCAATGAATAATCCAACAGCTGCAGCAATCACTCATGTGTTGAACAACAAGCAAGAGTTTCCACTCTGTAATGGGGTGGAGAATCTCTTGGTGGTGTCACTCGGAAATGGAGAGTCGGATTTCGGTGTTCAGAATCAGAACTCTACACCGGCAAGATTCGTCAGGATCGCCGGAGAAGGCGCATCTGATATGGTATTCTTCCATTATTTTTATTATTTCTTCTGTTTTTGAGATTTTTTATTCTGGGGTAGGTAAGCTAATTGATTTCGTCTCTTTAATTAGGTTGATCAAGCTGTTTCCATGGCGTTCGGTCCCTGTCGGACCAGCAATTATGTTCGCATTCAGGTATTAGATTCTACCAATTTATTACAAGTAAATCAACACCAAATCTCTAAAATTAAAATTAAAATTATTAAATGTGATATATTTTTTTTCAGGCAAATGGGATTATAGCTAAAAACCATGGAGCTGTGGAAAAGTCAACGAAATCCAACAGGAAGGCAGATTTACTGGCCATGACTGTAGAGATGCTGGCACAGAAAAATGTGGAGTCAGTGTTATTTGAAGGGAAGAAGATAGTCGAGAGCACAAATTATGACAAATTGGAGACATTTTCTGGAGAGTTAATCAGGGAGCAAGAGAGGAGAAAAACAAGCATCTTACCAACTGTGGTGCTGAAGCAAAATTCACCCTCGCCAAGAACATCATCGGCCACATCTTTCTCAACATTGTCTTCATATTAATTAGCTGGCCAATTAAATTAGTTTAATTTAATTTTGAGAAAAACAAAACTAAATGTTTCTCTGCTCCTCGTGATGATTGAAGGCATCCGAGGTTGCAATTTTTTTCTTAGCAGGTATAGGTTTTATATTATAAATAGATATATTGAGATCCGTTGAATGTCGATGTTATTTTCTTCGTAAAATATTTCAGCATTACAGGAACATTTTAGTCCCAATCAATTAAATAATTTAGTTTTATTTGAATTATAATAGAAAAAAATACATTATAGATGGTAATATAGATTATAGATTAAGATTTATTTTATATGGTAATATTTCTAATTTGTCTATAATAACGAAAGTGGAAATTGAATTTATCTATAAATTGAATCTAAACTAAATATTATAGTTAAATTTAATTATAATAGAGAATTAGCTCCTGTTTGGCATTGCGTTTCAAAAATATTTTTTTAATTAAATTATTTATTTGTTTTTTACATTAAATTATTAGTTTTTGGTGTTTTTAGATTATATTCATGTGTTGATATCAAAAATAATTTTAAAAAAATAAAAAATATATTATTTTGATGAATTTTTGAATGAAAAAAACTCTCAAAAACATCCTCAAACAAACTCTCAACACTTAAATTAGATTCAAAGACCTTGTTTGTGGTAAAATAAAGAAAAATGGTAGTGTTTGAAAGATTGAAAAGCAAAAATAATTCAAATTAAAGTGTGTTTGATTTCCCCCACATCATAATTACCTGCCCTCCAGTTTGCTTTCCTGTGTGGTCCATAAATGGTTAGCTCATATCAATGAAGGAACCCACCGCACCAACCTGCTTCGGGACCATCGACAGGAGAATTCCCTATGCTATTCTCATATCCCATGCCCTTCCCATCCATGTTTTCTATTTTTTTCGTGTTTCATATTGTTTTTTAAAATATTTTTTATTTAAAACTGTATATATATATATACACACAAAACCCTCTAATCCTCGCAGAGTAGTTGCCGTGAGTTTTCCAAGAAAAAACAAAATAGTCCTCGTCATGTAGATCAAAGCCTAACCAGTCTCTGAATGAAAAAAAATAATAAAATAAAATAAATTGCAGGATCAACTTCCTGACGTGCAGATAACAAGGTGACCAAGTTGGTGAACTTTAAAGAGCAAGAAATGAGAATCCAGTGTACAGTCCAAAAGCTCTGTAAATCAGGGCCGGTAATTTTGTTCTATTTTGGCTGAAATGATCGAAATATTTCATGTTGTTAAAAAAATTGAGATAAAACAGTGTTGTTTTTGTCTCTGTTGTAATTCTGGTCCATTCCGGAAATACCGGCTGGAATGTCTCGGTACAGTTCCGGTGTGCCGTTTCGGCCCTGAAATTTTTCTTTTTTTTTGATTAACTTATGTTCGTGTTTCTAATTTTGAGATTATGTTTGTTTGACTTTGTGTTTGTATTATATAATTTAAAATTAATTTATCTTAAATTTTAATTATAATTATGCCTGTTAAATTAATATTTTAATTTTTTTTCATATATATATATATATATATATATATATATATATATATATATATATATATATATATGAACAGTACAACCCCGAAACGGCAAGCCGAAACGTTCCAAAATCAAAATGTTCCGTACTAATAGAAAAACCGGAACGGCGATCGAAACGGTATTGACAAATTTGCTATAAACCTCCAAAGCAAACAGGATATTTTGAACAAGGATAGATAAATATTCTTATAAATCTTGGCACAAAGAATCTTGTGAAATAATCCACCGTCCCTGACAATCTGCTGATTTCAGTAATGAGCAGATCTAATTCACTATCAAAATGATGTAGATTTCTTTTTATCTGTTATTTAATTTAAAATTAAAATTTCAAGTTAATTGGTTTGAGCTATGGAGTGAATTTGAGATTTACTCGTGTAATACTGAAAAGATTTTAAATATCTTATAGTATTTTAAATGTCATCTTGTATTATCATCTACAAGATTTTAAATATCACCTAAACTGATTGAATTGTTATTGTTTTATTGATCATTGTTTTTCTTGGTTGTTTCGACTCCTTTAAATAGATGAAGTTTAAAATAATTTTTAGCAATTACACATTTGGTAACTAAAAGTCTTGTACAATAGACTCTTTACTTTTAAATCTGATATGCCATTAAGTTTGACATGTTCTTCCTTGTCCAAACCTGGTTAAATTCCATGTCAACATCATAAACCATTACAGAATATGATCAACACGAGGGAAATCTTACAGGATACATAGTTTTTCCTTGAATGATTCAAAAACATGCACGACCTCATGTCGATTTTTCCTCCATGCAATAATCACTTGGGAATACAGAACCTTGATCCACGAAAAAAATTGCGAAAATTTTAGCTGCGGAACTTTTAAGCAAGCAGGATTTATCAAATAATTCAGAACTTGACCAGAAAGGTTTTCAACTACCTAACAGGCCACATCAATTTCAGCTGAGGAAATACCTGGAATGATTATTTGTGCTATTGAGGGAAAGTTTCTACCAATTTTGTCACTCACGAGAAAAGAAAAATCAGAAAACACAAGATAGAAATGTGCAACTTTTAGTTCCTTCAGCAGGCATCATCCGGTTAGGCAAAAGGAGGAAATATCCATTTTAAGAAGTGCCTCCAGCTCTATTTTGGCAACAGTCGACTCAATGCTTCGCATCTTCTTCGTCACAGAACTTAGCGTAGTCATCGGAGTTCTTCAAGGTGTCTAGTTCGCTGGCATCTTTAACTTCAACCTTCATAATCCATCCCTTTTCATAGGGGCTTGAATTGACCTGCAAAATTGTAGAAGAAAATGCGGAAAGTGAAAATCAAAGCACTTCTTTTAGCTTGGTTCCAAAACAGCAGCAATATTGCACTTCCTTTTGAACAGTTCTATTTAATTACACATTGTTCCGAGGTGTTGTATTTTAAGGACATGTTTATCAATGATTGTCTGACTAAATTTAGTTGCGAATAGATAAATACAGCAGCAATATTGCACTGTATTTCAGGGAAGAGTGAAGGAATAAAAATGAAACTCGGTGGTAAAGGAAGGTGTGGTGCTTAACATTCAGTTTTAAGGAGATTTTAGAAAACTAAATAAATGGCTTCAGAGAGCTGTTTTATTTAGGAAGTCCATTCCCATTAATAAATTAAGAAACCTGATCCTATGCTATCCAAGATTTGTAATCAGTTGAAAAGAATTGCAAAGATATGAAGTTTCAGTAATCTAGAGGAACAAACTATAAATGAAAAACATCCGACCAGAAATTTGATTCATAAAGCAATCTCAAGAAAAAGAATATGACAGACTAACCAAACCAGGAGAGTTGTTCAGCTCCTCATTAACTTCAACCACATTTCCCGAAACAGGAGAATAAACATCACTAGTAGCCTTGACACTTTCAACTGCACCAAATCCAGAACCCTGACTTACAGTAGCACCCACTTCTGGTAATTCAACAAACACGACATCACCTAAATGATCCTGAGCATGATCTGTTATACCAACGGTAGCCGTATTACCATCAACCTTCACCCATTCATGACTTTCAGCATACTTCAAGTCCTTTATAACTGCAGGCGAATTTTGAGAAAATGCATGTCAGGAAGCTTAAGGTGTAGGAGATCCAACAAGGAACCTCCAAAACCCTAAAAAGTGAGAAACAGTTTAAACCAGCACTATCTCTAGAAAAACAAGTCTAAATGGAAACTGAATGCAAGATCAATTTAGAACATATTGTGCAGTAATGAAAGTTCTAGGATCATATGTCATCAGAGAAACCAAACATAGTCAGCAGAAAATCATAGGTCCTATGAGTTCCAACAAAAAACTTGAAATGAATGGTTCCAGAATAGAGGCCTCGCCTAATTCAGGGAATCTTGGCAAACAATTTGGGTTATAATTTCCAAGAGAATCCCTGTCTTCCCTTATCCATGTGATAAGCAATGTTAATTATTGATGTCCATATATAATCAGGAGGCTCTAACTCAAGGAGATAGATCATAGAGGAACTGAATAGGTGATTTTGAAGCTGACCAACTGGATGGAATTGCCGTTCCAGTTATTTTATTTATTATTGTAACTAAATTTAAAATTGGTAGAATTACTAATGCCTGTTTCCTCAATATTTGATCTTGATTACATGCAAGAGATCCTAAGTTAAGTTTGCAAAGTACTGCCTTTTCTGCATCCATAAATTCCAATTAAAAATAAAATAAAATAAAAATATGTCTCAGAAATAGAATGAAAGTAAGGAAAGCTGACACTAACGAAGAGTCGGACAAGAACTGCCATCACAACAACATTGGAATACCACAGCCAAACTGGGTAACAATTTTACTTCGCAAACCTCCATGCGATTTTCCATCCTCGTCATCACCAGCATACTTACAAGCTTTAAGAGAAGAGAGATTTTCACTTTTCAAAATTCCAAAAACAGAAGGGGGAAAAAACCGTTTTTTTCATTTTTTCACTGCATAGATAACTGTCATTATTATCAGACAACAACTTTGATTTCATGTCTCTGTAACACAATATACTAAATCAATGAACAAAAATAGTATTCATGCTTTTGCAATACAGTCATCAGTCTAACTCAATGGTAAGCATAATACAAACAGAAATATCAGAATCAATGTCTCAATCCCTTCCTTGACTGGTCTATCTAATCTCTTCACTAAAAAAAAAAATCCAACCTTTAATAATTTATTCAGACCAACACCAAATCCAAGCACATCCCAGATGCCAAAATCAATTCTTTAGCCAAAAAACAATCGAAGATCAAGCATTCCAGCAAACCGCATACATAAGATCCGTATCTAGATCAGCAATCATCACTCTCTCATGATCAAATACATCATTAAAAAAATGAAAGAGCAGATCAAGAAATCATGAAACCAGTGTGTTAGTGGTATCATTTACCAGAAGCAAATCCTCTATGAGAAACAGAGATCCTGAGGTAAGAAGCAGCCCTTGAAGCCCACAACAACCTTGAAGCCATAATAATAGAAAAGGTGATGAATCTAAGACAAACTGCTTCTCTTTCAAAACACACCACACTCTAGTTTCCCTTTTCTCGTACTAAAGCCATCTTGGTTTTAATGTGCTGGGGTTGTTGAGGTTTTTTATTTATTTTTAATTGTTGGAAATAAATAAATAAAACAATGGGACAAAATAGCAACGATCCAAAAACGTTTCACCCAAGAAAGAAAGAGGAAATGCATAAAATTACAAAGGCCATGTCTATTCTCAAACTGTGATCTATTTTCCAGGTAGGTACCAATCAATAAAAACTTTAGTTAGATAACCCATCTATTGGACATTACCCAAATAATCCTATAGTTAATACACACAAAAAAAAAATTCTATTTTTATTTGAAAATACCATATATTTTTTTAAAAGTAAATTAAGGTAAATTGGGTAATGTTTTTAGATTAGGGGGTCTAATTGGAAATAACTTTTTTTGTGACCGAGTTGGGAATTTGATGATGGTTGGATGGCCAAATATACTATTTTCCCTGAATAAAAATAAAAGGGAGGATATGGTGGTGGGTCAGAAAGTTGGTGATTCCCATTTCAGAAAGTTGGTGAGTGCCGACTCTCCTTGCTGTTGCCACGTGTGAGTGACTGGCGGCCCTCACATGAGGGTGGTTTGTGTTGTGATGTTCTCTTTTGAGGGTAATTTTTTGTTTTTTTGGTGGTAGGGTTTTGGGTGATTATTTTTATATTTTTTTCATAAATATTTTTTCATAGTTTAGAAAAAATTATTTATTTTGTTTTTTCATCTCAAACCATAGAAAAAAAATTAGAGTATATCAATCATTTTTAGAGTATCTCAGTGTAATTTTATATTGAGTTTATTATAAATTAAAATCCTTAAAAAATAAAAATAAGTATTTAAAATATTTTTATTAATATTTCTCAAAAAACAATATTACAATCCTTTATATAAAAACTATCTAGAAAAATATTGATTAAAAAGGGAAGATTATTCTTTAAAAAATATAAAAACACATGATAAATATATAAAAATAATAATAATTAGAAAAATAACTAATTTTCAAAAAAAAATACTAAATGTAAACTTCTTCAATTTCTTCAAACTTTATTATGATTTATATAGGTATGCATTTCAACTTTTATATGTTAATGTTAAAATTATATATATAAAAATATTATCTTGATTCCATTTTAATTAAAAAAAACACCAACTTTTAAGTTAATGGGATGAAATTGACAAAAATAAAGATATAATGTATAATGAAAAACTGACAGCAAGCACAAGGGCCAACATTTTTTTTTAGCGAAAAAAAAAAGCCTCTTTGCATTTTCATCAATTGATCCATGGCTGGCACCGCTCTTTCCCTCTACAGAGTTCTCAATTGGAATTAAACAACAAGAACGATCATATAATCAGCTCAAGCATTGGAATGAGATGGGTATCATTGAAAAGACCAATTTCCAGGAAAGCAAATCACAGCGCTACTTTTAGAAGCATCTTAAGATTGGAGATACGTCTCCTAACGTTTCCAAATCACAGTTCTACAAATTTGGAATTAATAAAAACTTTGGCTAATAGCAACCGAGTCAAGCAAATTCCAAAATAAAGTGACATGAGTATCTCGATTGGTGTCATACAGGGAAGAACTCCACTTCAGCCAAATAATACGATGCGTCTCTATTCCACTTCAGCAAGATAATCATCGATTTCAGCTGGAGTTAGTACCCTGCAGTAAAGAAGGCACAAGGGATAAGAACGCCATGGTTCTATCATTCTAAAAGGAGCTTTAACATCCAAAGAAAGACTGCATTTTCCATTTCAAATGTCTCACATGGAAGTTGTCAGACAGAAACTATAGAATGCGTGAATGAAAATCAAAACTGAAACGAGAAGTGGAAAGCCATGTACGACATATTGCTGTAGATCCAAAAAGTTATGGAAATCAGTTTTTATCTACTAATGAACAGTGTTAGAAACGTGCTTGCTGCAATTTACTTGTGAAACTCATCCTAAAGTCCAAGTCACATGACACCATCACCAGGCTTAAAAAGGAAATGGGTCAAAAAAGAGCATGCCTGAATTGCTTGTCAGCACCAATTATCCCAATTTCAATATTTTTCCCAGAGATCTGTCCTTCAAATCTGCAAACACAAAAAAAAACTTGTAAGGGTACAAGGTAAGCACTCACAGCACCTGTACAGAACATTAGAATGCTCGTTTATATGAACTCTCTTTGACTCCTCTGCAAATAGTAATATGAAGCTGACTAATCCACCATCACTACAATTATAGAAGCGAGACTCAACAAATTAACTTTTTAAAAACAACCTAGAAGAAAGAAAAGGACCTGTAAGCACCTGTAAATATACTTAATTGAAACTGGGTCAAGCAGCTCTCATTTCATTTTCACTTAAACAGCATTCCACATCATTATATCTCCTGAACTACTATAGATAAAGTGTTGAGAGACAATTTAGGCTCTCGTGGCTGAAGGCCCAAGCTAGAACAGTATTACCCAGAATTCATTGTACCTACATAACTTTAAGCATGTGTGGAAGAAAATAGCAATACCTAAATGGCTAAATTTTTATGTACATCACTCAATCATGTAATCAACAAGGTGAAATTGATGACATGCATGTCACATGTATGTTAAACCCACTGAAAAATTTTCTTCTCCTTTTATATATCAAACTTCGTACATCCCTCAACACCCCCGCATAAACTCAAAAATAAAAAAGATGGAGAAAATTTAAAGTAGTATACCCCTCTTTCAGTGTCAAGATAGCAGTGTGTACAGCATCATCAAGCTCCATATCATCAGTGTATCTACAAAGCACATTTTAAGTCAGGGCAAATGAAATTGTTCAAATCAAATGAGGATCAGAAAACATAAAACCACAATATTACCAAGCACATGTCCAATGGAACAAACACAAGAAGACAGATGTATTAGCAAAATTGTCATTTCAATCTTCTTCATCTTTTCTTTTCTTTTCTTTTTTGTTCACAAAATAAAACCCAATTCTTCTTGGGTGAGAAAGATGAAGCACAATAAATAAGATGAAAGAAGCAGGGGACTAGGACAAAGTAAACTAGCAGTTGAAAATTTAAGTAGCTACAACTTTGAATGAAGAATATGCTTGGCAGTTGATAGGGGTGGGGGTGGAAACACATTTGTTGTAGCAAGGAGAACCCGTGAGGATAATTGGAAGTATTTGCAGAACTGAAGCATTCTGTGCCACCAAAAACAAATAAATACCTCTTCTCAAGAAATGTTTTTGCATTTGAAACATTTTTCCCCATTGCTGAGGCTTTCCATGAGAAGTAGGAGCCTGATGGATCAACCTAGCCAAACAAGTACAAAATATCACATATTAAGAATAGTTTAGATTTGAGTGCAAAAGTAACATAATATTAACTTGTATATCCTGAGGTGAACATATGTTCAGAAAGGCAACACAAGCAAGTGATAACGCATCCAAATCTCAACCAAGAAAAACAAGGAGTTCAAAAATTATCAACCAGCTGGTGAGAAAAGCATCCAAGTAACTTTTCAAGGAGTGCATTATGAAACATATACTATTTTACAAGGTGCAGATTTTCCTCATAAACATGGTTATTAGCCTGGAACAAGTGGTTTTACAACCAAATCAAAAGAACCATGCAACGCAGAAGGGTGCATAATAGTTGCAGAGTCATACAACCTCTAGAGTACTGGGCTACCACATACTCTGCAGCAGATAATCCAGTATAAAAAAAATAGTTAATGGCTTCCGATAATATCATGAGGAAGCACAGATACCTGGTACAGCTGTGGACCTTTGTCATCAAAACCAGCAACTAGCAAAGATACTCCAAAAGGCCTTACACCTCTACGAGGAAAAACAAAGGAAGAGTAATTTCAAACTTCATGAAACAGAGGGTAGAGTTGACATGCTGATGCAGGAACATAGGAAGAGAGTTGTTGGGTTGATAAAATAAGGGCTAAGGTTTTGAAATTTGGAAATTGAAATTCAGATCTAAATTACATAAGAAATCAACTAAAACCACTGAAACATTTCTATTGTATAACAGATGCCAGTACCCAGATTGAGTAAACTCTTGCATGACAGCAGCAGTTTCCCTCACAAGTTGTGTGACAGGAATTGGTTCCTACATTCAGAACAATTCACAGGTTACAAACTTCATGATTAACAATAACATATGAAGAGAAAAAATAAATATTAATAGTAAACCGAAAGTCAGGCACCAATATACCATCATAACAAGATGAGCCATGGAAATTTAGCCATGTTATCAGTAACATTAAAGCAAAATTGAAGAATAAACACGGAGTAAAACAATGAAGAAAGTCTTGAAGATCAGTACCTTGTACAATCTATGATATTGTTCTGTCTGCTTCCTACTTTTCCGAACTAAAACTCGAAAGTCAGGACCCATTCCACTACAGCAAAATACAGGTGATTCAGAGACTGTAAAGATTAAAATACAACAAAGCAAACCCCCTTTGACATGGGCTAATAAGTTGCACGATATAGTAAGAACTGACTCACTGAGCAGCCAATATGCCTAATCTACAAAGTCAAGAGCAAAGGTATGCTATATTTTTCTTTTCCTAAAGAACTACAATATGTCCAACTTTTTTTCCTGTTGAAAGTTGAAACAGCTATTGGTGGGTATGTGTACTATCTGTCAAAGCCAAGTCCATAACAGTACCAATAAAGAAAATTGACCTACAAGGAGTTCTAGTGAAGTTCAGGTAGCAACTTAGGCATGCTTCTATCCCAATCTACCACTCCGGATCAAATTTCATACTGATCACAGAGCTAAAACAACAGCAGAAAGAAAATGAGCCTTCCTAGTTACCAGCAAGCAGGAAGAAGCAAACCTGTAGACAACTCCAATATTAGGCGTCAGATTCTGTATTTTCTGAACCTGGGATAGCGAACAATTGAATACCATCAATAACCAACACAAGTTATGAACCATCTAACACATTAGAATAATAGACCAATCAGTTGGCTCCAAAATCAAACCATCTACACCACAATCAATTATGTGAAACAGCATGATTTAAAACAACCAAGGTCACCTTTCCATATGATGCGGGATTAAAGAGGATTCAAATCTGCACACTCCTTAATCCAAAGTCTCAATCTTTGAGTCGTTAACTAGTAGACCGAGGGATTAAAGAGGATTCAAATCTACACACTCCAGCATCCAAAGTCTCAATCTTTCTTTTTACCAAAAAATTACAAATACACATCGAGATCTAACAAATTGCAGCCAACCCATTTCAATAAAGTTATATTACTGCTAAAGGTAAAAAATATATACCCATTTACTACCAGACCAACGCCTCATTCGCAATAACTAAACTTATGTTACTACTTGTTACTCTTCCTAAACCATTATCAAACACTTCATATAAAATGCCACATACTCAAGTCTCTAAATTTATGTTACAGCTAAAACATCAAACTGCAAACCCGAAAATTTCTTATAGTAAACACAGTTAAAAGGAAGAAAATATAGGTTTTAACAAAAGAATATAATAGAGATAAAAAAAAAAATCATAATTAATTTACTTACAGATGATTCGTCGACTAAAATAGAAGGCAATTTCTTCTCAGTTGCAATAACAACACCATTTGCAGCTACAACACAGACAAAACCCATCAACATCGTATCAAATAGCCCAATAACAACATGGTATCTTCGAAACCAACAAGAAAAGGAAAACAATGAATTGCAACAACCTTTGATTCCGAGAGAAGTTTGGCCTGATCCAACGGCAGTCAATGCGTGCTCGATCTGTACTAGCTTTCCTGTAGGACTGAAAGTAGTGAGAGAAAAGGAATACTGGCTATCACCCATGGTTGATTGATTGAGGAAATATACTGAAACGCAGAGAGGAAAAACTGAGAATAAGTGTGTTTCTGCGAGAGAGATTTGCTTGGGGTTTTATTTTTGCTTTTCTTGTTGGAGAAGAAGGGTATTTTTCTAACCTGGGCTTTTCTCTGGTTACTTTTATTGGACTAGGGCTTGTTAATTGTTGTGCGATTGGGCCAGTTTATATTGGGCTTTGAATTAATTAGAACCTGTTTGGGGATAGGGTAATTCTAGTGCAATATTCTTTTGACTATAAAAAAGAAAGTGGGGACTATGAAATTATCATTTATATCTTATTTTCATACGAGTTTCATCCCATTTTCAGACGAGTTTGAGCACCTAATAGTTTCTCAGTATTACTAAGTTTATATATATATACCATATATAAATAAAACAAATGGCTATGGATTCTCTATGATAATTAGAAAATAAAAAGTTTAATATAAAATAAATAAAACAAGATATTTATAGAATATAAAATAGAGTCTTTTTCAACTCATATAAATTAGGATAACTAATTAGCCATCAGAAAATATTAATCTTTTATAAATAAATAAAAATACAATTTAACACACACAAAAGCATTTTTTTAATGTTTTTTTTTTGTAGAAATTCTATTCTTATAATATCATGTGGTTTCTGAAAGCTATAACACCAAATGATATTAATAATGATTATCTTTTAAATCCTCGAGGAGGCAACCCTGCTCATTACACTACTTATAATATAAGATAAAAAAATCTAAAGCAATAAAATGAGGTATTAGAGAAATACTTCAGGGTTTCAAATAGCAGAACATGCTCATAATTTTCTGATTTGTTAAGTCATTTAAAGCTTGAAAAGTATTATTTTGTTACGAGGTTTATAAGTGAGTATAGGAAATCAACTCCTCCACCCTATCCTAATTTAGATCATTAAAAGATGTTGAAGAAATTCCAACTTTTTTCTATTTGGTGATTCAACATCCATTAATATTTTGTTATTAATGTAATTTTCATGTTGTTATTTAAATTAAGAACTACAGTCATGCCCAAAATTACAACTATCATAATATAATACAATTACATAATACAGAAATTAAATGATATACTCGGATCTATCATCATAATTTTTTCGAGATCAAATCTTTAAATTGAACAATCTTTGTTCTCGATGGAAAACAATCTCTCTCTCTTATCCCTCTTTCACTTTACATATATTTCTTCAATTGCTTTGATGAGTAATTTGAATACCTATTTATGAGTAGAGAGAGGACAAGTTTCCCACTTCTATTAGAACTCCACTAGCCCATCATACTAGAAGATATTAGAAAAACTACTTCTAATATTAACCAATTAGAAATAAGTTTGAAGTGGTTAACATTATATCATAAACTCACTATGTCACATGTGTTAATATCATGGGGTCATTAATAAAACAAATATTTGCCATATATCATTTATTTAGAAATCCAAATAAAACAATATATTGAAAAAAAGGTCAATTCCAACTAAAACCAAAATTCTAATCTTATCACAACCAGTGTTGTAAATTCCGTTCCGTTTCACTACAAAATCCGGGACAAAACGGCGACGTTTTTGTCCCGGTTTGAATTCCAGTCCGATCCGGAAATTCCATCCCAATTCCGCCCCGGAACGCCACGGTTCCGTTCCGGGTTCAAAATATATATATTTTTTTAAAAACAATTATTTTTGACATCTATACATCAAAATAATTTAAAAACACCAAAATATTTTAAATAAAAAAGAATTCAAATTTTAATTATGCTTGTTAAATTAATATATTATTTTTTTCATATATATATAATTAATTATATATGAACAGTATAACACTGAAACGGTACGCCGGAACGTTCCGTTCTAAACAAAAAACCAGAACGGTACCCGGAACGGATTTTACAACACTGATTACAACCTTATCAATTCCAAAAGACTCAAATTAATTAATTTGTGTTTTAAAAACAACGGCATTTAATTTAAAAAATAATTTAAAAATATTATCGCTTTAAAGTAACCAGATCAATTCATCATAGTTAGAACCTAACCTCTGGCCAGCGATACGATAACTTTGATTTGAATATGGGGTCCCCAACCAAACGAGAGTAAAGTCACGCGCCGAGAAGGCAAGTATACTTAAGAAAACACACATTAAACTCACACGTTCCAAGTTCCATAACAAAAACCGCCACCTTCCTGAATACAAAAACTAGAGGAGAGGCGGTGGTTACGTCTTAAAGCAGATTACTTCAATATCTCTCTCTGTGAATTGTGATTGATAGTTTCACTGACTGAACCAAGCCGAACGGCCTTCCTTGTCCTCTCCGCGGCTCCTTTAGGTATAATAATTATTTTTCTTCTCTCCCTCTCGTGCTGTTATGATAACGATTACGCCAATCCATTTATTTATCTAGATTATTGTTATTATTTTTATTTACTTTTTCGTTTTTGAAGCCAAAAATTTAACAAAGCAATGAAAAATCCTTCACTTCTGGTTTTCTCTCTCTCTCTCTCTCTCTCTCTCTCTCTGCCTCTCGTGATAATATCATCTATCGTAGTTTTGATTAAATTTAATTTTAATTTTTTTATGTTAAAAAATTGCTGTTTTTTTTTTTTAAATTAATTTTTACAGAATGCAGTACCTTTCTTTCTCTGTTGTTTGGCCAGCGGCGCAGGTCTTAATTTTCTGATTTGATACTTGATTGTTTTGCTTGTTATCTGTCGTTTGATGTTTTTAAAACTGTTTGATTGTTTGCATGATTTTTTGTAATTACATTGATAGCAATTCTGTTTCCTTTATGCTATCTGCTTAATTGTGGTCCTTTGATTCAGGTTTTTTCATCTTTTGCATTCTTATAATTTGCTGCAGTTCTTGTACATTTATCAAGGGATAAACCACCGATCTTGCTGATATATTTGAGTTGCTTGTTCTGTATGTTTCCAATGTTGCATGTGCAGAACTTTTCATTCATTTTTTCTGTCTATCTCAGTTTGTCTGGGTGCTGTCTCCTTGTTCTCGTTATTTTGAACTGTATGGTTGGAGTGCTATCCTTATTTATATGAGGATACTAATTTTTTTGAAATAGCAGAAATTTGTTATTCCACTTCCATTGCTTCTCTTTATGCCTCCTGATTTAGTATCTATATTGTGGTATTATCGCTGCATTGACAGATAACATCAAGGGCTCCAATGGAGTTTTATGAGCCTAATAATGTTCCTGGAAAATATCCCGAGTTTGGTGCAATCTTTATGTCAAACAGGGCTACAAGGGAAGAATGTTTTAGAAGGAAACTATTAGGCCTTCCATCAGGACAAGCTGACTTTGTGAAACAGGTTAAAGCTGGAATGATTTTATTTCTGTTTGAATTTGAGAGGAGAGAACTTCATGGTGTATTTCAAGCTTGCTCTGATGGCACAGTGAACATTGTACCCCAAGCATACAAATCATCTGGAAAACAATTCCCCGCACAGGTATTATGCCTCTTTATTGCTCATTTTATTTGTCTTTTTGTTGGAGGAAAAAAAATATAAATTTTGATTTTTTATGTGTTGGTTCCAGGTAAAATTCATCCAATTGTGGCAGTGTGACGCACTCTCTGAATATGAATTTCATGACGCAATCAGAGAAAATTATTTTTCACCATACAAGTTCAACTTTGGGTTGTCTGAAAGACAGGTCTTTCTTTGCTAATGATATCTAATCTGAACAGATTGAAAATCTCTAATTGGTGTTCAAACTGGTGACTGTTCTTCACAAATTGTGCAGGTTGAAAAGCTTCTTTTATTGTTCAGTAAAAGAAAGATAAAAGACGGGCTGCTTGAGAGGCAATTTACCCGATCCAATGTTGCAAGATCAGTTGGGTACACTGCAAAAGAAGCTAGAAGTGTCACTGGTGATGACAACTTTGTAACGATTGATAACAAGAAAGATGAGCGAAATGCAGGTGCTACTTTTTGCTCTGCCATCTCCACAGAGAACTTTGGGGACTCTACCAGCAAGCACAGAAGAGAGTATGATAGGTACACAAGTCCTCCTTCCAGAAATGGACATAAAACTAACAGAACACTTATCTCGAAGGAGCAGTTTGTGGTCTCCTTGAGTGAAGTTGGAGGCTTGGCCAAGGATGCCCGGGTTGTGAGAAGCAATATGGTAGAGAATGATCAAGATGCGGACATTGAGTCTAGGACAAATGTTTTAACTGATCACCATGGGTGTTCTATTACTACAAGCATAAGAAGTTTTGATTATGTCAACTTTGCTACAAGTTATGGGCTAGGACAGGAACTGGTGGAGGACAATGGTTTTCAGCAGCCCTCAACTGAGCATACTGGTATGTTTCAGTCTAATCCAGGCTTGGCTGAAGATGCCCGGGTTGTGACACACAATATGGTGGGGAATGGCCATGACGTGGGTATTGAGTCTAGGACGGAAGTTCCAGCTAATCATCACGGGCATTCTTTTCCTACAAGGAGTTATGATTATGTCAACTCTGTGAGCAGGTATGGGCTAGGACAAGAACTGATGGAGGACAATGGTTTTCAGAAGCCCTCAACTAAGTATACTGATATGTTTCAGTCTAATTCACCTCAAAGTTTTAGCAAACCCATCTTAGAAGAAACTTCATCAGTTAGTGATCATTTTCAACAATCTTCTGCAATCTTGGTGGAGCTGCAAAACTCTCAATATTATAGACAGCCCATTTTGCAAGCAATTAAGGATCAATTTCGACCATCTCCTGATGCACGTCACTTGATGGAGCCACATAATTCCGAGCTTTCTTTTTCTGCATTGGATGGTGATAGATTGCCTAGGTCTAATGCTTTATATTCAACATCTTATGGAGATGGAGTTGATGCATCCAATATTCCTTATGACCCAGATGTCCCCAGGCCTGGCAATAGGTGCTCTTCATCCCGTGGCCTTTCCAATTCAGTACTTGAATTCCCAGCATCTCACAGCTTTGCCATTCATTCATTTGATCAATCATTTCATCCCCATATGGAGCCTGAAGGCACAAGCAGTCACCTAAACACCAATGCTTCTTTGTCTGACTACATTCTGTTGTCCAATGCCAACCAACATGACCACCTGAACAGACCTGGCATGTTTTTCTCAGGTGCTGATTATCCTAGTCATGCAGCTAGGACCTCGTCTATGAATGGAAATACTGGGCACAGGAGGAGCCCGTCATCTTTTGAGCTCTGTAATTCAGTTCCTCAATGCCCCCCTCACAACATCTTTCCTGCTTTTGTAAATGAATCATTTCCATCACATATAGAGCCTAAAAGTACTAGCGAATGCCAAAACCTTAATTCTTTGTTGTCCAGTGACAGTCCATTTTCGCATCCTGGCCATCATGACCATGCAAACAGAACCAGCATGCTTTACCCTGGTGCTGCTTATCCTGAGAATGTGCAAAGAAACTCCTCTGGGATTGAATGGACAAGGGAGGACAATTCTGCTTGTTCCTGCAGTCTTAACAGGTCTTCCTCCTTTGTGTCTGCTGGTAGGTATTCTGTCTCTTCACAAGAGGAACTTGATCATCAAATTTCACAGCTTGAAAACGATGAAGCATTATCTGTTAGTGTTCCTAGATTGAAACACCATGAAAATGGTTTGATAAATCTAGTTACACGTGAAAACTCTGAGAGAATGTTCTCTGATCATCAGAAGAGAAAAAGTGTCTTTTCCCGCTTAGCTTTTTCTTCAGAAGTATGCAAGCAAGAAGAACATGCTGTTGATTCATCAGTTGATGAAGTCATGACCATATTGCACCAAAGTCACAACCAACAGGTGAAGGAGAAAAGAATTAAGCCGCAGATGAAAAGGCAAGATGAGGTTACAAATTTCAAGGATAAGAAACAGAACAAGAACTCCCAGTTATTAATGGGTCAATTGCCGAATGTCTCAAAGGGGATTATCATGAATGATATTTCAGCTGGCAAGGGGGATGATCTCCAAATACCTGAAGTGATACCTTTTATAGATTTCAAGAGCCGTAGAAAAGCACAAAAAATTGTGAGTGATGCCAATGCAGGGAGTACAGAAAACACTGACTTATCAGGTCAGCAGCATAAAAGAAGAAAGTTGATCAGGCCAAAATTCAGTGGTAATGGATCGTCTGGCAATGTTAATATCGGAAGTCAGGATAATTAGACCTCCCTTTTGCTTGCCTTCACGTTTGCTTTCCGTTCGGTAACATATTTTGTTTTGAACTTGTTTAGGTGGATAAAACTTGTTCATGAATTCAGCTTTTAGCTTTCTTTTGGCCGAACGCATCTGTTTCTTGAATATGATTTTCAGCAGTTGTCAGTTAGATGGAACGAGCTACTTGAGGCTCTTTGTAATGTGGCCTACGCGTTTGATACAGTAGGTTTATGATCTCGGCAGTTTATTGATATTTTGCTATATTTGTTTTGCTTTTGAATTGCAGAGAAGGAATATCATTTATACTCCGTGGTTTTTTTGATTTATTATTATTATTATTATTATTATTGTGTAAAAACAATGTTTAGAAATGGAGCCGTATTTGAGTCATAACATTATTCAAGTTTTATAAGTTGATTTTATTTTCATAGGATGATAAAAGAATAATTAATGATAGTAAAAAAATATAAATAAAATAAAATAAAAAGTTTACAATACCTTGAAAATATATATAAGTCCAATATTGGATAAAAAGAGATTAAAAATCAGATTTAAATCAATTTGAGGTAATGCGATATACATGTACAAGTTATCTAGTTAATAAAAGTGTCAATCTACATTAATTTGCAAAACTCTAGGAGATTACGATAAATTAAAAAAAAAAAACACTTGAAGAAAACTGTAAAGGCATCTTTTTTTTTTCTTAAAAAAATAATATCAAATAATAAAATTAAAAATAAAATAAGTTAAAAAAAATCAATTCGTGCTAGTTTTTAAAATTCATAATCAAGGTTATGGCATGAGGTATCATGTATCTGTCCAAATTGCATGGACGACTCTCATATCCTTAAGTGTGCATAACACATTTTAATTATTTTTATTTTAAATTATGTTTTTGATTTTGATATGTTGATTTCAAAAATAATTTTTTAAATATAAAAAATATTGTTTTAATATATTTTTCAATAAAAAAAATAATTTTAAAAATAACACGAAAAAGAAAAGCTAACAAACAGTACACAAATTGTAAGTTAGTAAAAGCACTTCACTTCCTAACCCTTTTCAATTTTTTAACCGTTAGTCGGCCCATGAGCTTATTATCCCCGCCCTCCTTCTCCCCTCCTTCACCATCTACATCTACTGACTCCCTCCTCCGTCATCTTTCAACGGCATCTTCCCAAAAATGCTCCGCAACCGCCGCCGTCCTCGTTACAGCCCGCAAATATGCGCTGTTATCGCCGCTCTCCTCCTCCTCTTCTCAGTCTCTCTCCTTTACACTCGCCTCTCTTCCTCCCCCCAACACAGCACAGTTCCTTCTTCATTCAAAACCCAAGCTAGCGAGTTCTCAATAGCAATTGACAAGATCGATGAACAAGACACCATTAAAGTAGAAGGAGATCACCAGAGCGACATAAATGAAGACCAAAACGACACCGAAGAAGACACGAAAAGGCCCGCGATTTCCTCTTCTGGGTATTACATGGATCATGTAACTGGTTCAATTAGAAGGTATTTGAATAAGAAATCGATAGAAGATTATGATTTTTCTGATTATAATTCCAATGGTTTTAGTCTAGGATTGAATGTAGATGATTATAAAAGTAAGACTGCGTTTGGCAGTGATGATATTGTTGTCGATGAAGAAGTTAAGAGAAAATTGAGTGAAGTTAAGAGTATTGAAGATGCGTTGTTGTTGAAAATAGGTAAAAAAGTGTCACCTTTAAGAGAAGGGTGGGGTGACTGGTTTGATAAAAAGAGTGATTTTTTGAGAAGGGATAAAATGTTTAAGTCGAATTTGGAAGTTTTGAATCCATTGACTAATCCTTTGTTGCAAGACCCTGATGGGGTTGGTGTCACTGGGTTAACTAGGGGTGATAAGGTTATGCAGAAGATGATTTTGAGTGAGTTTAAGAGGAACCCTTTTGGTGAGAAGAGGAGTTTGAGTGGTTTGGAGATGATCCGCAATGCGAAAGTTGGAGAGAAGGGAGGTGAGGTTAAGAGAGTATTGAATGAAGATAATGGAATTTTTTTGAAGGATGGTGATGGTAATATTGGTAAGGATGTGAATTTTGAAGGAAATGGGTTTGTATTGCATGAGGGTCATGAGAGAAATTTGATGAAAGATAAGAGCTTGAGTGATGGATCAGATGGGGATGATGGGAGAAATTTGATGAAAGGTAAGAGCTTGAGTGATGTATCGAACTTGGAGGGAGTTAAAGATTATAAGGGTGATAATAATCTGAGTGCAAATGAAAATTTAGTGGATAATAGTAGTGATGTTGGTGGTGAAACAAGGCAGATGACTGGAATGGAGAATAAGAGGTTCAAAGATCATCAGAGGAAGCCTGAGGAGTTGAGTCATATATTTGCGGATGGGAAAAGATGGGGTTACTTTCCTGATATGCATCCTCATTTGTCATTTTCAGATTTCATGGCTTCATTTTTTAGGAATGGAAAGTGTGAAATGAGGGTATTCATGGTGTGGAATTCACCACCATGGATGCATAGTGTTAGACACCAAAGGGGACTTGAGAGTCTGCTCTCCCACCATAGAGATGCATGCGTTGTCATTTTCTCTGAGACAATTGATCTGGATTTTTTCAAGGACAGCTTTGTGAAAGATGGGTAGGCTCATAAATAGGCCTTTTTGAATTCAGACATTGATTTGTAGTCTAATTATCATTTGTGGTAATCAATGCAACTATTTTCTGTATAGTTACAAGGTTGCTGTTGCCATGCCAAATCTCGATGAATTGCTGAAGGATACACCCACCCATATTTTCACTTCAGTTTGGTTTCACTGGCGAAAGACAAAGTATTATCCAACTCATTATAGTGAACTGGTCCGCCTTGCTGCTCTCTACAAGTAAGCACGCTTCTAGAAAAATACCTTGGAATGATGCAATAGCTTGTTGGTTCTTTTGTGAATCTCATTCAGGACACTATTTTGAGACGTTGAAAATAAGTAGCCTATGTCTTCAAGTGCTAAATCTCATAATGTTGAAATTTTGATGGTGGCTCTTGACCTGGAAAGTGGAAACCACGTATTAGTTAATATCCTCTTCACTTGAGTTGAGCAGTATTTTCATTTTATATTCCAGATGATGGTTCTACTATGTACTGTAGTGACTGAATCACACCATTTCTTACTGCTATTATGTTTAGAACCAACTTTTTTGTTAAATATTTTTGTTGGGTTGTGCAGGTATGGTGGTATCTATCTTGATTCTGATATCATAGTTTTGAATTCATTGTCTTCACTTGATAATACTGTTGGCCTGGAGAATCCACGAGCTGGAAGTTCTTTGAATGGGGCTGTGATGGCATTTAGAAAGCACAGGTATACCAGTGGCACTTGTGTTTTACTGGCATAAATCATATCTATTGTTGTAATTTTTTCGGGTTAGTTTTGGACTTAAAAATTTATTTGGATTTAATCCATTAAATTCAAGGGTATTATCTTTTATAGACGAATGTTTTAGTTTCCAAGTTCTCTCTTCCTCCCTCTCTCATTTATCTCTCTAAATCCCTCCTTTTCCCATGTCATTTAACTGCTGAGGTCTTTTGTCTGTTCTCTGCTTCCCTTTCCCATGAATTGCTTAACTCATTCTTAATGTGCTGATCAGGAATCTTTAATATATTTGATCAAAACGAGTGCAAATTTGTCCTCTTCTCAGTATTCTTTCTGCAATGCTGCCTTTCCTAGTTTTTCCAATCTGCCCCCCACATCCCCAAAACAATCCACTTCCAATAAGAATGTGTCATTATCAGTTTGCTATGATTTTTCTCTTTGCTTTATCCAATGGGTTTATTAATACTTCCAACTGTTAACATGTCTTGGTTATAGTTTCATTAACCATAATCAAGTGGCCATGCAGGGTGTTTTTTTTTCCCTCTTTCTTTTCCCTTTATAGCGATTACCTCCCTTCTGGAACTTATTTACTTCTCTTCATGCAGTCCATTTATAACCAAGTGTTTGAATGAGTTCTATATGACATATGATGATACCCGTTTAAGATGGAATGGAGCTGATCTTTTGACAAGAGTCGCAAGTAAATTTTTGAGTAAGGAGAATAAGTCCATTAATCAGGAGTTGAAAGTGCAACCCTCTTACATTTTCTTCCCCATCAGTTCACAGAATATTACCAGGTATTCTCCAAATTTTGTGCTCATTTCTTGACATGCTTACTCATTTTTTAGCATTTAGATAAGCTTTTTTTTTTTTGGCGATCACACGTGCACTAGTAAGTTGCTCAAAATGTTGCTTTTTATGAGTTCATTGCAATGCGTTGTTGAAAACATAGGGTTCTGGCTCCAACTCCCTTTTCCCCACAACTTTTGTTTACATGTTGGAAAATTGAAAGAAAAACTTAGAAATTACTCTTGAAGTTGAATCTGCAAAATGTAATGACTGTACAGTAGAGAAACCTCTGTTGCAGTTCTGTGAGCAGACTTTCTGTCACATTTAAATTAAAACACCTTGTCCGAGACTCTCATCTTATATGTGATAAATTGTTCCCCATGTTCTATTATGTATTTTCTTTTAAACAGAGTATAGTTGTAATAACGGTACACCAAAGGGTTTCTTGCTCTTTAACTTCACATGTTTCTCTCCCACCGCTGGCTACTACGTACTCTCTCGCCAAGATAAATTGAGGCTTCAAGCAGAACAAATTTGTCTAGCCATATTATGATTAAAATTTGGTGTGTTTCAGCATCGTTTTTGAGACAACTGAAACCAAGGTTTTTGGTTTGAAATTTGGATGGATAAGTCTGAGTTTGTGTTTGGGGTTTGAGAATTTGGTGCTGAAATTCTAGTCTTTTATTGCAGAAAATTTAAGATAATCCCTAGTGAATACATCCTCCCAAAATGCACTCTGTCTGATGGATTCTCATTGTTCATTTTACAGTTCAACAAGAAAAGTTTTTCTTCACCAGCACTTTTTTTTTTCGCAAATGCAATTTGCATGTACCCATTATTTGTCTGGTTTAAGATGGCTTTATATAAACTTGACATCTTATATTTTAGCCTTTAAAGTGTCAGTATCTTCAGCAGATCTGTGGCATAAAAAAATTCTTTACCTCTTTTGTGGCTTAATTAATTCTAAATGCAAACAGCTACTTCACCACACCGGAAAATGAAAATGAAAAGGCTCACCAAGATGCTCTCTTCGAAAAGATTCTCAGTGAGTCATTGACATTTCATTTTTGGAATAGCTTGACATCTACTCTCACTCCAGAGCCAGGAAGTCTCGTCTCTCGGCTCATTGATCACTCCTGTATCCGTTGCTTTGACGTGTTGTGAATTGTACAAGCCAATTTCCCCCAAACTTTGTTCATTAGGATGAGCTACAGAAACATTTAGCATATCAAATTGTTATCACCGCTGAGAAAGATATCCAGCATTTAGCCACCGTAGAGATTTGAGGTTCAAGAAATGTTCCTATTCATGTAGTAGTAGTATACACAGTTTTGTAAATGATAGTTTGAAGTATGTCATTGAAATTTATTTTTTATCTTCTGTATTATTTACACAATTTGTCACAATTTTCTGACTAAATAAAACCACCGATTAGCTTGCTTCTTGATGATGCTTGTTCTGTTGGACCCATGCTACATATACTATCATATAACCAAATTGTTTTGTTTCCATTGCTGACCTTCTTGAGATGAAGAACATTTTGGTTGCGCCTTCCATAGATTTGACAAGTGGATAGCTTCTACCAAATTTTGTTGTTGATTAGTAAGCAGATTGAATCCATGATTTCAGCCCTTCATTAAACTGTTAAAATCAACCTGAGATCACTCGATTTTGAAGGAAGAATTACAAATGAGTGGAGAAGGCATTACAATTATAGACTTGTTTGAAAGGTAGGATGATGCCATTAAACGAGGTCAACATTGTAAAGGCAAAAGGAAAAATAAACGGGTTATACCTCGCTCAAGGCTACATTTTTAGGTTTGCTAAACAATGCCTTAAAATATTGAAACCTTTTTTTTATATCCCCTGTTTTGTACACAGTGACATAGCTGTGCTCCCAACAAGCGAAGTATCATTTCTCCGATAAGCCAGCATCTACCATCAAAGCAGGCCATGAACTCAACACCTCGCCTACCTAGCTTGTCAGATTCCCGTGCATGCTCTTCACTGAAGCCTTATCATGCCTTTCCAGGTGTCAGAGGCAAGAGGAAGAGCTGGAAATTATTTGGATTCATGGACATTAGCACACTTCTAAGCTCTAATCAATGGCGTTGGGCCCAAAGCATCTCCTTTTCACAGGGTTCCATACCCATTGAAGCAGGAACCTCCTCCCTTTCACTCCGTTCACATTATACCCATCTCCCCAATAATCTTTATACACTTTCCCCACAAAACCTCCACCCCCACCAGTCCCGTACACACCCAGACATAAATCTGCTATCTCGGATGGCGAGGTAGGGTCATCTCCGGCGTACCATGCATTGATAAGTGGATTGCTCGACACTTCTGCTAGCTCATGAGCAAGCACGCTGATCATTCCATCTACCCCCGGATCCCCATTCGGGGCTCTCATTATGTTGTTGCCGCCGTTAGTGCTTGGCGGCGGCTTCCCTGAATACTTGGGCCAAGCAAATGGATAGGCACACATACCAGGACATTGCGTCCCGCTATAACCAACCCAAGCATAAGGCACGGTGACACCAACTATGGTTGGAAATGTGAAGTAGTGAAAACCACAAACTGCTCTGCAGAAATCTTGAACTTGAACATCACCGGAAGTCAGCACCAAGTAGAGACCATTGTGAGGATTGAGAGGCAAAGGTCTTGGATGGGCGTTGACTGCAGATTTGATGATGGATTGCATCGCCAAACGACTTAGATAACCACCATGAGAGTATCTAGAGTCAGAGAACTCCCCTGACAGGACAATGTTTCCAGTGACATTCGATCCTGTTTGGTCTGTGTAAAGACGGACTGTCCTCCACCAATCAGCAACAGAAGGGTAAGGAGATGAATAAGAGAGGGAATAGATGAAATCTCTAATAGTAGCCTGGTGGTTTTGGTTCCATCGACCATACCAGATAATGTACAAGCTGACAGGGGCAGCAAGAACAGGCCCCATGTGGTACTGAAGGTCTACTAAATCAGAGGAGCCCTCATAGTTCTTGGCTTGGTTGAACAGGTTGTCTTGGCTCCATGAAAAGGCCAAAGAAGACAAACAAAACAGAGAAAGCAAGAGAACATGGCCTTCCCTAAGCTTCTTCTGCATTCTGTTCTTTGAGAAGGAAAAAAAAAAAAGCAACAGCGGCAGCTCTCTCTAGTCTCTGGTTTTGTGGTTTTGACAGTCGAAGAAGAAAGTTCTTATATAAAAGATCAGAAGGTCTACTGAGGGGGAGGAAGAGAGGCAGGTGACTCGGTGGGATTCTTCATTTCTTATTATTTCCTTGCGGTGGACAGTGGTCTGCATGTTTACATAATTCCCCTCCATCATTTCTCTACTTTTTGATGATGACTATCCACATCTCTCCTTTTGTTTCTTACCCTTTATTCCATTTTCTATGAATTATGATAGATAAAAGTGGTAGGTTATCAGACTTATAATGTATTTTGTCCATAATATTTGTTGAGGTTGCTGCCGTTATTGGCTCCATAACTCCTAATAATTGAACTTAATTTAGAGGTCTAAACCGCAATCGCACTCCAAACAGGCACTAACTCGAATCAAAGTTTAGCTTCATAAAACAACCTCGTTTTCATCATTATTTTTCTATAATAAAAAATTGATAAATCATATTTTATTTTTGGATAAAATTAAATCACCTCTATCTTATATAATCCACTGATTTGGATCTCAAACCAATATGCACTGAATTTAGAGATACACTTGGATTAAAAAAAAAAAAAAAAAACTCACCCCACAAGTCTACTCTGTCAATTTGGAATCAATTGGGTTGTGATCCCAAGTATTGATTTGGATGGTGGCATAAAGTCAGTAAGATAAAGAAATGATAATCAGGAGTGGAATTAAATGATGGTTGTTCCCTGCAGTAAAAGCAAGCATGTGATACCTTTTATCATTTTTCTCCCTTCCAGACTACATTTCTTCTTTCAAGATCTTTGACTCTCTATGTTGATTAATTTATGCAAAAAAAATTCATCAGAAACATAATTACATAACCAAGCATATTGTAGTTACATAAAATTTTCTTGGAAGATAGGTCAAGTAGCAACCTGTGGAAGAAAGAGAATATGTGACTTTCAAATTATTTAGTAGGTGATTTAGTGGTACAAGCTTGGAATTCAAGGGTTGATTTTTTCTATGATTTCAGGTTCGAGTCTTTCGATTACTAATATAATAATCACAGAAACATAAATACATTAAAAAAAAAGAAAATATATGACTTGCAATAATAGCAAGTAAATAGACAAGCCCTCTTCTAGCAAGCCGTTCACAGAGGAATAGATCTATCTTGAGCTTGTCGTTGTCCATGTCCTCAAGCTCATTGAGGGCATGTGAGGCTGTTTTTGGATGGCAATTGAGCTTTGTACTTGGTCATGATTAATCAAGATTAAATAACATTTCTAATTAATGCATCAATCTTATATAAGTTATGAATAATTTGGTCTCAATAGACGTGATGATAGAAAATTTATGATTTGTACAATAGATCTCGAGTTTGAGTCAGAGCGTGTATCTTTTATAAGAGCTCGGAACAGCTGGAGTCTTACTCATTTACTTGTTCTCACAAAATATATTTTTCAGGGAGTAAGTTTTCTTGTAAATAATTTGATTAATAATTGAGTAAGTAGAGATTTCGTTCTTGGTCATAAAAAAAAAAGAAGAAGAAGAAGAAAAGGGAATTAATGCAACAATTAATCGGACGTAGTAGTTGGTTATGATATAAATAAGTTTCTTGTAATCATGCAAAGGTGGAAGGTGCATGTGATGGTTGAAGCATTTTCAACCTTTTGCCCTTAATGATAGGAGCAAATTGATTCCCTAATAAAGTTTTTTACCTCACTAAAATGTTAAAAATATTATCCGCTTTGAGATTTTTTTTATATAATATATAGTTTTAAAACTCAATTCAATAATTAATTTGGTCAAACATTTGGACAATAAATCAAATGGATCGACTCCGAGATTAACATGTTAATCTAAGTTATGATTTTAAAAAATAAAATAAAATCTAAGTTATGATTTTTATTTAAAATATAAAATAGTTTTGATAAACCAAAAAAATGGTTTTGCAATAAACCCTAGATCAATAAATAAAATAGACTTTATAATTATGATAATTCTCGAAGAAATCATGATAAGAGTTTACTTCTCCAATGTACTGACCTACTTTTGAAGAGAAAGATGTTTGAGTTTTAATGATCACCAAGAAATCAGGCGTCTATTTTGCTAATTGATTGTTTCAACTGCAATTTTCATGACTTGTGGCAAAGTACTTTTCTCACGGTGGATTTTGATCTCACTGTTCTACATGCGTTACCAAAAGTCAATAGTTACACATTTCATTTCAGTCCTTCGATTTATCAGTAAATTCATCTAATAGTTTTAAGAAAAACATTATGATAGTTTTAAGTAAATTCATCTATTAATTATTTCTTGGAATTCGATTTGAAAAGAAAATCGACACAAGGAAGAGTGAAAAATCCCAGACAATGAAAAATCACAACAGGGCCTCTCACCTTCCCTCTGATATAGGATAAATCTTCACATAAAATAATGAGCTTCAAGGAAGAATCAACAATACATTCATGAACCTGTATGGTGTAATGACAAAAAGCTTATGATTTGCAAATTCTCGAGTTCAAGTTAGGACGTGCATCTCTGTAAAAGTCTGAAACAACCGGAGTTTTATTTACTCATCCAAACTCATAAAATATATTTTTTAGGGAGTGGAGTCTCCTCGCACAAAAAAAAATAGATTCATAAATTTGGTAGCAAAACTCTGTGAATATACATGCTTTATCTTTTCTAATCATGTGTTATTCGTTTGCAAATAAATTGATTTTTTGCCCAGAACCACCTATCATGCTTTAATTTATTTTTATTCGATAATAAAAACAGTGGCAGATTCATTTTTATATTAACTTGGATTAAATTTCTAAATAATCTTAAAATTACACTCCATATTAATCCAAGAATTTATAATTTAATACATTCTTCTTCAATCACCAAACCAACATAGAGATTTTTCACAGTTTTCTTTTATACAAAATGGGGAGGGGGAGAGAGAGAGAGAGAGAGAGAGATTAATCTTGATAAATAAATATATAAAAAATCAAAATTAATCAGTAAAAAACCTTCACAATGGTGCTGAAATTACCACACCTGCCCAGCAGCTCTACCATAGATGGGTTGTGGTTGGACCACAAGTTATTATCAAACTGTGATTCTAGTTAATAAAATATGTAATAACTAATATTCAAGCATAGACTATGCTTGGACATTAAATATATAATATCTATTTTTATATATAACTATGGTATAAAAACATATGTAGATACTAATAACCAAGAAATATTAGTAGTGTATAAAATCCAACCCAATAATAAATACAGACGAGATGAATCCCATCACATGTTATGTGCACTCAAAGAAGTAGAAATAGCATTTCAAGATCTTCCAAGCCCAAGCTTTCAAATAAAGAGACAAAAGCAAACATGTCATCACTAAACGAGCCCAATGGGTAAAATTCTATGTCTTCCTTTGAAAGTTCAAGGTTGAGTGACGAACTCTTTAATAAGAAGTGTCCATGTTTGGTTCCCCAAGGTCATTCACATCCGCCATTAGAAATTAGTTTTTTTTATATATAATAATATAAATTATATTATAGAGTTTTACTTAACAACTTAAATTTTTAAATGAGATAGTTTTTTTGTTATGGTATCAAAACATTATTAACCCAACGGTCATGAATTTAAATCTTACCATCCTCATTCTATTTAATAAAAATTAAGCATAAAATAACGTGAATATGTGTACAAGTTTCAAGTTCAAATGATTTTTATTTGAGGAAGTGTGTTAAAGAATAATATAAATTATATCATGAGAATTTACCTAACAGCTTAAATTTTTAGATGAGATGGTTTCTTGACATTCAGAAATTGGGCAAAATCATGCATATTGAATACCTTAACATTTTTATTTGATAACTCCAACTTTTCAAGGTCTTGTAAGAAATATCGTGTTACTATGTCATTGTTTGACACTGCGTTTCAAAAATATTTTTGAAAAAAAATGATTTTTTTTATTTTTATTTTAAATTAAATATTTTGATGTTTTTGGATTATTTTCATGTGTTAATGTCAAAAATAATTTTTTAAAAAAATAATAAAAACATTATTTTAATATATTTTTAAACAAAAATCACTTTAAAAACAACCTCAACCACAATCTTAAACAGTCACTACCAAAGGCACTAAGATTTCGAAGTACTCACCAACCGACTCCATATCTCTACTTGGAGTCTCTTAAAGGTAACCTTGAGCAATCATCTACTTGCAACTCTGTTTTCTTCCCATCGGACTTCAATCCTGAACTAAGCAAGTGCTTCTTATTTTTGTCTTTGCTTTCACAGCTTCCCTCACATCTGCTATATTTTGCAGATTCATTACACGAAGAGTCCCACCAAGGTGGTTTAGGCTCTTTATTTCTCCAAGATTAGCTGCTTTAATTTCTTTCCCACAACCTGGACACACAGAGAAATGATCTAGACGAGATTATGAGAGTAACAGTCCAAATTATTTCAGCTCATTTTGATGACGTCTGCCGTTTCCTCCATTCATGTTCTGAAGTTATCAGCTTTATTCAAAAATTACTGCATCCTCAGGTCGAGTACACCATCTTCTTCATGAGATTGTTTCCTGAAGTCTGATCTAATTTGGCCATCACAATGTCAAAGTAAGTTTACAATCGGGAGCAGCCTCCCGATATAACATGTTAAACTCAATGCTCAAGATAAAAATCCTGCAGTCTCTTGGAGCTCTCAAAGATCCAGTTCAATAATATGAACACTGAGGCAGAAAAATTTCAGGGAAATAAAATATAGGGTTTGTTAAACTTTGCAGAAAAGATATATACTCATACCATCTTGATCAATACGGAACGAAATCATTAAAATAGTGTTTATTTATTTATTTTTTAAAAATTAGTTTTGACATCATCTTATCAAAATAATCTAAAAACACCAAATTTTTTATTTAAAATATGTTTTTTTATAGGAGAGATCGTGGAAAGATAGGTTATTTCTTGCAGACGATGAGAAGCTGCTGGAAAAAGGGATTTCTGGGGTGGATCCCTTGGGAATGTCTAAGCAGCTGCACAGAAAAATTACTAGCAGAATTTCGCTCATGGAAACATGAAGATAAAAGTAAAAGATGTGCTGTTCCTGAAGCCTTCTAACGGTCTAATTACTTTTTTGTCTTTTTAACTTGAACTTATTCTCAATTTTCAAACAAGCCCTTAAATCTGGAATGTATACAATCGAATCCTTGAATGTAATATAATGAATATCCAACCATAGTAATACACACACACACACACATCAGACAGCAAGCATACATCAGTAATGTCCAAACCAACAACAGATCCAAACAAATTCACAGAACTTGAACTCAAAAGTTTGTAAGTAAATTGACAAACGAAAATAAAAACCAGATCATGCAAGCAGAACCGAGCTCGATCACGAGAGAACCACCTCAGGGCCAATGATCAAGCATCTACCAATACCGCAAGGCTGTCAAATAAGCAAAAAAGAAAATCAGAAACGGGTCATAAGCGAAAGCCAATTTTAGGAACGTGCTTCCTAAAAGAATCAGAAAATTTATTAGCAAAAAACACTTGTGAAGCATCATCTTTTGCTCAGAATTTTTCTCTATGAAATCAAAAGATAGTTAAGTACCTGACAACGATCTTTGACGCTCGAGGAGTGTGAGGGGAAGAAGAGCTTTCCTGTTTCCCTGTCATCGGCAGAACCTAAGAGTTCCGTGGTGGTCTCTTGCTACGCTGATAATTAATTTCGATTTCTGAGATGTGAGAAATCTTGTGCCAGTCTTCACCCTTGTCCTTCTCGTAATGTTCTTTCAGAGCGGGGCATTCATTCATCTTCAATTCCACTAGTGGTGCTGTAAGAACATAGTCTGGCAGTGCTTTCAACTTGGTACAGCCCTTGACTTCTAATTCTCGAAGTTGTGGCATTACTTCTGTCTTTGTATCTTTTTCTCCCGAGCTCATTCCAATTCCGTCCCACTCTTCCAACTCTTCCATTTTCCAGATACATAGTTCTTTCAGCTTCGGGAATGCAGTAACCGGTGCCATCTCTCCGTTTTCTCCTTTCTTTGATATACCTTCACTGCCATGGTCAACAGTTTCAATTCCTAAAAATCCAACACCCAACTTTCTTGTTTGCACACCTATTGTTAGTTTCTCGAGGTAAGGTAGTCTTCCGAAAGGAGGCAGAACCTCGATGCTTCCACAATGAGAGACATCAAGCTGCTTTAATTTGGTCAACGACATTATCCAGTTCGGTAACGAGGTCCCTCTGAATTCTGATATGCATAAAACTTGCAAGTTTGATGGTGGATGCAAAGCTTCAATCAAAGCATTCTCGTCAACTTGCAACTCTGTTTCATCTCCATTGAACAGCAGATACAGACCAGTCAGGTGCTTCTTCTTGATTTCGGCTTTCAAGGCTTCGTTCATATCTCTGACATTTCGTAGTTTCTCTATCCAAAGAGTCCCTCGAAGATCACTTAAGTTTCCCAATTCACCAAGATTAGCTGCACCGCTTTGAACCCCTCCTCTACCAACAATGAAATTTGTTAATGTTCGAAGTAAAATTAATTTCTCTATTCCTCTCGGCAGGAAGGCTACACCTGAACCATACATCTCCAAATACATTAATCTGATGAGCTTTCTCATCTTTTGAGGTAATTACTTTACAGATTCACACCAACTAATATCCAAGGACTGCAAATTACACAATTCACTTATTGTTTCAGGCAACTCCTTTAACCACTGGCAGTGAGAGAAATCGAGATACCTCAGATGCAACAATTTCCCCACGTCACTTGGAATGTTTTCAATTGGAGATGAACTCAGATCAAATAACCTCAAATACTTCAAGTTACTGAGCAATTTATGCAGCGGTTTGCTGATTTCGGTATCGTTATCAGACCTTATCAGGAGGCTGCGGAGCTTTCTTGCATTATAGATGGACTCAGGAAATCGCGCCCAATTGGAAACTGTAATAATTGCATGGCGAGCTTTTCCATAGATAGACTCATTTTTTTGTCTCCTCAGAACATCAGCTTCCACCGTGAAGCATTCATCCTTCATCAAAAACTGGGCGAAATCATGCACTATGTCATGCATCTTGAACTTCATAGAGTCTTCGTCCGTTTCTTGAAAATCCTGGAAGAAAGCACGCGTAGCTAAGATTTCGAAGTAGTCCTTGCCAACCAGCTCCATTACTTTACCCTTGAGGTAACCCTGTGCCATCCACATCTTGATTAATTTCCCTCTCTCCATCACATGATCTTTAGGAAACATGGCACAGTATGTGAAACAGCTTCTTATGGCAATAGGTAAATCATAATAACTCAGAAGCAATGGGGGAAATATGCCCTTTTCAACCTCCTCTATTTCCCATAGTTCATTAGATAAAATATTTTCCCACTCTTCTGCTGTTCTTTTAGATTGCATAAGACCTCCTAGTGTCTTCACAGCTAGAGGCAAACCCTTACACTTATGTACAATTTCCTTGCCAATACCAGTTAACATTTCACAGTCAACCTCGCTTCTCCCAGAGAATGCTACCTGACTGAATACTGACCAACACTCAGCTTCCGACAACTCCCCGAGGACCAAAGGGTAAGCAGATTCCATCATCTTTACTACCGAATTCTTACGAGTAGTCACTAAGATTCTACTTCCTGGGGCACCACACTTGAGCGATTCTTTCAGTGGCTCCCATTTTCTTGAGTTATCTTCCCACACATCATCAAGCACAAGAAGGAACTTCTTTCCCTCGATAAATTCAGAAATTCTCTTACAAAGTGGTTCCAGCTCTACCAAATTTGGAGCTGCCCCGCTAAGATCTTCAATGATGGCCTTTGCAACCGTTTTCTCATCAAAAGGATGTGATACACACACCCATATTCTCTTCTCAAAGTAAGTCTTAATCTCATCAGCATTGTAGGCTAGTTGGGCAAGAGTTGTTTTACCTATCCCTCCCATTCCCTCAATGGAGATGACTTGAACTTTCCTTCCTTCTTGACTACTGCTACACAGCAACTTGCTGATCACGCGTTTCTTCTCATCTTCTCGTCCGTGAACCCCAGATACATCAACAAAGGAGGTCGTTTGCCGGCCGGGTTCTTTTTCGATGGCCCTATGCAATTTAAAACCAAACTTAGCTTTCCGTTCGACTATATCTTCCAGTTTTTCACCGACCTCTTTAATCTTATGGGCGATATCATGACGTCGAGCTACCCGATGGAAACAATAGCAGGAGCGCAGGAAGTAAAATGCCACCGATGTTGGAGCTAAAGCATTTTCTGCTTCCTCCGTTGCCCATTTCTTAACTGCAGTACTCCACTCATCCACCACATCATCCATATCATAAGACACATCTTTGAGGTCGTTCAGCCAATGTTTTACTGGAGCATCCTTCAGCTGTTTTCTCTCTGCGTCTTCAAGGACGTCGCGGATAGCAAGGAAATTGTTTCTGAGATTTTCAATTTCTTTCTCCACACCCACAACAAGTTTCACTTCATGTTCTACCTGCAAGGAAATCATACAATTCTTCATTTATCACTTCTAATTTTTTTATTTTTCTTCTTAATTCATCATATATCATGCCAAGAATTTTTCTTGATTTTGAGTAGACAGCGTTTAGCCCATAGAAATAACAGGAGGTACATATTCACATGACAAATATTTTTTTTGGGAAATCTCAACAGTAGTCCCCAAATTATAACTCAAATCTCATTTGAGTTCCTGGAAAATTCTTTTCTCTCAATTGGATCCCCAAGATTTTCAAAAATAACTATAACTTAAATCTGTCTATTTTAATGGATCTCCTTTCTGCAAGTTTTGTCTATATATATTTTGCTCCTTTAAGTTTTTGATTTTAAGATACACATTATTTTACAGGATGTCCTATGGAGTAACACTTCTATTTTCATTCATTGTTAATTATATATGTAATTACAATTTGTCCCTTTGAAGCTTTTTAATTTTTCACTCAATCGCATAGAATTTTATTTTTGTCAATTAACTAGAAAATTCAAAATTGCTTTCAACGGGACGAATCCACTAATCATAATAGAAATCAATGAAAAAGAGCTTCTACTTCGAATTACTTTAAAATCATCAAACACCACTAATGGAAAAATTATATATAAACTTTTATAAGAAATAAATAGCATGAATCATTATCGAGAACAAAATGAGTACTATGATAATGCATGTGTACCATGGTTTGATGGAGGTGACGTGCAGAAATTAATTATATTATGGAAAAGGGTTGATAACATTTAATTTGAGATTTGTTTTTAGAAATGATAGAAGTTTATCTCAAAATTATCCTATAAAAAGATTTATTTTATATCTTTTTCCTTGTTAATTCAACCAAACATATTTTTATCTTGAAACATTAATTAAAAGCTTTTTATCCTTTTTTTTTTTATCTTGAAACATTAATCAAAGACAACTTTTATGGACATATGCAAAGCTCCCATCATCTTCATCATTTTTCTTATCTTACTAAAAAGAGACGCGGCTAAAATTAGTAAAAAATCTTTTTGCGAATTGCTGAGATAATTAGGAATCTTAGACAAGAGAAAGCACGTTGAAAAGCTTTGCCATGCATGAAAACATAGCTAAACGTTTTAGTACCTGGTCTTGAGCGACTGATATTATCCTCTCCAAGATTGTGGACACAAGTGCATCCGCCATTGTTGATTTCGATATTTGATCGGAGGAAGGAAAGACAGGGAGATCAAAGACGGTGTTACTATTGACTGATAGAATTTATGAGAAGCTGTAAGAAGCTGGTTTTAGGGTTGAGCCTTTGAGGAGAGTGAGTTCAACGCTTCTGTAAAAAGCATAGTATTGATGCTTGATTGCATCAGCAAGGTAACAAATAAATAACGCAAAGCATATACCAAAACCAGTTATTCCATGAAAAGCAATAAAAAACTTAAAAGCAAAACTTACTTTGTGAATTATTTCTTGAGAAATGAATAATAAATGGAAAGGGGTTTGTGCTTGAGCTTAAGAATAAGAAAGGAATAGTTTTGAGCAAATATTTTGCTGAGTCGATCTCGAATCAAGATTGAGCAGTTTAATTTGTTTTACAGGCCAAGAAAAGTCCAGCCATGAGGCTATTGGATTAAAAAAATGAAGATAAAATTGAAACATGAATGAGGTAACTCAAACAGTTAGAGGGAAATCGAAGGAGCTTGCAAAATTGAGGGACTGCGTTTAAAATATAATTTAACCTGAATACTAATTTTATGAACTCCTTCTCTACCTTCTCTCCGGATATTCACACACACACACCTGACATTAAACCCTTGATGTTGTCTTTTTTCACTCACAAATCTCATGGATTCAAAGCCAAACTCTCACTCAATCCTGTTTCTTACACACCTCTCAAAATACTATGTTACTACCACGACACTACTGATAATAACCTCATTGACAACAACAACAATGGCTGTAACACCCCCATTTCACCACCACCTCAAAAACAACATTTAGAGCAGCAGTCTCTTGTTAGATCAATTTGTTCACTTGTCTGCGAATCTTACTCCCAACAAGCCCCACATGTGAGACTGTTGCAGTCTCCAAGTCTCAATCTTTCTGTAAATCCTGATTCATTAACCCATGATCAGGCTATTACTGTTGTTGCTTCACTGGCAAGTGAGGCAGGGTCAATGGTGGCATTGAGTTTTTTCAATTGGGCAATTGGGTTTCCTAAATTTAGGTATTTTATGAGGTTTTATATTGTTTGTGCAACTTCTTTGATTGGTAATGAGAATTTCGAGAGAGCCCATGGAGTTATGGATTGTATGGTGAGGGTTTTTGCTGAGATTGGGAGGTTTAAGGAGGCTGTTAATATGGTTATTGAAATGGAAAATCATGGGTTGGTTTTGACTGTTAGGACTTTGAATTGTGCTATTGGTGTTGCTGGTGAAATGGGGTTGGTTGATTATGCAGAGAATGTGTTTGATGAAATGCGTGTGAGAGGGGTCTATCCCAATTCTACAAGCTATAAGTTGATGGCTATTGCTTATTGTAGGATGGGGAGGATTTCCGACGCAGATAGGTGGTTAAAAGATATGGTCCGTAGAGGTTTTGTTGTTGATAATGCGACTTGTACTTTGATGATTAGCACATTTTGTGAGAAGGGTTTTGCGAGTAGAGTGTTTTGGTATTTTGACAAGTGGGTGGAACTGGGTTTAAAACCAAATTTGATAAATTTTACATCTTTGATTAATGGGTTATGCAAGAGGGGTAGCATTAAGCAAGCGTTTGAGATGTTGGAGGAAATGGTTAAGAAAGGTTGGAAACCGAATGTATATACGCACACAGCCTTGATTGATGGGTTGTGTAAGAAGGGGTGGACTGAAAAGGCATTTAGGCTGTTCCTTAAGCTTGTTAGGAGTGATGATTACAAACCAAATGTTCATACATACACTTCGATGATTCATGGGTATTGTAAGGAAGACAAGTTGAATCGAGCAGAGATGTTGTTGAGCAGAATGAAAGAACAAGGATTGGTTCCTAACACCAAAACATATACTTGTCTCATTGATGGGCACAGTAAAGCGGGGAGTTTTGAAAAGGCATATGAGTTTATGGATTTGATGGGTAAAGAAGGTTTCAATGCCAATATTTTCACATATAATGCGTTTATAGATGGCCTCTGTAAAAAGGGAAGGTTTCTAGAGGCTTGTAAATTGCTTAAGAAGGGATTTCGACTTGGATTACAAGCTGATACTGTAACATATACCATTCTCATATCTGACCTCTGCAGGCGAGCCGATACAAGGCAGGCCCTTGTATTTTTCAGTAAGATGTTTAAAGCTGGAGTACAACCTGATATGCATACATATAACACACTGATTGCTGCCTTCTCAAGACAAAGAAGAATGGAAGAAAGTGAGAAACTTTTTGCAGAAGCTGTTGGTCTTGGCTTGGTTCCAACCAAGGAAACATACACATCCATGATATGTGGATACTGTCGTGATAGAAATGTTAGTTTGGCTCTGAAGTTTTTCAATAGGATGAGTGACCATGCCTGCACACCTGATAGTCTTACATATGGGGCTCTGATAAGTGGTCTTTGCAAAGAATCCAAGTTGGATGAGGCATGTCAGTTATATGAAGCTATGGTTGACAAGGGGCTGTCCCCACGTGAAGTTACTAGGCTAACACTAGCTTATGAGTATTGCAAACAAGATGATTCTGCTACTGCCATGATTATATTGGAGAGGCTAGACAAAAGACTCTGGATTCGTACAGTTAACACATTGATCAGGAAGCTTTGTAGTGAGAAGAAAGTAGGCATGGCTGTATTGTTCTTTCATAAATTATTGGACAAGGACCAGAATGTGGATCGTGTAACTTTGACTGCATTTACTACTGCATGCTACGAGAGCAACAAATATGCTTTTGTTTCTGACTTGTCTGAAAGGATCTCCAAAGGAATTGGTTAGCAGTCCAGTTTATTAAAAGCAAGTGAATTTCGTTGCTTTAACATATCTGCTTGGCAAGCTGCTTGGTGATTTTAAGGAGACTACTTTTCCTTTCCAGTGGCATAGTTTTGATTTGGTATTGTCACTAGTCATTTCAAAGCTTTTAAGACTACCATCTCACAACTCAAAATTAGGAATAAACAGAAAGAGTGCATAGTTACATTTAGCAATTCAACTGAGTTAGCCAAGATATTGACCGGTGTGGATTTTGCTTTCAAGTTTCTGTGAATCATCTGCTCACTTAGGAATCACCGTTCATATTCTATGCAAGGCAAGGTTGAGCGTTCTGTGAAGCGGAGTTGGAAGGTTGGAGTAGATGCTTGATGTTACTCATGATTTTCCCATCTTTAAATACTGATCACCAATATATCGGGCTTGATGCTGATGGAGGTGGAACTGAAACGCATTGAGCCACGTGAGATGGTTATGATGATTAAACAAACGACCAATTTTCTGCTGTCCGAAGCTCTATATTCTTTCATATGCTTTCTTACATTTCAGAAGAAGCAGTGGTTGCCATCACCATCTTTACACGGGGTTAGAATTTTTTACTTGCTAAAGATGGCAAACTATAATCAGAATGATGCTAATTGTTTCTTTCTTTTCATAGCAATAAATTTCCAAGTCTTTACATCTCTAATCAAGCATAACTTGCACACCTGTCATAGTTTTCTTTTCTGCACCTGATAAATGATATTTCTGAACCTGTAACGTGATGTAATCCAATTGAGATTTATTCTCTTGCTTTTTTCCAGCAAAGCGGTCGATGCTGCTTGCCGGAGTTGTAATCCGTTGCCATATATCGCCGGTATAGTTCTGGACCTCTGTTGTGAGCTTGAACTCGAAGATTTCTGATCGCGTTATGCATGGATGATTAATTTTACCCTTGATTATGTTCAGCTGGGCACAGTCTCGTCATTTGGATATGGCAATCCAAATGAAGCTGAGACGCATTGCACACATATGATGACTAGGCTCGAATCCTAAACCATGGCTAGGGTTAGGGAGGGTGTGAATGCTACAGCTAGGGAGCTCGCCAATTCCAACAGCCCTCCATTTAGTAATTGCAACTAGAGGGGCCCATCTCAAGTAACCCTTGATAGTAGAATAAAATAAAAAATCTAAAGTCAAAATGTTCATGCATATTGCATACCCTTATCAAACACAGACGGCTTGACGCTGCCTGATGATTAAAGAAATCACTTTTTTTTTAAATCTACCTTCCAATTTTTTTCTTTTAATATTTCAATGATTCTTATTTCATTGTCATGAATCTTTTTTTAATAATGTTATTGTAGTCTAAAAAGAATCTTAATATTTTTATTATTATATTATTTAAAAAGTAATTGTGAAAAAAATTAAATTAATAGAATCTATGTCGTGGGTTTTGCAAGCTAAATTATAAAATTTAAGTCAATCCAATATATCATATCTCAAAATTAAAAAAAAAAATCACATTAAAAATTCAAATAATGTTTTATAAGTTGTTCAAGTTCTTTGAATCTACCACATAATTTAGGTCATGTAAAGTCAAGTTTCATATAAGTTAGTTTTAAATCCAAGTTAGGCTCCGATTTAATAATAAAATCAAATATTTTTTTTAATTCCATCTCTTGATTTCTTTTTCTTTTAATTGATTATTTTTTTTTATCAATTTTATCTTTTAACATTTGATCAATTTTGAATTATTTTTCATAATTTAGCTCAATTTATTTTTTACGAGGCTATCACAATCTCAACCAAATATCCCAACATTTTATTAGTGTTCAATTATTTTTCAAAATTTGTTTCAACTTGATTTTCATGAGACCATCACAATCTCAGTCAAACATCCCAACATTTTATTAGTGTTTGGTTTTATAAGTATCTATTTTTGTTCTTATATCATTAAGTATAAAATAGTTAATGAAAACAAAGTGGTTAAACCTAGTAGAGACCATGATTTAGATTGCAAATTTGATGGGTTAAGTCAAAAAGTTCATATCGATTTAATATATTATCGTCTTAATATAAAAAAATCATCTTAAATCTGTTATTTTTTTCCTTCAAACTAATATTTGTATTGGTTTTTCTATTGTTTTTAAATTTATCAAGTTAACTAAATTATATAGGACATTTCTCACAAGGTTAAATTGAATAAGGGTTAAACAATAAATCACATCATGAAATTCAAAGTTAATTTGCTAAATTAGATTTTATAACAATGTTAAATTATTCCACAAGACTTTAACATTGTTTTTTTAAATTAAAAAAATGATTCAACTTGCAGAATAGGCAGACTAGCAGTAAACCTATTTGATTCAATAAGTTTTTTAAACCAGTTTAAATATAATTGGATAAATTTACTTTTTTTAAAAAAAAAAACATAATTTTAATAAAAAAGTATTAAACTCAAGAGATATGATTACGTGTTCATCTAATCTAATTACCCCTAAATCGACCCGGCAACTGTGTTCTAGATACCTGAACAGAAGACTTAAAATCAGTTTAAAACACCAGTAAAATGGAAAGAACAAACCAATGGTTTGTGTGTTCGTCAAACCTCACTTATTAGCACTTGGACCAAACAGGAACAAAATCTCCTTTACCCTCCCACAATTCTCTTTGAAGGTTAATTTCGTTACTTTTCTTGATTTCCTTTGAATTCATCCTTGATCGTCTTCATAAAACTATGATATCAAATTCAGTATCTTAGATTACATGTGATTGATGATTCATATTTTTATCGTAAGTACCAATAGTTTCTGTGAATTGTTTATAGTGCAATCTTCAAATGGCTCGATCTGCAATTGATGAGACTTCAGATACTGGTGCATTTAAGAGAACTGCTTCAACATTTCGTAACTTCATTTCAAAAGAACCAAGTTCTCAATTCCCACCAGAATCTGGAAGGTATCATCTTTATGTGTCCTATGCTTGTCCTTGGGCTTCTAGGTGTCTTGCATACTTGAAGATTAAAGGACTTGAAAAGGCCATATCTTTCACGGTAAATTTCGAGGGATTCTTTGAAGATTCTAGTCTTTTGATGTGTGTAGTAATATTTCGCTATAATACGTTAAGATCCAATCTTTTAATGACCAAAGTAATGTTTTGTTATTGGATTTGGTTCAGTCTGTGAAACCCATATGGGAAAGAACAAAAGAGAGTGATAAGCATATGGGGTGGGTATTTCCTGCATCAGAGACTGAGGAAGCAGGTGCTGAACCCGATCCTTTGAATGGGGCAAGAAGTATAAGAGAACTTTATGAGTTTGCAAGTACAAACTATGCTGGAAAGTATACGGTTCCTGTATGTCTGGTTACATAAATCGTGTTTTTTGGTTTTTAATCTATGCTTTGCGTCAGTATCTTAATTGAATGATATGTTTTGGTCTATGATAGGTGTTGTGGGATAAGAAGCTCAAGACAATCGTTAGTAATGAGAGTTCAGAAATTATTCGTATGTTTAATACTGAATTCAATGATATAGCTGAAAATGCAGCTTTGGATCTGTATCCATCTCACCTGCGAGCACAAATTGATGAAACCAATGAATGGGTTTATGATGGGATAAATAATGGTGTTTATAAATGTGGGTTTGCAACTAAGCAAGGGCCTTATGAGGAGGTGATCATTTTTCTTGCTGTCTAATTTGTGTTTGACTGTTGTGTTTATGATTTTAATATGTCATTTGAAATCTTCTGTGTTTCTCTTTTGCAGGCCGCAATACACTTATATGAAGCCTTAGATAAATGTGAGGAGATACTTGGCAGGCAAAGATATATCTGTGGAAACACAGTCTCTGAAGCAGATATTAGGTTGTTTGTCACCCTTATAAGATTTGATGAGGTAATAGATTTTCCCATAAAAAGAAAGTTTAGTTCAATTTATGCTGACATGATTGTTATCCTTTTCCCTCATCTTCTCAGTAGCCAAAAATGGCTTTTAGTAAAACATTAAAAAAAACATCTTTGATTAGCCTTCTAGAGATTCATAAGAGAATTGTGTTTTACGCTAAAGTACCGAATCATTTAGCGATTTGAGATACAGTTTTATAGAGATTGCTTATAAAAAAGTTGTGCTATCAACTATAAGCCTGTATGTAAATATTATACCCCTTTCTTAGTTTTGCAATTTCTTTCATGCATTGCCTTTTCCAAGTTATGGAGGGCAAAAGATTGAGGCATATGGAATAGATGGTTTTCTCCTGTTTTTGGTTTCTTTATTTGTCTGCCTTTTGATTTTCCAGAAAGCTTATGACAGGTAGAACAGTAATGTTTACCCTTCTGTCCAAAAGATCATGAAACCTATAGGCAACCTTTTTAAAGTTTTTTTCTCCAGTAAAAGTTCTAGAAACTTCTCCCATTCGGAAATGGAAGTAGAAGTACAGTTATGTTTGTTAACCCAAGGCATAAATGGGACATGAGGAAAGACAGTGAAAGGAATTCTGACAATGAAATGAGAATCACTGGTAGCATTTCATTATTTCACAAAAATCATGTCTTTTTTTAAAAAAAAGCATAACAGGGAGCTTGGGTTAGTGTGGTCAAGTTAAAGCCTTTTCAGAGTGTTGCAAAATCCGCTCCCGTTTACATTTTTTTAAGGAAATTCTTCCATCTAGCAAAAGTATTTAATGGTCATTTTATTGCAGGTTTATGCAGTCCACTTCAAATGCAACAAAAAGCTGCTCCGAGATTACCCAAATATGTTCAACTACACCAAAGACATCTTCCAAATTCCTGGCATGAGTAGCACTGTTAACATGCAGCATATTAAGCGGCATTATTATGGAAGTCATCCCTCGATCAATCCCTTTGGAATCATTCCTCTCGGCCCTGACATTGACTATTCTTCACCCCACGACAGGAACAGGTTTTCTCCATAGATGCTTTCTATCTGCGGATTATAAACGAACCACAGCTCTGCAAAACTGAGGGCATATCGTCTGAGAGTGATTTTACGTCACCCTGCTCCTTTTTTTTACAGAATGATGGGTGTAATATAAGTTGTTGACAGTGCTATTCTGTCGACTTTCAGAATTAAGCGACTGTTTTTTTCTTCTCATACTTTGGAGGATAACAATAAAGTGTCAATCTTTGTGCTTTAAAGTTTATGGTGCATTGCTTATCATTTGCAATTACTTGGTGTACTTTGGCCACTCCCCCCTCTTCTTGTTTATTTTATTTTTAAATTTGTCGTGCATATGGAGGCAAGAAAACAGTATTATGCAGGTTTTCCCGCGTCTCTTCCCCATTATGGAGCTGCAAAATCAATGTCTTCTACTGAATCCGATATGTGGCAGCCAGATCGCAAGTACAATTATTTTGTAGAGTTTGTCCAATTGTGATCATACACACTGACATGCATAGCTGAATCCAGCCCTAAAATCTTCATGAACTTGAAAATATTTCTCTTGAAATTCTGTATACATTTCCAAATTCACCATTACAACAACCACCAAGATCAATCTCAACCTAGCTGGAGTCGGCTATATGTATCAGCATAGCCTTTTGCGTCGTTCTGTTAATAATAAGCCTATATGAAACGCAAGAAGAGAGAACCTTGAATTGAACCCAAAAGATAAAAAAGAAAAGAAAAGAAAAAATTGTTTTGCTTCAACATTATTGTTCTTGCTATTCTTGTTGATCATTCTACAGAAAATATATCATTCTTGTTGATGTGAAGAGAGACAGACAGAAAGTACGAGCTGGGCTTCTTGGCATTGAGACCGTTTCAGTTTGGTCCCACCACTTGAACACAAACTACGAACAGCCTCTGACTCATCAGGACAAACCGCCGCTACCATGCACTCTGCCAAGGCCCTGTTCAGGTGCCGACACGCCGTTTCCCGCCCTGTTCCCGCCGGGACACGGCGGTGGCAATCATAAAGCGCCTTGTGTAGCCTCTCGCACTCCATCTGTCGTGCCATCTTGAAAGAGATCCTCAGATTTGTTGAATTCTTGTACCGGTTTGGTGGGTGTTTTATTTGAAAGGTTTTTAACCCGACCCGGCTTGATGTATGGGTGTTCTGGATTCAAATGGGCTATGAAAAATATGACCCACAACCTAATAATGGGTTTAGGTTTGTGATTTGAACTTGACCCGATTTACTCGTGGGTTCATCGTTTTCTTTAACCTAGAATGGCCCACAACCCAATTTATATACACCTGTATGTGCTTATTTATGAAGGAAAATATTTCGAATTTATCAGCAAACTATAATAAATAATTTTCAATATTATTTGAGTTCAAACTTTTTTTATTTATTAAACCTAGAATGGCCCACAACCCAAAAATTAGTGTTTTTAGGCTATTTTCATGTGCTAAAGTCAAAAATAATTTTTTAAAAATAAAACAAAAATTTATTTTAATATATTTCTAAATAAAAAATATTTTTAAAAATAACTTCAATTTAACTCCTGAACAGTCACAGTAACAAGAAGGGAAGATCACTTAGTGTGTGTTTGGCATTGTGGTGCGATCTGCGATTCACAGATCGCACCACAATTTGCCGTTTGGTTAAGGTAATAAGCATTTTTTTTGTGTGGGACCCACACCAAATTTTAACCAAAACGGCGATTCAAAAAAAGCTGGAAATTGATGCTTTTTTATCTGCGATTCTTGATTATTGAAACCACGATGCAAACCACGATACATGCAAAACTTCCTAGAATGCAAAACTGAATTTTACATGCAAAACTCATGCTGCACGCCTTGACAAATCCATGTTCGATAATTAAAAGAAACTGGTAGTTTGCATGTAATTGATCACATGGCTCTCTCTCTCTCTCTCTGCCCAGAACAGCCAACGACACCGAGAGCTTTCATCGTTGACTCCGGCCACCACAGGCCACCATTTACGATGAAACCACCACAGGAAGAACCACCTCGACCTCCTCTACCCGTAGGTATCCTCCGTTGAAGCTCTCGTCGTGGTCGGTGAACAGTACCGCCACCTTCCAACGTTGACTCCGACCACCACAGGCCACCATTTCAGACGCCACCATCACAAGAAGAACCACCTCGGCCTCCTATACACGTAGGTATCGGCCGTTCACCCTCCCGTCACAGTCGGGCATGTTACTGTTCACGTGAATAGTAACATGGCAGTGGGACAATTGAAGAAGATGATAGGTGCAACGCACCATTTTAATGCTTGTAAGGACTTGGTCTGGGCCTGCTCTCGGCCCAGCCCAAAGCCAGGCAAGTGGGCCTTTTGGCCCAGCTTGGCTTGGTCGCCCCATTTAGATTGGGACAGGCCCGGTCCGATTATTTTTAAAAAATATTTAAAAATTAAAAAAAAAAAGTGTAGATAAAGATCTGTGATGAAATACAATGACGCATGATTTTGTTGCACTCCACAACCCTGTTATTTTTCGATTGCTTATGAGTTAAAAACTTGCAACTGGATTTGACATTGGAATTATATTTGTTTTTTCATGAATTATTAATTATATTATATTATTATAAATATTAAATTTACAATATATATATATACCCTTTAAAGTAATTTCACAAGTTAAAAGCAATATGAAAAGTTTGGTAACCAAACACCCAAAACTGTTTTTTTTTCAACCTCCAACTCAACCACAGTTTTAACCAAACACTTAACTGCTTATTTTGCAACACACAAAAAACGTTTTTTTTGAAACTGTTTTTTTTCAATCGCAATCGCAATCGCAAAAGCAAAAGCAATGCCAAACACACTCTTAGCCATGCCTATCAACCTATGGACAGGTGATAATTGAATTATCTGGGTGAAGAATGTGCTCCTTTTGGGGAGCAAATATGGATGGGACCCTAATTCCCCCCCACGAACTTTAAAAATATTAAAATGGGATCCAAAGAAAATTTTTCTCCTCCATTAGAATCCATGGTTATGCCCGCTGCACTTCATTTTCCACCAAGAAATGGGATCACTCAAATCACTCCCTCCATAAATGATATGTAGCCAAAAGAAAAAGGAAAAAAAGAGAAAGAAAGGATAAAGACATCAAAAAGGAAGAAAGCCAATAAAAAGTGTTCGTAAGAAAATAGAAAAAAATCCATTAATTAATTATTAAACTGGTTTTGTTATTACATTAATACAAAATCAACAGCAGCAGATACTATAGATATTTGTCCTGCTTCTCTCTCTCCAAATATTTTACTACCTAGTTCTCTCTGTCTGCCTAGAAAATATTGAGTCTTTTTTTAATTTACTACAGCTTACGCCTGCTTCTCTCTTCCTACACATCAGTAGTCACATGATGTTTTGATTTTAGTTTTTTCTTAACTATGCAGAGTAGCAATTACAAATGAAAATGATTATGTACTGGGCATGAACAGTTTCAAGGGGCTATTTTTGGAGTCCCTCATCACAGCTCCACCTGTTTTGCTTGGTGAGGGTTGCTTGAAAATCTTGTTTTTAATTGTCTATCCTATCTGGGTTTTGCTCAATCCTTTCGTTTTGGTCTTAATTTAAATATGGGGGTTGCTTGTTTTATCAATCTGGAGTTTTGCTATCTGGGTTTGTTCAATTTCAGCTCATAAAAGAAGCTCCTTGGATTATTTTTGCTTAGTTTTTTCAGAAAGTTAAGTCTTTATGAAGTATGTGCTCAGTTTTTCAAGTAATCATGTCAAAGTTTTGCCTATTGGACATGTTTAACTTCTTTGTATTGGTTTCTCAAAGACTTGCGTTGACTTGCCGTTTTATATCTCTATTTGCAGACTTCTGGGTTGTAATGTTTGTCCTTGATTGCTTTCTGTTTTATTAACGCTTTCTGCATGGAAAAGGATAACATTACTCCACTACCTATGTGTACATTTGTTATGTTAAGTTTCGATTTCTGTGTTCATCTTTCATTTCTCCTGGTATCCTTTGAAGAATTTGTTTCCTCTTTGAGCTTTTATCAGGAAAGGAGATTATTATTATTATTATTTTTGGCGGCCTGTTCTGTATTCCATAGGCTCCCTCGTAAGTTAAAAATCTATTTATTTTAGTGCTTATAGCTTCACATTAAGTGGCGGGATGCTTGTGCCATATGTTTTGGTCCTTGTTTCTTGCAACATCCACGATTTCCTATTTAGAGACATTCACTACAGGTGTTTTTGCAAATATACATATCTGGAGGAGATATAGCCTGGTTAATTATTATTTCCGTTATCTATATATTTTATTCTGAAATATTGTTTAGAAGTGTTACATGGGATTGTTCTTTAGTTTCATTAATTATTCTTACCCTTCAAGCACCGTTGTTTTTCCTGCAATCATCCCTTTGCTTTTTTATGGTTTGAGAATTAAAGCTGTTCAATTTGTTCTTAAGATTATACAGTCAATATGTTTTCATGTAGGAGCTGATAGATGGACAAGAACAGATTAGGTTTAAGGATTCATCACTCTGGATCATCACAATCAGAGGAATCTGCTTTGGATTTGGAAAGAAACTACTGCATTCATCGTAATTCTCGGTGGTCAAGTCCGTCGCCACTTCAACCTTTTGCTTCTGGTGGGCAGCACTCTGAGAGTAATGCTGCCTACTTCTCCTGGCCCACATTGAGTCGACTAAATGATGCAGCAGAAGACAGAGCAAACTATTTTGGAAACCTCCAGAAGGGAGTGCTACCTGAAACTCTTGGGGGTTTGCCAAAAGGTCAGCAAGCTACCACCTTGCTTGAGCTGATGACCATTAGGGCATTTCATAGCAAAATATTGCGGCGGTTTAGTCTTGGCACAGCAATTGGGTTTAGAATCCGGAGGGGTGTTTTGACTGATATTCCTGCAATTCTTGTTTTTGTTGCACGTAAAGTTCACAGGCAATGGCTCAGCCACGTCCAGTGCCTACCTGCATACCTTGAGGTAAGGAAATTGGTGCTTCCAGCTTTACCTTGGCCTCTATTTTTCTTCTAAAGACACTTGGTTTGTTTTACTTTATATGACATTTGACTGACTTCATTGTTTGCTTGGGAAGCTAAGCTGCCTTTTCATTGTATGTGTCAGGGACCAGGAGGTGTATGGTGTGATGTAGATGTCGTAGAATTCTCATATTATGGTGCTCCTGCAGCAACTCCAAATGAACAGTTGTATACTGAGCTGGTAGATGGCTTGAGAGGTAGTGACCCATGCATCGGGTCTGGATCTCAGGTATGGGCACTTAAGTGATGTTCTGATTCTTGTGCTGATTAAATTGTAGGAATGGGACTCATTAATGATAAAGTAGTACTATTTGTTGGGTACTTGATAAGCTTTTTATTTGCTATATAGACAGTTTCGTAGTTCTTGTGGTTGATTGAAAGATGTGATAAATGAACAAAAACATTAAATGGCTGAACTAATATTCCTGTTCTTGAGTTGGATATGTGCAAGTCTTTATGCTAGGAGCCTAGGTCTATTATATTTTCCCATTCTAGAATGGTTTTTGCATTTTCTTTTGTACTAATAGAGTTTTAAAATCTGGTGAGAGTTGTTAGAAAATCTTTATCAGAACTTTGTGTGCAAATAAAGGTGTTATTGATATCATATGGAATTACAGTTGGGTCTGTTTCACTATTACTTAGCAGTATTTAATTTTTTTTTAGGGAATGGCTTTGGTCCTTCTTCTGTCTGCTGTCCTAATAAATGTCCTGCATCTTATTTTGCATATGCGATTTTACTGTAATGTGCACTTGAAAACTTGTTTCTGTTCATTTTGTGGAATTTACAAAATTGCTTTACATCTTTAGGTTGCTAATCAAGAGACCTATGGAACCCTGGGCGCGATTGTGAAAAGCCGAACAGGTAACCGCCAGGTTGGTTTCCTCACAAATCGGCATGTTGCAGTTGATTTGGACTACCCAAACCAGAAGATGTTTCATCCCTTGCCACCAAGCCTTGGACCTGGGGTGTATTTGGGTGCTGTGGAGAGAGCAACCTCATTTATCACTGATGAGCTTTGGTATGGCATATTTGCTGGAACAAACCCAGGTAATGTAGTTTTGCATTAAAATTTGTACAGCACTGCATATTTTGGTTTACCTCAAGTTTTTGCAATGCGTGTTCTTCCTCTTAATAGACTATATTTAATGTCCTACTTGTCATGTTAAGGGATGGGTTATGCTGCCAAGTGTCTAATACAACGTTCAACTAGGAAAATAGTTTGACAGATGAATCAACAGCCTTTTCCTTTGAGGACATTTGTGTTTGTTGGCTGGAAAGATCCAATTTAAGAGGGCATTGTCTCTTTTGGTATTTGTGGATCTCACCAGGGGATATTTTCATTCTACATATGGAACTTTCCATGACACAGATTTAACATATTAAGTGTTGGACATTGTTGCATCCTCAAGCACCCAAATGTCCCCTTTTCAATCAAACAAGTGTCTGCGATACAATCAGTAAGCTGAGGTAGAGTCGGCTCAAAGTCTAGCTAACTTGGGTGTCTATCTAGAGCATTGGTCTACACATCTTTAAAAGGTAGCTTAAACCAAAATTTGTCCAGATTTCACTTGCCAAGTAAATTGATGGATACGAGATATTATCAGATCAGTTTAATGGGAATTTTAAACCTGACTCACATGATTCAAAGAAGTTAGCATTTTATTAATCTTGAAATGATCTAGCAATCTGCAAGGCAGACCAGACTGGGTTTGTAAATACTATTGTTGCATTAGTACATGGGAAAAATCTTGAAAATTTTGAATTATTGTAAGTGGGTTGATCTTCAATGAGAATGCTTCTCAGAGTTTGTAAAATCAGGAGGCTGGGAAGAATTATTTATGGCTTGGATAAAAATTGTTTAGAAGAAATCTATTGCTGTCTGAAAATTATGGCTCGTGTCCAAGGCTAAGACACTCCTCAGTGAATGTTAGAGAGAGAGAGAGAGAGAGAGAGAGAGAGAGAGTGGACTTAAAAATGATCCTTGTTCATCCAGGCAATTGAGCCAGGTATTTGTCTTCACAGACTAAGCTTGTCGAAGATTTTGGAATATAGGGTTTGTGTATTGTTTCCTAACAGTTAGATTTATCTATCTTATATAGAGTGCTACAGTATGATTACATATAAATAATAATTATGCTACTTGTTTTTTTCTTCATTTGCTGACCTCAACACTTACACATTTCACCCTTGCAGAAACATTTGTCCGAGCAGATGGGGCCTTCATTCCTTTTGCAGAAGATTTTAACATGAACAATGTAAATATAACTGTCAAAGGTGTTGGTGAGGTTGGTGATGTCCATGTTATAGATTTGCAAGCTCCAATTAATAGTCTCATTGGAAGGCAAGTGGTCAAAGTTGGAAGGAGTTCTGGCTTGACTACTGGGACCATAATGGCCTACGCGCTAGAGTACAATGATGAGAAAGGGATTTGTTTCTTTACCGATTTTCTCGTTGTTGGTGAGAACCAACAGACATTTGATCTTGAAGGTGACAGTGGAAGCTTGATTCTCTTAACGGGTCAGGATTGTGAGAAGCCACGGCCAGTTGGGATCATTTGGGGTGGGACAGCCAATCGTGGGAGGTTGAAACTTAAAGTTGGCCAACCCCCAGAAAATTGGACCAGTGGAGTTGATCTTGGTCGCCTTCTTGACCTCCTTGAGCTTGATCTCATCACAACCAATGAGGGGCTTCAAGGTTTGTACTTCTGAACTAATTACCCATCTTTTCTCATTCCACATTATTGCACTTTTCTTTCAGAATTCATTTGTATTTGTCTCCTTGTATATGGAGGGCATATTGCCAAAATCAAGGATGACATGGTAACAAACAATATGCATGCTATGTATTGGATGCAAACTTTTGGCTGTGTTTTGATCAACTATTCCTGATCTTTTAACAAAAAACAAGATTAATGAAAAGAATAGAGAGTGTAGCTTTGGAGTTTCCTTTCCAAATTGAATAGACTACATTGTTACCAGTCAGTGTTTATTTTACTGATGACACTATTTTACTTGTACAATTATCATTATTACTTTTTGAAAAGTGAAAATTACTTCCAAATAAAAACTAATGCTATTGCTTTCTGAATAACGTTTCTGAATTCCAATAGCAATGATATCAAGTTTCCAACATGTGTTTCTTGAAGAGGTGATGCCATCCTATGGAAGTTCATTAGCATTGATCTTTGACTGTCAGACTTTGCACGCATACAAATATGCAAGAGCTAAGAAGGCAAAATTTTCTCTTTAAGTACAAAATATTCACCTTTTATTGCTCTCAGATAATACTGAACCTGCCATAACTTTTCTTTTTTCCTTTTGCTTTCATTACTTTTGATAGAAGATAAAGTTTACACTGTAATAGTCTGATGCGAAATGAAAGCCTGGTGTGTGAATCCATTGGAAGATGTAAGGAGAGAGATAACAACAAAAACAAATCCTCCTGACATTAGACCTTACTCTTCAGTGAAAATTTTGTGCATGTTATCCCAACTTGTGATACTTGCTGACTTGTTTCAGTTATTGATATAGCTGCAATTCAAGACCAAAGAAATGTATTGGCACCAGGAATAGATTCTACTGTTGGAGATTCATCCCCTCTAGACCAAGTCCCATCGAAAGAAAAAATTGAAGAAAACTTTGAGCCTCTAAATTTAAACATTCAGCAAGTGACGGGTGAAGGTGAGTCCCAGCAAGGACAGACCCCACTCTTCATTGGCCCTGAATTTCATATAGAAGATGCGGTAGAAGCTACTCCAAATGTGGAACATCAATTCATCCCAAGTTTCTCGGGGAGATCTCCAATGCATGATAACACACCCCAAGAAAACCCAGAACTTGAAAACCTCTCAGCATTAAGAAGCGACTCTGATGAGCCGTGTTTTTCATTGCATTTAGGCGAGCCTGAACTAAAGAGAAGAAAGCAGTCAGATTAGCCTTTTAGCATTGAGGAATCGAAATGAAGGTTCAATGCTGCCTGGAAAAACTCTTGAAAAATGGAGTTGCAAGGTTGTTTTCACATTCTTCCCCAGCTGGTTGACCTTCAAATTCTGAATTGTAAGTATCCTGAAATGTTAGATTTGCAAAGAGAACTTAAGGCGCACCTTCAACTAGGTAAATTATGATTCTTTTTTTCCATGTTCTGTTTAAGGCTACAGCTTTAGGTTACGAATGTGAGTCATACAATATCCAGTAGAAAAATGGTTAGGGAGGTACTTCATTAAATGTCTTTCAATTGTATTACCTATTTCAAAGTTGTTGTACCATAAACACTCCAAAAATGGGGGCATGAACAGTCAGTTAAACATAAAATGTCATTTTGACAAACCATGTCGGATCTATCCATTGCCCCAGAGGAGTTCCCCTTCGGATAAGCCTTGTTGAGTAAACTGTAGCCTGTTGGAGTAAATAATGAACCGTTTTAGTCTGCTTTAGACAAAACACATTGTCCAGATGTTTTTGCACGGTATGTCTTTCTATTCTGATGTCTTATTTCAGATTGTATTGTTACATATTGATCAAGATCTATTTATTTGTGTAATCATTTTGGGAAGGGGATTTACGTTGAAATTCTCTGATGAATTTGATATCGGTTTCCTTTCCTTTCAATTAAACATAGCCTCAGGCTATCCTGCTGAGGTATATTGAGGACATCAGAGTTAAATTCCCTTGTCTGGATCTCTTGATAGCCAGCAATATCTATAATGATTTTTGAGAACTTCATCTGTACCAAATTTAATAGTGAGAATGGTGTAGTGTCAATACAAATTGGAATGTACTAGCCTCTCAATTTTGTCCCACGGCGCTTCCATCTCAAGCCTGCCACATACCATTCTCATTCCCATTATTGATGGGGCATAAAGTTTACCAGCTCTACACCATAAGCTGTGTTTTCTTTTCCACTGCAAATAGTAACATAAAATGGAAGATAAGGTTTCTTACCACTCCTGGTGCATGCATATTCTTTCACCTGTGTAGTGGGATTCACGGATCATAACTGGATTCAAATGATAATTTGAGAGAGCAACAAGATTGAAGAATTTGAGGGACATTGGAGTGCATAACCTGGCCCACAATTCCATCACTCTTTTTGGATGTTTGCTGAGTGGTTGTAATAAAGGAGGGGCGAGAGATGGTGGTTTCATCTAATTTAGGCAGCTTCTTGTAGAGCCATTATTGGTAAACAAGAGATTTGCATTATCTTCTTACCCCCAGGTGTCAATCTGGTGTTAATTCTGCGGTAGAAGGGCAGAGGAATTGATCACATCATGTTTTATCAGTAGGTGGTGCTCATTTGGCTTCCTTGATAGGGAATATCAGATGACCCCATGAGTTAGTACTTTGCAATTTGCTTTTGAATGTGGATGCGCAAAGTCAATCATAACTAGTAGCATTACATGACCATTCTTTACCATTTTCCAATCTCCCATGATTGCTTGGTGGAGATGCCAAGACTGTTTTCTCTCTGTGGTAATGGTATACAAGTATTTGTACGCAAAAACTAGTGGTTTAATGGGTGTTTGACACTGTGTTTCAAAATTATTTTTGAAAAAAAATGAAAATTTTTTATTTTTATTTTTCACATTAAAATAAGTTTTTTTGGTGTTTCTAGATCATTTTCATGTGCCGATGTCAAAAATAATTGTTAAAAAATAAAATAAAAATTATTTTGATGTATTTCTGAACGAAAAGTACTTTCAAAAGCAATCACAACTACAATTCCAAACATTCACTAAGACTGAACTTCACGAATAAATCTACTATTTTTTTTTTTAAAAAAAATCCTGATGCTAATTAAGTCGAGTTTTGATCAACCGGTCAACGAAATTTACTCGAGTTACAATTAAATCGAGTTAACTTGAAATCGGGCATGTATCAAAGTTTAACCCAACAATGATTTGAATCAATAAAGTGGTAAAACATAGAAAGAAAATAGTAGGCACAAGTTGTTGGCCCATAAATTGTAAGAAATTTATTAGCTTCATGATTTGATTAATGGTGTAGGCTTTTGAGGGAACAATTTGTCACTAACCCCGTCTTCTTTCTAATGCCGTGATGCTTTTAAGTCTATAATGGCCACCCATTTGAGGCAGGCAATTGCATATTGCCATGGTCACTAGGCAATTAATAAGTTAAATAAAGCAATCTTCAGTCATGATTAATAATGGATTTAATTGGCAAGATGAGCCGTGGATTGATTAAAGAAATTAACTCGAGATTACAAGCTAGTTGCTAATTCTACCTTTAATCCAAATGATTGTGTTGTGTCCACATTTATCTCCAATAATGCTTGGAGGGGTAGGCTCAACTATACTTTTTATTATTTTTTTAAATCATTTTTATGTGTTTTTAGAATGTTTTGATGTGGTAGTGTCTAAAATAAACAATAATAATAATATTTTGATGTGTTTTTAAATTAAAAACAAAACAGTATTTACTATATTTTCAAACATGTCCGTAACCTGCCTGCCTCTCCTAACTTCGTCCGTATATCAAGTGGTTTTAATTTTTATGTTATAATTTATATAAAAAGAGATAATGATGGTTTTCTTTTTCTTCAAATTTAAGTATAGATAAATTAATTAAGACTCAATTGTATATATGAAAAATTAACCTAAAAAAATCTTAGAGGCTAAAGCAATCCCATATATAGAAGAAAAAAAAATGTATTGGGAAAATTAGAAAAATGGATTCCACGTAATGTTTCAAATCTATAAAATGATTTGGCCATTAAAAAGCTCCCCACCAACTAATTGATTATGGTATCAAAGTATGCAAAGATTTGACTAAAAAGTTAGGCAAACACACACACAAAATTAGGTTAAATATTCTTTACTCATCCTGCAAAAAGTTTTATAGAAAATATACCATTTCTAATTATTTTATTAGGAGATAGGCTACGAATAAGGGCAAAACCTTTCACCTCTACTCCTTTCATAATCATCACGGAGAAAACGATGTTGTTTAAGCATATTTACACTAGGCATAGGAGCTAAGCACTTGTCTACACCATTCCATCTCATTAAAGCTACTTAGTTTACTAATTAGTTATGTTATCAACGCTTAAAAAAGTGCTCGAAAAAAAATATTAGTCATTAGTTTAAATAGTAATTTTAGTAATATGAAAAAAAAAAAACGAAATTTTTTCTTGGAAAAACCCTTTAGTCATTATACTAAAAAATAACTCGTTTTTTTTTTTTTTTAAAAAAAGCAACAACAATGTACTTAATATGAAAAAGAAAAAAAAAATGCACCTTTTCGTGTATGATTTTACTTTATCAACCATAAATAGCGTAGCCGTAGAGTAATTAATTGAACTACAGTCTGATAAGATGATATTTTATAACACAATATTGATTGTTTTTTTTTTTTTATATATATATATATATATATATATATATATATATATATAATAGAGTGTAATCAAAAGTAGTATCATTAATTTATAAAATATCGATCATCTTTCATTAAGGAAAAAAAAGAGAAAAAGTAAATGAAGTTAATGACTAGAAAATAACTCGAAGGTAATATAATAAGTTAATTAACCATGGAAATTGGGCCATATTCAGCAACACCCTAGTGTAAAAACCTGAAGGTTAAATCTAGGAAGTGATTTAGTGATAAGAGATTAAGATTAAAAAATTTATTTTTTCTATGGTTTTAGATATGAGCCATGTGGTTGGTGATATGATGATCATTAGAGGTTCATATAATCTTTAAATTCAAGGCACATGAAATTAGTTGAGTTACGTGCAAACTAACTCGAACACCGAGATTAATAACAAAAAAGCATGAAGGTTGTTTCTATGGAAAAAAGAAGAAGAGGTTACCATGCAGCATCAATATTGGAAATATTCAGGAACAAGACTTTCCATATCTTCCATCCAGAGATTTCATCATTTGCAGGTGCCATACATGTGTCGCCCACATGCTAAAAGGGCACAGTGGCAATGGAATTTGGAGTTTGCAGCAGCAGGATTTCTTGTCTGAAAGCTGGTGCTACATTATTTCTTCTAGTGGCAGATTCTATAATAGCATATATGTTTTTTTTTTTGCAGAAACACTGCTGCCTTTTAGCAGGAACTTCTTTTTGCAGATATTTTAGCCATTAATCTCTAAGGGATCTTAAAGAAACAAAGCTTTAAGCTCTTTTAATTTCTTCTTTCCTGCTCCAGTGGGAGACTTCAATGATTTGCAGCATTCAGGATTCCTGCTTCTCGTAATGATGGTACATTTATATATTTTTTTCCTGTTAATTGTACTTAAACTGTATTTAATGCTTACCTAAGATGATTAAGATCATAATTAGCACAAAAAATTGATCACCTTGGAAAGCCTTACCAGATGTGTGTGTTCTTGGAGCCACATTTGTGTCTTGTCTGAGGGGAAGGGCTCGTGTTCATGTCGTACCCCTGCTAATGGGGATTCATTTAAGAGTTTTTTTTTTGTATAAAAAAGTGTAATTTGTGAGGAATTTTCAAATAATTAAAGAGCTTACTGTATAATTGTGATGGTTGAACCAATATTTAAGCATCAATTATTGATATTTAATGGCCTGCAAGATCTCATCAAATCATACAAGGTATGCCCTCACTTTCACACACAACACTAATCTAATTATTAAAGGACCTAATCGATTTCACAAGATAGAGTGCTGTTCTTTCTCTTCATCGAAACCTAATCAATTCCCAGTTGTAGCTAACACCATCGACCAACTAAAGGACAAAAAACATATAATCATCAACCACCATGTTTAAAGCAAGATGATACTAGAAGCTTGAAATTGAAAAACATGATTTTAAGTCCATTTTTGTAGTACAGAAGCTGCTGCACGTCTTTCAAGATCGCCCCATTTAATGAATAAAGCTTTCTTGTCACCATCCATGTTTTCTAGTAATTTGAAACTCTCAAATCGATAAAATATCCTTCTCATCACAAAGGGTGTCGAGATTGAAAAGGTCTGAATGTAGCACACAGTCATCATTAAATGGAACTTATACCTGCATGCGCTTCCATAATTAGCAATGAACTTCACAAATCAATCGAATTGTATAGTGACACTCATAATTAGTTTTAGAAATCAAGTGCAGCTCTAAAGATGATAACAAAAGTGGCTCCACATGTAATTTCTTGTGCTGCTGTCAAAAGTTCTATATTGATGGGATTTCAAGATAAAAATGAAAGATGAAGGCTACTGAAAAATTAATATATGCACGCAAACAAGTCCTCCAGAAGATGGTAATTGAAATTCCTTAACTTTCTATGAGGTCAAAACCAGTCAGTGTCTTCCCTTTCATGTCAGAGCTGATATGTCCCTAATCACACTGAATGATTAAGTAAGAACACAAGAAATAAAGAAAAGAACAGCATTTTAGCAACAGTTTTTACTCTCAAGTACACTTGAAAGCAAGCTCTACCACAAACTATAATCTCATTGTCATTGAAATATTACTGATATCCCATTGTTTTCTGGTAGAAACATGGCAGACCAAGAAATTTAAGAATGTATATCTACACTTGGAACTAGAATATTTGGCATTCAAGGCAGAAATTAGCTGTCTATAAGGTTGTACAGCAGTGAATCCGATTTTCATGAGATGCCGTAGTCATGATAAAAATGGGAAAAGGAACTGAAGGAAGTAAAATGACAGCAATCCAATCCATGTTATCACTAAAATCCCATCAATCAAAGTTGTTTTTTCATGGAAAAATCCAACCAACACTACTAAATATTTTCCCTTTTCGACAAATTAATTAAAACACCACCACTGCTTAATTAGGTAAATCAAATCTTTTAAATCAGTACATGAAGAATAAAGCCAAGAAATTACAACTGGAAGCATCTTTTGCAGATATGAAGAGACTAAAAGCAAGTGGTTTCCCTGTCTTGACAGCAACTTGAAGGAAAAAAGTCACACGCTTGTCCATGATAACCAAAACTTGATCAGTAATTAATTACCTTTTCGGACAGCTGATAAAAAAAATTACAATCAATTTTTACATAATTATGATATGCCCTGTGAGGCCCGTATTCATATCTCTTATATACTCTTTAATTAACACCTTCTAATAAAATTCAAGTACTTAATTATCCATATATATCTTGGCTTGAAATTAGATATGTAGAGTTGGATATAAAAAGCTTATTTCTCCATTTTATTTTGTTAGGTTACAAAATTAATTGTTACCGAAAGATTCATATTATTTGAAGCAAGAAATGTAAGCTTTTGTCTCCATAAGAGACTACAAGATGTGTGCATGGCGATGAGCTATATACAATATCATGCCAATGAGCCTTGTTTTGGATTGAATATCTATTGGAAAGTCTTAAGATACAGAATATTGAAGATTGAAAAGTAAAAACAGCAATCTCACCTAAACTTCTGATGTTATGCTTGAATGTCTGATAAAGAGATTGAATCAGCTAAATGCTTATGAAGCACAAGTACTCTATAAAAATGTCCCAACTGCCACCTTATGTGGAAGTGCTGTTGGAGTACTAATTAATACTATGTGAGGAAACTCACTACAATTTATATTCAGGGAAACCACAGAACGCGAATTATTCAACAGATGAATGTAACATACTGTGAGGGAGTGTCAATGTCTGTTCAGAAATTGTGGGTCACCAACACCAAGCTGGACCCCTAATCGTGTGCAATTAAGGATGAAACCAAATTTGTACCACATTTTGTCTCCTATTCAGTTTCACTCCCAAAATCAGTACAAAATATTGTAAGTGTTAGGTGAGGCCAAAGTTAATATAGTGAGAGACATGATGAAAAGATTGCAGAAACCAAGAACATGTGCAATTATGAGAGCATTGGATTTACCACCATATACACAATATAAAAAATACAATATATACATTTTCTAATTACCTTGCCTTTCTTGTGTTTTGTGAATTTAATTTACATATTGATTCTTGACACTACCTGCAGCCTAGTAAAGACAAACATGGAAGCATCCTGCCATGCAGGCAGGAGAGATACGGATAATATATTGTCTTTCTTGACATTTTTTAGTTGTTGTACGAGAGATAGCTGGATCTGAGTAGGTTAAAAATTCACCAATACAAATGTGATCAGTGTCTACTTGTGTATGTTTGCATATGCATAATTCTTGTATTTGCAATAAGGGAAAATAGAGGCGTTGATTAATGAGATCAAAATCACAGCATAATCAACCTGAAATAGCAATTTCAATGGTAATTAATCTAGAGATAAAGCAGTAAAAGAAAGGGAATTAAGGGAAGATGAAGCAAGAACCAAAGGATTAATCACCTGGGATGAAGAACTTGTGACTCTGTAAGAGCAAATTAGACCCCAGAAAAACACGTTTCAGAATCTCTTGTGCTGTTTGTGAGTGAGTGATTGAAGCTGCAAGATGACCTGATGGAACCATATACTTATATAGCTCTAAGTAAGTTCAAGCTAGTTAATTTCTAATTAGGTTTCTACTTTTTTCCTGGAAAATACATATACCATTTAGGAATAAGTTCACCTACGCGTCTTCCCCATTAGTGCAATTCCCTTTTCTTGAAAATTTTACAGGGAAAATCACCAATATATTCTGTTTTCATTGCCTAAAAACTCGCAGGCAATTGATCATCATAAGATCAAAAACATGCACCCTAAACTAGCAATACAAACTACCACGATTCGGTCCATATATATATCTTTGACAATACCATTGATTTCTTTTCCTACCTACAAATTAACACTGCTATAAGATTAATCTTAATATAAATATATATATGAGAGCAATACGATCATTACCAGATCATGCTGGCAGCTTCAACCTCTCAAACCAACATATCAGACAAATCGAAGGAAGAACCAAAACGGGGAGGGGTAAAGGTTTGGCCTTTTTTGGGAAATTCAGGAAACTAAGAGGTCTAATTTAAAGGGAAAGAAGTTGAAGCTTTCTCACCTAAAGATTGACGAAGGAAAGCACGAGCAGTGCATGATTTAGGGAGGGGAATCCTCGTGACTCTCCCTCTCCATTTATATAAATGCACCTCTCTCTTCTTCCTCACTCTGGTGTACTGTGTCATAGATGGAGTATTTAATGGCGAGTCTCGGCCCTTCATTACAGCTATTGACACTGACCTCTTGCCTCCCTTAATTTCCTTCTCTCTTCTCACAAGGTTACATGAATGAATATATCAATGAAAAGGGACCACCACTGGGACCTTCTAACAATCAAAGAAACCCTGCTCGCAACTAAGATTATTTAATTTAATCTTACTGCTATATGTCAAAGAAATTAAGCTGTTAAGGTCAAACTAAAAAGTGGTTGAATGAGAAAAAAGTAACATGCATGATTAATTATACTTTTAACAGAGAAGTCAAATATTGTAAATAATAATTTCCATGAATATATATATAGGTTTGTAAATTAAATAATGAAATATTAGTTGGCATAAATCGTTTTACCCTCTCAAGAAGCGGATTAGGTGATGAGAAGAAGACTTTTTTGGAAAGAAGGTGAAGCGCGCAGAAGTATATATATATATTAAACCATTAAAGATGGGAAATATTTATTTTTCCAAGAAGACTTGTGCATCAAGTGATGTATCTAACTTAGGAAGATGTCCTCATTAAGCATCCAATAGTCTATGTGCAGACCCATTTTATGCAAAAATTGAATGATTTTAGCAAGAAAAAGGTTAGAAATTAATCAAATGATGCCCTAGAGACACCGGTTAGAGTAAGGGTTAGCCTTTTGACCTATTCTAAGGGCAGGTTTTTCTAATTGAAGTAGCAGTCACATAGCATGTGGATTTGTGATTGGAAGATGGGAAAGAAAAAGGGTGATGCACGCCTCATAAATCTTGGCACCAGCTAGGGTTTCTCTTAAGCAGATCTAGCAACTAAAAAAAATGGCAGTTGGCATGTGCTTAGTGAACAAGTTGGACCTACAGCCACGCCATTACAATGAACACTGTTCCATTTGTTTTTTTGAAGTGAATGTGTTGGCCAGGTTGGTGGAATCAGTAGAGGCCATGCTTTTGTCTTTAGCTTTGGGTGGTTCTTCTGTCTTTGGTTGACAAACAATGACGTTCAGACAAGCCCTAATGGAAGGCATAAGGACCACAACTTTTTCTTTAAAATTTAGATTAAATGGATAGGCCTCACATGGTTTTGCTTTGTAGTTTAGCTCGAATAGCTGAGCTTCTTTTGATTAAGGTAGGTGTGGTGGTGGTTTGTGAATAAACCATTAATGCAAGCTTAATTAGGGTTTTTTTCTTCTTCTCTCGAATATATATCCTTCACCAAGTCCTCGGTGTTTTCTTCTTTTCCCTGTGTTTTTGGTCCCACTTTTGCTTGGCTATTCATTTGTTCTTCCTTTATAGATAGGGTTTGGAGATGCCTTTTGTTTGCCCCTCAGTTATCATTTTCTGTGTGTCCACGCTGCTCTCATATCCATTATCTCTTAAAGTAGGTTTTGTGAACGTAATTAATTCTCTAAGAAAATAAATAAAACCCACTGAGTAATTTCTTCTCTTTAATTTAATTTGCACCACCCTCCATTTTAGTTTCTTCTTATCATTCGCCATTATTTTATTTTTCTGGGGTAAAGCTCAAAGCTCATCAGTTGTTGGACAAAGACAGCACCATTAAAGCTGAGTTCTTAACCAGAAAGCTGGGATGCAGCTTCACTATTCACCATATATGCTTTTAATTTCCCATAAAAGAAATAAGCATTACAGAATTCAAATTTCTGATGAGTTTTCCAAATCAAGCTCTGATCATGTGGCAGCACTTGTATTCACTATATACCCTTTTTTTTTTTTTTTTCTTTTGTCCTGTAATTTGTGATAAGAAGGTGATCACAAATAACAAGTATTCACTTGTTATTTTTCAGTATTTTAAGTTTTAAAGAAGAAGAAGAAGAAGGTGCCTAGGAAAATCAACTCTAAAAAGTAAAATCCTCCATTGATGTTCTTTTCCTATTAATCGAGGTCAAGTAGCATCAGATGGGATCAAGAGAGGTGACAACTTGTACCAACCAGAAGCTTTTGAGCCAGTCTTCCTTTGACCTTTCCACAGTTTTTTTCTCTTTCTTTCAATTTCTCCCTCCTTCTTTACATCTCTCTCCTCGGAAAATGTATTTGTTGATTGTCCTATATGTCTCATAACACGCGTAATTTGAACTTTAGCTTAACCTTGAGCTAAATACTTAGGTCCATTGCTCATGGAATCTTTTCCTTTCCTGTTCTGTAAAGTATGAACAATTAAGAAAGATTGATTGATTAATATGACTCGCTAACTGCTCAAGCATTTCTATGACCTAAATCTTGGGAGAAAACTTTTTGGTTTCATGGAGAAATATCTAGGGTTTGTTGGAAGGAGGAGCTTCACCAACCTAATGTCACTTGTCCCTCATTGATTGGCTTGGGACTGAGAGTAGAGGCCAATTGTTCTTGCGAGTCCAGAACCCTACTTTTATTTTTCTGGTTCTTGTAGAATGATCAACCCATCAAGAAATGGAAAAAAAATCTCTGTGTACATCTATCTAGTATCTACCAAAAATAGGAAAGTTTTGTGCTGCGCGCATATGTATGAACAATTGTTAGAGAAAATTATATTTATATATGTATGTATATATATAGTATGCTAGGCTGGATAACTTGGTAGTCAAAAACATTAAGCATTGTAAATTGTGTATGTATTTAAATATTGTAATTTTTTTGTGTCAAATTGTAAATACATATTGGGACACTGTTCTAAAAAGAAGTACAGACGTGTCCCTCGGAGAGACTAGTTAATTAAATCGGATTATTTTGTCCAATTAAGCCACTTGTGGGGGTCCAAGGCAATGTGATTATGTTTCTATGTTTCCTATGCTGATCATGAAATAATTAAATTAATGTGTGATGATGCTTTCGATAATGACCATGGCAAACATGTTTAGTTCAAATCTATGTGAAAGATAATGATTAAGATGCATTAACCATAGTAGTGACAGGTGATATGTTTAAAATGAAATAAAAATGGGAAAAAAACCAAGCTAAATTATTTTTCTCGTATTTATATAGGAAAAACCGAAATCAATCCTTAAAAGATGTATTTTATGTTGTAGTAATTAATCTGTTCTATACTAATTTAAAGGAGCTCTATCAGTTCTTCAAATGATTTACAAGAGGAAGGTTGGCTCTCTTGGAAGCTGTTTGGGAGGGTGTTTGAAACGCTGTTTTTTATTTATTATTTTAAATGATTTTTTTGGTATTTTTAAATCATTTTAATGTGTTGATGTCAAAAATGATTTTTAAAAAATAAAAAAAAAATATCATTTTGATGTATTTTTAAATGAAAAGTACTTTCAAAAGCAACCGCAACAGCTCTCCCAAACAGGCCCTTAATTTTCTCGAAATCAAACTTTAGAGTTAATATCTAAAAACAAACTATTAAATTATTTAAATGCAAGGGTATATTTTTAAAATTATTAGAAGAATAAGCTTAGTTTTGATTGATGTACAAACTGATTTCAAATTCAAAAGTGTTTTGACCATGGATTAAAAAATAGAAAAAGAGAAGGAAAATTATTGACTAATTAGCTATGATTTAAAGTCCATAGCTAAGATGTAAAAGTAACCGACAAATTTAATGAATTATTATTTCATGCTTACAATTAATGATATTACGAATATAGAAGCACAACTATTTGGTGGTAGAAAGCTCAAAATATTTATATTAATATTTATATGGAATCTCTTATGGCTCCAAACTTTCAAAGTTTTCAAATTTGTCCCTTAAGTTTAAGGACTAATTCAAAAAATAAAAATTGAATACCTTGGCTGCTCGAAATATTATTTATTTTATTTGTAACCCTTAGTTTATTTCATCTTGAGATCAATCGACCCTTACATGTCCTTTCATTGGCTCCCATATAAAGAAAATATTTAGTGCTTTTCTATTCTTTTTCACAAATTAAGGTGAAGTCACCATACCGTCATTGAAGCACCACAAGTGGACTAAAGATTCTCTTATGCATGTTAGTGTGCTAGAAGTATCATTGTCTTGGAGAAGAAGATGTGTCCAGGGTTGACAAGTCAAGGCACATCGCTATGAGGTTGAATCATAAAAGGAATTATTTGCTTTCTTTCCCAATCGGGTCTCAATTGTTTTGGGCAAAAGTTTGATATGATAATACAAAAAAAAATAAAAAAAATAAATCCAGCCCAAAAAATAGTATAAGAAAAGGTTAAAGTATAAAGTGTAAATGAAATAATATTTTTTATAACGAGAAAATAATTAAAATCTATTTTTGGGAGACTGAATTGATGTGATAAATCAAGAAAAAAATAGGGTTGGCCCATAAAAGAAGCATCATCTTTTTTATTAGAATAATAGAATTAGTATTGCTTCAAAAGAGAAGAGAAGAAATCCATTTGGCATCCTATTTTATCACATACACCCATTCCACTTTTATTAATGGCTATTTATGAGTGTCATGTGTACCAAATCTTTTGTAGATATTGTTAGGGATGCCAACAAGTTATAAATCAATTGTTATTAATGTTTTTTT